>CM035592.1:76388962-76716659 GCA_020423425.1 Chrysopa pallens
TTTTGTTTTGTATTAATAATAGAATTATACAACGTATATAAAAATGATATAAAATATTACATCAAACTATTAGGTAGCTCTAATAAAATGCTGCAGTGGGAGTGGATTGTTGACAAAAACTTGGAGATGCAAGGTTGGAGATGCAAGGTCATGCAAATATCTTGCATAAGTATAAATAAAATTGAAAAAAACTGAAAATATAATTTAGATTAAAATCAAAGTTTATGTTTTGAGCAGAAATCGTCATTAAATTATTTTAAAAGTCTAGCACACTATGCCTGAGGTTCAAAATACACACCCTCTCCCGAGCTGAAATGGAGAAGAGAACTCGCCATGTTTAGGTAAGAGGCCTGAAAATGTGAATAAAAAAGATGAATATGGAATTGAAATATCATTGATTTTTTAACACGTGGAAATGGAAATGCATTTCATTGCAGAGTACATGAGACAAGAAGAACTTAAAAATCAATTATTAATAGGTAATAAGGAATGGGAAAAATTAATTAAAAAAAGGAATACTTAGCGATCGCAAAGTTTTTGAAAACGGAGATGGAGTTAAGAAAGAGCAGAATATATTCAATTTAAATTTTTGAGATAAAAATTTGAAGAAATAACGACAAGATGAAGAATACTTTACTTCACGGAAGTAATTTTTTGGAAGTCTTTGAAAATAATCAATATGTGATCATTCAAAATTCTTAATTAAACAATATAGATTACATGTTTTCCAGAAAGAGATAAGGAAATAAAATAATCTTTGGTAGCATATAATTTAGTTTTGAATCAATTTTAATTTAATTATTTATATATATATATATATATATATATATATATATATATATATATATATATATGTATATATATATATATATATATATATAGATATATATATATATATATAATTTTTCGGTGTGTTTTTCATAAAAACTTTAAGAAAGGTTCATTTCCATAAAAACGTATCAAACATCATGATTGTATAATAAAATTTATATTCGATAGGTACGTACTACTGATGCGTAGTGTTTGTTCTATATAACCCTAGCAATGCTCTTTGATGTCCTATTAATCTAATTATGGTATTATACACATAGTTCACTATATTAAATTCAATTTTGTATATTAATTGTTTATTGTAGGTATATACAACAACATTATCATGAATCGAATGTTAAAAGGTTCTTAGAATACTTATTTATTGTTGTTTTCATGATAGATTGATTCCAAAACACAATCAAAGTATACCCTATCTACAACTCATGTTGATTACCTTTGTAAAGTTGACACCTTCAAATTTTGACAGTGGATTCATTCTTCAGTATTTATTAAATCTATAAATAATTTATAACTGTTAAACATGACGTAAATGAAGACACAAAAAAAAATTTTTACATATCAAATTAAACTGGTTATTTAAAAGTAAAGCTGAAATTAAAGTGGTTACTATAGTTATACTTTGTGTGTGCTTTTTAGATTAATGAACTTTTTTAAGGATCTAATTATCCTCTGAGGATACATTTATATTTACATTATACCAGTTATTTAAATTGGAAAGTTGTTCAAAACTCTCCTCAACATTCAATTTTGTCTCATACAAACTTGTAAGTTGTATTAAATGTTGAAGATACTTAATGAACGTTTGAAGTATTTGAAATTCTATTTTTAATTCTTTTCAATGTTTAAATTCATATTTTTGGTGCTATATAGTTACAACCATTTTCTAAACGTTATTATGATTATCTGGAAATGCATGGATCTCTGGAAAAAAGTATGCAATCAATGCGAAATGGTCTCAGACTGTTTATTTTTTAAAATCTATTAATCCTTCATATATAAGATTCACCACAGTTTCAGCTCAAATAGAACTAATTAACATACATAACTATACACATAATTATATAATTAATAATCTTGTAATTATACAAGTTGAAACACTAACACTGAACCATATGCTGAGTGTTGAAACAATCAATAAATTTAATCTTCAATAAAAAAAATTTACTAAATTTTGATAAATACAAATTACATTTGAAAATTATTTTTCTAATTAAGAAATAAAATTAAAAGGGCAATGAAACCTGGATATGATAAACAATAAGAGTAAAATTTTGAAAAGCGAGATACAAAGAAATAAATAAAAAAGAGAATAATTTCAAAAAAGGTTAGCTTAATTGATGAGTTGAATAGAAGATGTGACTTTGGACAAACAAGGTTGAAATTATAAAAAATAATACGAAAGATACACATTTACACTCCACCAACCATTTTATTTAAAATGATCTTCAAAAAGATTCCAAATGTTTCAATGTCACCAAAATCCAAATGTTTTTATAAAGATATCTGAGTGTCTTTGTACATATGTGTGGTCGTAAAAAATTTTCGCCTTGATTATCTCGAGAACAATCATAATTTGTTGTTAATCAAGACGAAAATCGATGTGGAACCGCTTTCACTCGAATCGATATTATGTTACTTAAAACTTAAAAAAATAAATAAATAAAACATAAAAAAGTAAAAGAAAAAAATTCATATAATAATAATAAACAAATTACTGTTTTTCACGCTCTGTATTTGGAAGTACATCGTGTAGAACTTCGGCTCTAACCAAGAACACTTGCCTTAAATCGCGTTAAAAAAAATAATTGTTCTCATTAGTTACCATTCATATTGAGTCGGGCGAGCACATATAAAATTATGTAGATGAAAACAAAAGTAAATTTACAAAAAATTGCGGCATTACAGGGTGAGGACGCAGCTTATCAAAGTTACCTTTATCTAATAAATAATAATATGTAAGTATAATACATTGTTTAAAATTATTACATCACTTATGATGGTGATGACAGCATGGAAATGTTATGGAATCAACCACCGGCATTCATTGTTTCGCGCATATGTAATATAAGGAAAATATTATACAGAGTGTTGTATTGTCTTCTAGTATGTCGAGATAAATATAATTATTTTTTAAAAGTAAAAAATTAAATTAGAACTTGAAACCATTTTCGTAAAACCGAAATTCACTGAAAATTTGTATTTTTCAAATTAAAAGATCAATAAAAAACTTGATTAATTTACAATGATTGTGAATCTTTGTAAAAAATATTCATGAACCACTAAAGGTATGTAGGATTGGAATTTTTCATTTTTAAACAAAAAAATACTGTTTTGCCGCAAATCTATTTAAACAAAGAAAAATGTGTGCATTTCACACGATATAAAAGTGAAAAGAAGATAAAATAATTTTAAAATTTCAGCAGAAGGCTCATTGTAAGGTTTATTTCTGATGAAAATGATATCAATTGTAAAATTATTATGCATTTTATTATATACATATTACTTGGAGTTTAAATTTCGAATATGAAATAAATAGTTATGATCTGATAAATATATCATAGATCAATTATTTCTACTCTTCTGTTTTCTTTCCTTTTTTCGATAATCACGACAATATTCTGCATTCGTTTTCTACATACTTGAAAAAAATTTTTATAAAAAAAAGAAAATATATATAATGCGAATGATGCATTTATAACAAAATAGTTCAAAACATTATTCTATTAAAAATATGTTACATGTGTACAATTCATCACTATAGCTACTTCTTCTTCGTTCCTTCGGACGTTATATTTTGTAGAGACTTGTATTTCATTCTCTCGCACGTCACATCCAATGAATATATGTTATTGTCTTTTTTTACTGCCGTTTTTTCGTTACATCGTGCTCAAAATCCGAAATATTCAGTAACGTTCAAGTAAATATCGTTAAAAATATTATATTATTTATTTGTTCTCAATATACTAGAGTTTCTGAATGTAACATTTCGTTTGTTTTCAATTAAAATATCCTCTACTATTAATTTCATATTCATTTATATAAATTTCGCTACTATATATACTTGATAGATATATGTACAATATGTCAGAGTATATTAATTTAAGTAAAGTTTGTAAAGCTATAAAATATTGAAGCCCCAAACAAAATTTTGGCATATGTGAACCTATTTATCTTTCAGAATGCAAGCCACTTATTGAACTTATTTAGTAGCATATTTTCTACAATTCTACAAACTTGTATTCAATGATTGCAAAAGTTGTAACATTTGAAAAATCTGCATATTAAAAAAGTTTTTATTATGTGGGAGACAACATATGATTATATTTATTTTGCTTATGCCCCTATTATATAGGGTTTTAACACCTGAAAGTTTTTTATGGAATTTTTTTTTACAAAATCTAAAAAGTTTTGTATAAAATTTATTTTTTTTTTAATATTAATAATAATGCAGTTTGTTTAAACAAAATCCCCTAAAAAATTCGAAAGAATTATCGAAAAATGACCAGACCTTTTTTTGAAGATCCAGGCATACGTTAATATACATGAATAAATATTATTTTTCTACATAGGGTAACCCTATTCATTTCCAATTTATCCTTAACTATAATTACATTACCAATGTTGTTTATGAAAAATACGTTATCTTATGTCAAGTATATGCATTGTATGATTGTATAGGAATATTTATTAATATTTAATTTAATTATAATGTAATTTTAGTACGTAAACTAAGTATTTTGGTAAAACACAAGTGAAAATAACAACTAACAGATTGATTTGTTTAAATATTCGATATTTAGTGGGGTATTAATGTTTGAACTATTTGTACTTATTAGCATTTATAAAGTGCATTAGATACAACTATACGAGTTTGTTATATTCATTATAATTATACCTATACATTAATTGGCAAGAATTTAGAAACCCTTTTTTCGGTATTTATTACAACAAAAAAAGTTATCGAAAGTTAAACCATTCGAAAGGTCGTGTGCCAAAGTTTTGTAAAATGAGTGCTGGGTGTTGATTCTTGTTTACTTGGTCGAATATCGAAATCCATTTTTTTTTTCAATTATTTAATTAAATAATTTTATAATTTAAGGAGATTTATTCTTAAGTAAAACATGCAGTGAATCCATAAAGTTACAAAAGAAATTTTATAAACAACGTTTGTTTTGAAGAAAATAAACATTTTTTGAATTTGTGGCTTAGAAATCTATTGAATCTAATGACTAATTTTACTTAACCACGAACTTCATCAAAATTTATAAACGGTTACAGTTTTATATAGTGAGAGCGAAAAAATTACCTAGATAAAACTTTTGTGATTTCATGTAATATCTAAAGCCAATATTTTACTTATATGTAAATACTTTTCTGGTGGCGTAGGTTTATCTGTAAAATAGCCATTATATACCTGATTTTGGTGGTGACGCAGGCAACTGTATTAGGAAACTTCGGCTTACCTGCTTGTGTTTCGCAATGAATTTATCTTGAACATTTAATCAAAAAGAGCAAAAGAAATCATAAAAAACAAATATCACTGTAGTCTTTCTCTCAGGGCTCTAGTTTTTATTTCAGTATGTTTGAAGGTCCTCTTGTTTCCTGGAAGTGATAACTAAACCTCAGGTTTGAATGCTAATACAGCTTTTTCTTAAAAACTTTAGCAAAAACATCAACAGTCGAAAATTCACTAATAAATTTGATTGTGGCTGTATGAAATGGCTTAGCTAGTAGTTCAATAGACCTTTTAAAAACTCCTTAATAATTGCGTACAAATAGGACGCAATCCTATCAGTTATGAAAAATTTGTGATATAAGAATGCAGCCTTTTGTTTGTCAGCATAGTTTGTGAAACAAACATTGCTTTTGTATTTGAATAAAACAAGCAAATTAAAAAAACAATAGGTTTAGTTTTAGGTAGGTAGTTTTTAGGTAGTTTTAGTTTTAAGTAGGTTTTAGTAAAAATGTGATTCGAGTTTACAAACTGAGGATAGTGGCGAATATTGCTACTCAGTGGCAAAGAAACTTTCATGGACCAGAAAAGAAATACGAGTTTGCTGCACAAATGGTAGCAGCTTTATATTTTTTCTATAAATATATACTTTTTATTTTTACTTGGGTTTTTATGGGTGTTTTCTGTCAAATAAGAATGTTGTATTAACATCTCAATTTTAAATTTTAAACCAAGATAGGACAAAAAATTTCAATGGGCTTAAGGTTTGCTCAAAAATTTAAATATTTGTTGAATGAAACGGTTTAGAAATACAAATGTGATAATATGTTGACATTTGTTTGACTATGATTTAGTGTCGAATATTATTAAATCTTAGTATTATATCCGATATTCTTACCTATATATATTTATAAATATTAAAAATGTTTTCCGTTTGGAAATGGTATAAGTATTAAGTTCACTGAACACCCGAAAAATTTGTCTGCTTCATTAGAAATGTTTTCTCAAAGTATCTGAGCGAAAATTGTTCGGAAATCTGTGTTTATCGAAATATGTAAGTCGAAATTTATCGATTTGTGTCTTTTTTGTTAATATTTCACAAGAAAAACCTAATCACAATGGCAAATTAAATTGGCGACAAAAAAGAACCAATAGCTGTAAAATCATTGACATTATCTAAGATATTTAAATGGAAAAATTGCAAATTAATTTATCGAGTTCTTAGGTATCACTTACGATACTTAAATATATAGGCAAGGGATTAATAACCAATGGCACGCGTGCCACAAGTGGAACATTTGAAAGTTTTGATGGCATGCACAGAAGAATTTGAGTTTAATGAAGAATTGCCATTATTTAAGTATGTTTTTATCACGCTATGATTCCTATTTAAAAATGAATTTTTTTACTTGCACGAACATCAAAAAAGGTTCGCCATTCCTCACATAGGCTATTACATCAAAATATTTATTAGCTTTAGTTAGTTAAAACAATGTTCATGGTTTTATTATTAACATACGGCGGTAGGCCTGCCATCTTCCAGTGTACACATATAGGTGCTATTTTTGGCCAAAAATCTAACTCATATGTAATGAACTTGGAATCTTTAGTTTTAAGTTAACTTTTAAAAATGGAGTTTCATAGGATATCTTTAATAACAAAATGTTTTAATATACTGATTAATTTATTTAAAAAATATTTTAAAATTGCTATAAATGCTTTTACATTAACAAATAATTTTCTGAAAATAATTTAAAACTATAAAGCCGTATTATTATTAATATACGGGTAATATGGCTTATAGTAAAGATTACACAGTTTTATGGAATCGCATATTTTTTTTAAATATATAATACTAGCACCAGGTCTGTGACAATTTTCACAGCAAAAACTTTAAAAAAAATGTTTCCTTTTCATTATACTCCAGTTTCCATTATATTTCAGTTATATTATTATTTTCATTATATTTTAGTTTCCATTTTGCATTGAATCTTCCTAAAATAGCGAATTTTCATAGCTTGCGTGGAAAAGATTTTGTATTTTTGGTACATTACCCTATAGGGTAGAGGAGTAGTATATATATAAAAAAATAAATCATTTTTTCATTTTATAATACCATGTTACCCTACATCGAACATATTTTGTGTCATTAATTTAAGTATTAAACTTTTTCGGCATTAAATCCTTATAAAAGAAAGTTTTCCCCTTTTTTACACAAGTTCTTGAATAAAATTAAATTTTTAACTGCCATCTTCAAAGACTAAATTATACGCGGTTGAAAATGGGTAATGTTTCAAAAAAAAATAGTTAAGTACTTTCGAAGTTTATCGCTGGCAAACATCGTGGGACGGAAATTTAATATACTTAGTTGATTTAAAATATATCCCATCAAGCAATTGTTGCATACAAAAATTTGATAATTTAAATCGCTCTCTGATTATTCTTGCAGTTTATATACATACGAGATGTTATTATAATGTATATCCGGTTCAAAAATAGGTACTTCCTCTTTAAAAATCATCACTAATTTCTTGAAAAGTAAATTTAAAAAAGTTCATACTGCTTCCGGCTTTATACAGTGGTTAAACGAACAATTACAAAAATTTGAATATTACTAGTACCTAACAACACAATTTACATTCAAATTGGGCAGTGTAATATTATTTATTCTGAATATGTGGATTGAGCACTTTAGGACTCTAAACACAAATAGCTTTCATCTCATGATACATAACAATATTTGGAGACCTTCTATACAATTAACGAATACAATCCTAGTTATCAGTGGCGTAGCTTTTAAATTTTCGAATAAAATACTTTACTTTTGTCTTTGCCAATCTGTTCATTTTTCCTTAATCATTTACACATAATAAGAATCTAGTCTATGCATGGTTGGGCTATAAGGATATTTCAGCAAACTTGACGAAGTTGATTATAAAATTAATACAAAGCTTTTAGATATGATAAGAACTAAACATAAAAGTGCGTCATTTGCGGACTGAAATCCATCCCTGAATTAAAACATTATAATAAATATTGAACTGAAAACGAAACGTGCTGTGGTATTATTAGATATTTAATTTAAAGTAAATAAGATATACAAGCCACAAAATAATTCTCATTAATGCGTAGTTACCGAAAAATTGCATGAAATCGACCAGATATATTTACCCCCGTATAGCATATCCCGTGATATATATAAAAAAACTCGGGCTCCTTTGGTCAACAAGATGTGGTTTTTTAGACTAATGGTTCCAAATTATATTATAAATGGAATATTATCAAATTTTGAAACGAAATTTTTTTATTGAAATATGGGTATTTATATTTTTGTATTAGCTGTAAGTTTTGAACTTCTTATTCGATTTGACGAAATTTATTAGGCACACTGATCACACTAATAACATTTACTGTATATTATATCTAAAAAGTTTTTAAAAATTATAACCGGTTTCGAACATGCGGCTTTATGTTTCGCATGTATATTCTCTCACCACTAGACTACTAAACAATATGTTTATACCCTAATTTTATTTTTATTCAATACACATGTTATTACATTTTTTGGCATAATATTTAATTTGTCTGACAATGATCCTGTTTTGGATTATGTCAGATATATTCTAAATTTTATGTACGTATTATATATACTTTTTATTTATTTCTGAATGAGGTCTACAGTTCAAAGAACTACAGTTCACAGATCTAATTGTCAAAATACGAAATATATTATTTAATATTGTGTTATTAATATTATTTTCAATTCCTAAATAAGAGATAATACCAATCAATTCTCGTGTCACCTCGAGGCCCTTTAATGTGAGATTACACTTTCGTCAAGTAATTGAAGTGTGACAGTAACGTTAACTCATGTAAAAAAACGTGCTCAAGTGGTGACGAAACGTTACGATGAAACTCGAGTTAAATACAGTTCGCACGCTGTGAAATACCAATCAATTCACGTTCCCACTCATAGACATTCGGGGTATTCCAGTAACAGACAGCATATTTATGCAATTTATTCATAATTTTATTTCGAATGCTACATTACAACTCTTACTTGGAACTATACAGCTCGCTTCAAGCAACTTTTAAATTTTCCACCGATCAGAAAAGGCTGCCAAATTTAATATGATTTTTTATGATAAAGGCATGTTTAGATTACGCCGCTGACATATTCACAAATGAATACATTGCTGAATACATTTTGTAACATAAATGCATATAGAAAAAAAATATCACCGCCCAATGATCGATAGACAAGCATACAGACCGACAGACAAAATAACAGAGCAACCAAACACCACTATTAAAATAATAGAGTCAACTAACTCTGAATTGAATGACAAACGAATAGGCAACAACAAGCTACCTTTCTATAATAGTGTTGTTACAACCTGTTTCATGTCACTAAACACACATAAACTATGTATACTATACTATACACTATACTATATAATAGTCAGATGAGATGAGAGGCAGGTATTGGCTTTTATCATTACAAAACAGTATCGTAATTAAATTGAGGTAATTGAAAAAAAAAAATTATATTTTCAATATTTTTGTTGTTGTCACCTTATTTTACTTTTTTTTTTTTTTAATTATTTGATATAAAAGAATTATTTTTATATTTTATTTTTTTAATTTTAAATTCATTTGTTTTGTGAAATGCATCATTGAGTTTGTTGATATTTATATCCGTTATTGTGACTTGGTTCTATATAGGTAATATTAAGAATCAGCAGAGTTGAAAAGGATTCTAGCTGAGAACAAAAATCATATAATTTTATTTTATATATTCGATATTGTTATGGATAAGCTATCACCTACCTGACAAGTAATCAAGTGACAAAATTTGTTTGCAAATAATTTTTGTTTTTCGAAAAGTTGCCATATTCCAAGTTATTGTAAATGTTTATTACTTCAAAGGAAATTTACTTTTTGATATTCATTATTATTTTTGATAAACAATTGAAATAAAAAATAAAAAGTAATAAGTATATTTTATTTAACAACCCAATGTTGAAAAACACATAGAAAATGAATTTCTCAGATATTAGTATATTATATGTTATACATAATAAGAATAAATTGGTGATACATGGAAAAGAAACTTGTACAAAAACTTAAGATTCTTTTATAAAAATTTAAAAAAAATTTTGGTTGGTTTTCTTGCAAAAAAAAAAAAAAAAACAATTAAAATAAAATAATCGGACATAAAAAGTATAAAACAATTTCGAAAGCTATGTAAAAATTTTTTTTATAAAACATTTATAAAAATCAACAAGTTCATTTTTTTAAAAATAATTTATTTTTAATTTTATTAAGAATGATTCGCTGGTTCATATGCTGATTTCCATATATCAGCTAAGCATACCGATGAATGAAATCGGTAAAACATTGTCAACGGTACAGTTAAATGACTAATTATTGTCCATAATACTTGTCCGTAGAAATCGAATGCATCACCTTGTAAATCATTCGATTTAACTTCGAACGTTTCAATTATCCACATTGCAACATTACATACAACTAAAAATGTTATTAATTCACGTCCGGGTTTTTGCAAGCGTAATTGTTGTGAATTACTACATCGTCGTAGTCCATCAATTATGAATGGAGTTTGCACTAAGATTTGTAAAACCTAAAACAAATAAATACTGATTTGAAACGGAAATTGAGACATCAAATGCAGGCATTGAAAGTTTCATTTTGTACTGGAAAACTGTTAATTGTTTTTGTGATATTGACTTTCAGAATCCTGTCAATTAGGACAGTTAATAAATCTTGCTCAGCAAATAAAACCAGTAGAAAACACGCCAGTAGACGACACAGATATAATTGGAAGGACATGAATCCGAAAATCTGAAGGACATGAAGCCCCGGAACTTTAAAACATAAGTTTCAATGTTTGGTTTAAAAAAAAAATTAATTATTTAAATTTGTTGTTATTATCTGTTTAGACTTTAAGCTTTAAACTACAATTTGATTTCAAAGTTATTTCATTAATGCAAAGGGTAAACTGTCCAACAGTGAACCAATTTTCACTTACATCGATATTAATTTCAAAGTTGTGTAACTATACTGTTTAAAATATACAAATTGGAAACCTTGTCATCTAAATTTTCAATTTGTGTACAACAGGCATTAATAATTTTACGGTTAAAAAATATAGCTGTTTTTTATTTTAATGTTAATGCTTAACAAACAATTTGACATTACGATTATATCGTATGCGTAAGGAAATGATACAACAATTTTTACTTTTATACCCAAAAACTTAGAAAATATTTGACTGCGGGTTCTAAATGAAGACAGGAGCTCAGCCATTGTCACGATATAGTATTACTGCTCTGTAAAATGATAGCAGAATTAGTATTTAAATGCAGAACTGAGCTACTAGGTATGAGGGGGGGGGAGTAAATACTGACTCGTGTTATTTGACTGATATTTGACCTATCTATTGCTACCGAGGGTCGTTCCTGCTATACCTACGATATGACAAAATTGAAGTAAAAGCTAAAAAATGAAAAGGTTTAAATACTTACATTTAACATAATATTTACTATATTTATCATATTCCCAGCTCTTACTGCTGGCACAATACTAAAAATAGCATATAAAAAGAATGCTGGTATGCAGATGAATAGTAAAAGATCATCTAATAATGATATTGGATGTGGATTTATATCTAGTTTTGTAATTTGTCTATATGCTGCTATACCCGAAATTGTCATTAAAATCAATAAAATTAATTCTGTAATTGCATTGATAAATAATCCATCATCGACAAATTCTCTTAAATAAAAATGAAAGATTAATTAAAAACATGCAAGATTCCAAAATTATATATTGTCGTGGGATTTGAATCTACGTAGCCGAGACCGTGCCTGACAGCCCAATTTATTCAAATCGATTTTCCGTATTAATTATCCGAAAAGAACTACAATGAAGTTCTGCACCGTTTCGTACTCAATATACTAAAGTAGCTCTATCAAGATACGGTATTCTTTACGGTATTAACAATAGCCTTCTTCCTCAATATACTGCATTGTATTTCGATTATTCCGATAGCTAATTATTCATTATATCGTTACTATAAGATGCAAGTTATATTGTTACTAAAATCATTGTGTACCTAGATGAAACAAAAACGAGGAATATAATTCTGGTGGCGTTTTAAGATTATCAGGCTAAAATTTTCACAAAAACCAACAATAACTCTTACACATTTTTATCATTTCAATACTATTTTTTTAGTAAAGATAAAATTATTTAATAAAACTACATTTTAGTAGATTGTGGAATGTGATTGGTTGTGCCGTGGTGATCACATTAAAAACTACCTAAGTGCGACACGGAATATCTACAAGACTTTTTTCGATGTAAAGTGTGAATAAAAAAATAATAATTTCTTGATTATTTCGAATATAAGTATTTTTTACACACACATAGAAATCTCGCTCCAAATCGTTAAATTTACATTCCAGTGGTCTTGAAAGCTCTATTAAAAGAACTTCCACTCTGAAATCCGAGCTGATGTTTTGTAGAAAATTCTATAATCGGCATTTATAAACACACATTAAAAAAATTTTTTATTTTTAAATATAGGATGGATGGGGAATATTGCTATTGGATTTTTACAATAAAATAAAAAAATAATATCTTTTAATTTTCATAAACTAAGCTGATGACCTTATGATTAATTTTGGAACGAAGGACAATTGTCTCTAACCATATCATAAAATTATTGTGAAACAGGTAAAATAATGTAAACAGGGTAGGGTTTAACGTTTATACTGTATATAGGAAGCTAATAGTTAATTAGTTCTATTTCAAATAGAAATTTCAAACACAAATGTTAGTTTATTCGATGCCACAAAGTATAAAACAATTATAAATTTCCATATAAATGAAAGACTTTGACAATTTATAATCAAAAATTTTTTTGCAAAAGTTTAACGAAATTCTCGTTTATCATTATAATATATCATGTCATTATTAAATGATATCGTAAAACATTTTGCGATAACATTGAACATCATTGGTAGATAGATGATGAATACAGTGAAACGTGTTTAAAAATGTAAAATTATTAAATTTTATAAGCATAGAACATAGACTTTACAACTAAGGCTGCAAGATGTACTTGAAAACTCTATTTGATCTTAGACATTAACCGTAGATTGCAAGTAGGAAACTGTGCCGTAGATTGCAAGTAGAAAACATTTCTACCAATCAATATATACATCATGTAAACTTTTATTAATTGAATTTTAACTGAAATATACATAATAACATATTAATAAATAATTGTGAAATGGTTTCTAAGCCAAACAAGACAAATGTATGATATGAGACTGAGAATGAAAATGTTTTGAGAAAATGGATTGACGTAAAAATGTCACACATGTTCTAAATATTGATTAAAAAAGGAAGTTTAAATAAGACATTCGTACTTCCCAATAGTCTTCAAAATACTTTAATCATAGAGTAAGGGCAAACTCTTAGAAAGAGTAACCATTATTTGTAGCATTGTTGAACATAACTATTAAGATTAATATAATAATAATAATAATAATCAAATATCCATCATAAAAGCAACATTTTGGCTATAAGAGTAAGAAGAAACAAAATATAATCTTTGGGACGAAAGACTCAAGATGTAGAGATTCGTAATTATTTTGTAAACACACCAACCAGGTGAGCACTAGCATTATTTCAGGATTTTTAAAGCAATAAAATTGATATTTTTGTAGAATGTGGACACTTGGGCGTAAGATGAAAAAATTGGTTTGTTTTCATCGAAATATATTGATAGACTTTCTGACTATCAATAAGAAGATCCCCAGTTCGATTCCCCTGCTGATCTGATGTTAATATAGTCATAATTTATTGAGCCTGAATCTGAAGTTCTAGAATATCATTTATTATTTTTTTATTCAGGTTTAAAAAAATTTTTTCAAAACAAAATATATTTTTAACCATTTTCTTGATTCCAGAAAATGTTTTGAATTATTGAAGCTGTGTCTGTTGCCTAGAGATTTTGAAGAAGTTTACATGTAGATATGTATATACATATAATGTTAAATACATATTTTACAAACATTAATGACTCTCAAGGGTTGTTTAAAGTTTTCAATAAGTATGATATGAATGAAGAAAATTGGTATCCATTACAAAAGCATCAAATTTAATCATCAACATTTTACAATAGTTTCATATTAATAATTTTAATAATAATATAGAGATAGATAGATATATTTATTCTAAATAACATTTGTTTCAATTAACTTTATAATTGGTGTAATGAAATCAACCTAGTCTCAGACAATTTCAGTTTGACTATGCTCTACGTGGACTATTTTTCCTAACATTCACCAAATACATCATTTATGCTTCGGTTATTATAAATTCATCCAATTTTCATTTAGTATATTTAATAAGTAAGTAAGTAAAGCCACTTAACCTCAACGAAATTTGAGCAATGATCTCTTTTGTATAATATAGCTAAAATCAGATATGTAAGACAGATTGAAAGAATGATATAAAAAACATTTCGTAATACTATTCCGAAATTTTAAATTATGGCCTGCAAAAATAAAAGAAAAAGGTTTTCCTGCAATTCAGCTCTATCTCCAAAACGAAGTTCTACATAATGAAATTTTGCATAATTGACAAAAAGCGGTCAATGAAATGGGATTAATTTTAACATTCCCATAATTTATGCAGAAGTAAATTGAGGTTGAAAATTATTACGGAAGAAAATCGTTTATATACATAAAATATATTAATTATTTCCAAAAAATGTAAAATATCAATTTTACTTACTCATTCGAAATTGCCAAAAAAAATAAAATAATACTAATTAATGAACTGACTAAAATAATAATTCCTGCAAATAAGCCTTTATTTGATGAGTGGCAATCAGCATGTATTACTAAGTTACTTGTAAATCCATTTTCAGCAGTTAGAGGTGGTGGATTTGAACATCCATTTATGTCAGAATCATTTTGATTCTCATTGCAATAACCAATATTTCGCCATATTATATACAAGACTCCAACTGAAAGTAACAATAGAAATTACTACCATATCATCCCATAGGGAATAATTTTCCGTATAAATAAGCTGATCATTTAATATGATCGTATGGAACATTTTAAATAATTTGGGTCTGTTCAGATATAATTTATCAGATTTTTAACTTTTGAATGAGCTATAGACATGAAATTTTAAAACAGCTCAGAATTAGATGGAAATGCATAGTTATGAGATAATACAAAATAAATTCTTATTATACAATGTTTTTAAAACTAAAAATAATTTTTTTAGATTCGACTGATAAAGATTTAAAACCCTTTACTGCATAGATCTTTAACCTATTAATCCCAGTAGCAATGGAAGTATTCAAAACAAAAAATAGAGTGCGCGCATGTGATACATTGCAACTGTCAAAAAATAGATTTTCCTTGAAAAAATTACCATTTTCTTCGTGCATTTAACGTATTAAATTTAACAAATATTTGCATTGATATTTAAGCATAATCACAAATTTTGAAGACAATTTGTAAGGGGTTAAAAATATAGGCTAAAATGTAATTATGCTTGCAAGCTTTTTCGAGTAATTTTTAAGAAAATATTAAAAATTTTATTTTTATTTTACTTTTACTTTTCCTTTTTCTTTATTAGTAAATAAATACACTGCATATAAGCACAAATTTTTATACTCGACATATAGACTAAACGAATTTTAGTCTGAAGTTTGTAACACTTGTAAATATTGACCGCACAGACAAAATTTTGGTCAACACCTTAGGATCATCTAATAAGTAAGTTCATAAATGAGCAAAATTGATCTTTTGGATCCGATGAATTCATAACGATCCATCCTTGAACCATTAAATACTTCTTCGTGAGCTGTTAAGATTTCACACAATTTCAGTTCAAATTTATTTAGTACGAACAATAACATATAATTGCAATGTATATTATTATTGGATCGAAGTTCCTTACGACAGGCTTGGAGGGGATAGGGATTTTGCTGCGCGACCGAACTGAAAAAAATGTGATAGTAAAACCGTAAGAAAAAGTGCGTGGAATAAAACCGTTAAATGAGACGTAACTATAGTAACAATGTAATAAATATAGTAATAAATATAATAAATATAATAAATATAATAAATATAGTAACAATGTCAAGCGAACCAAAAAGTGACTTGAATGCAATTGACAGTGATAATAGTGGGAAATTATTCAGTGCAAAAGAATTAAATACGTAAGTATTAGTTTATTCTTGATTAATAAATATATATTTATAAATATAAAATATTTTACATTGGTTAAGTAAGGTTTTCTAGGTTATCTTTCTTGATGATTTAATTCTACATTAGCCGAAGGAAATTCGTTCCTACCTGGTGTCCCACGACACCACATCATTTTTTTTATATATGTGTATAACTGTATGTTATGGATGCCTATCTTTAAAAATAGTTTAAACATTAATACTGAACCAAAACTATATAGTATCTAAACAATTAAATCTATCTTGTTTTATAAATATATAATAAACCTACTATAAATTTCATATTTTTCATAACAAATTTATTTCATATCAAACACTCATAGCTCATTTTATTTATGTTTGACGTACTCCTTTGTCACAGATTATTTATCTTTTTATGAAAAATCTGAAACTGCGGTTGCAAATTAATATTTCTAATAGAAAATATAGTCCATTAAATAATCAATATGAAAGAAGCATTCATATTTACAGGAAAAGTTTTTAATTATTAACTATGAAATTATTAAATCGTTAAAATGTACATTGTAGAATGACTTACCAATTAAGATACTATATTCAACAGTGAATGGATATAAATACGGAGAAATATTTTCATAAATTTGATTTATACCCAAAAATTTATTAAAACAATGATCATTCATGGCTAAGGACGATGAATTATTAAAAATATTGAAAAATACATTTTGTTCGTCATTCTGACGATATTGTATCATTACTGGTAACGCTACTGGTACATCTTGATAATCATCACTTATAAACGTAGCTTCAGCCCTTCGACGTTCGGAAACTTCAGTTTCATAGATTCTATTTTTATAATAATGATGTGAAAACGAATCCATTGTTTCTCGTAATATTGTCCATATCCAAAAACATAAGCTTGATGCAATACAATGCATCATACCAAATCGAGCTACATCTGTATTACAATTGATAATCACCTGTATAAAAATCACAAATTTATAAATGTTGAAAAAACAGTTTTAAAAAAAATGTGTAGGTAAATGTAAAAAATACTTTAAAGCTAGACCTCGAAGTGCTTGAGTTTGCGAAATTGAGCACCACATTCTTTCAATGAAATAGTGCAATGGCTTAAATATTATGAATCCATATGGTACTAGACCAATTTTTCAAGTACCCCTTCTCTTAAGATTAACTATAAGATTAAGTATTTTAATGCTTGTTGAATATAGATTTTTCGAAAAGTGCTTCGTTTTCGTGCTTTCCGTGATTTAAAATCGAAAAAAGCCAAAACATGCCATTTTTTTATATCGTTTACCCGGATTCTACAGTAAATTTTAATTTTCTTCCCTTTTATTGTGGAATTACTTGTTTTAATTATAAACAATAAATGTTGTTTTCTCCCAAAGAAGAAAACAAAGTCTTTTTCAAAAAAATGATATGCAAACAGATACTTTTCGTACCAATTTTGAAATAAAAGTTCAAATTGTAATCAATTTTCAAACCATTTATTGAAATAACTAAGTCATTCTATGATTTATTTTGTATTAAGAAATCGAAGCCTCTGTATAGCCAATGTTTAAAGTGAATATTATATTTAAGAAAATAAGTAAACTTTTTTAGTACACCCCTACTTACTTCACCCTAAAAGATTTTAAGAAGTTGATATATACGTTTTTAGTCTACTAGATTTTTAGTAATACACCCTATAGGTTACAAAAATTAATTAATGCAGATCAATACTTACATTTGAATACTTAAAAATGAAATATAATTGTAAAAATGAATAAACTGGATACACAATATCCAATATGAGTGTGGGAATATTCACACATGAGTAACTATTATCAGCAGTTTTAATACTGTTACCATTTTTTGATAAAAGCGAAATTTTATATCCTAGCAATAATCCACTGTGAATTAAATGGCCTAAGCAAAAACCTGAAAATAGTAAAGTTTCACGAGTAAATTTTTATCTTTCCGTTATAATTAAATATAATTGTAAAGAATATCCATTCCGAACACCGAATTAAAAAAAAAAAAGGTAATTATCAAACTGATTCAATTGTGATAATGATTCAATAACGGTGTCCTGGGCGTTTCTGTACCAGAAGACTTCATTAAGCAATTTTGCTCGAATTTTGTAATCAAAAAAGTTGATAATGTCTTCAGACGATGTTTAAATGAATGTATAAATGAAAATGGGATAAAAAATCATATATTTATTATACGTGTATATATGGAAATACTATTTATATAAATTCATATATAAAAGAAAAAAAATTCATTTCTATTGGTTTCATAAAAAAGAAATACAAATGATGCTAAGCAAATTTTTAGAATCTACCCTTCCTTTAAAAATATAAGTACTAGTAAATTAAAGTCAAAATTATTTTCTATTTTTACAATGTTTTGTTAAAGTTTTAAAGGATTAAATATGCGATATTGACTTCAATGAACTGAAAACAAAGCTGAGAAAATATTGAAAAAATTTGCATTTAAAATAATTACCAGCAGCTCCAGTTTTTAAATAGAAACTTCCCGAATGTCGACCTGAATCAAAACAGTAATCATGTTTCTGATGTCGTTGTTGTTGATATTGTTGTAAAGATGATAATGCAGACGTTGAATTTTGAATAGAATCTATTGACGCTGGTGAAAAGTATTCACTGGTTCGTGATGGAGAACATGTAGAAGATGTATTAAATAAAAGGGTAGTAAAACCAACGTGTTCACATCTTCGATCAAAAGCCCTTGTTACCTCCTTCAATTTGACTTTATTTAAATATAATCTTATATCTACATATAAATATACCACATAACAGAATCCAATCACGATAAGGTATATACTGAAAGTCTTATATAAAATAAATAAGTTAATTTAAAAAATAAATGATGAAAAAAAATTTTTATTTTTATACAATATGTCTTTAAAAATGTTACTAAAAGAAAAATATCGCCCCTTCTTTCAGTTACATCAAAATAAACACTATACATTTACTATTTGCAAATTCATTTTCACAGTTAAAAAAAAAAACATAATTGTATCCATTTGAATGCATAAATAATCATCATAAAACAATGAATACCCAATTATTTTAAAGACTATGTGTATATTTATGCAACCTTCAACTCCCAACTTAATGTTAACATTAATTTGGTTTGAATATTCTTTGAAATTAAAAATTTATAAACAACGAAGTTAAGAATTTGATATGTTTTAATATTTTTCTGAACTTGCTTATCAATTTTCATTGGGCTGAATGTAAGTAATCGAAAACTGAGGTAATGCACTTGACCTGTATGTATACATAATACGTATGTATAAATGTAATTGCGTTCCCTAGTTAAAAACGGCAATTTGGAAAATCTAATTAATCCTTTTGAGAATCACTGCCTCCACTGCCTCTAATGGTTCATAAAGTTTCTATTGTAATTCATTTTTATTAACTTAATTGGACGAAAAAGTATGAATTTTGCACATTCAAGACTGCATATTTATAATGAAAGGTATAAATATATTATGTCGGAAGTCTATATACATATAAATATATTTATATTTTATCAAACTAAATTATTATACTTTGTTTTATTATTAGTTTCAATTTTAGAATAATTTGTAAGGTTTGTATGTTTTTTATTCCAAAAAATTTTCTTGTACGGTTTTTAATACAGAAAAACAAAAGTAATCCTCAAAAAAATTTTAAATATTAAGAACTCTATTCAAATACTTCCTCTGGAATTTCTTATTCGAAACCTTTTTATCTTACGTAGAAACACTATATTTCGTGCAAGCCTGGAAAATAAATGGCATAATAGTAACTTGTAACCAATTTATTGGTTTTATTAATAAGAATGTCATAATCAGTTTGATGACGAGTATATTGATCAAATCAAATAACATAACCAATAATGATAATGGTTAATTATCCTAATTACCGGGCAAAATGTGGTT
Source organism: Chrysopa pallens (assembly GCA_020423425.1). Taxonomy (NCBI): domain Eukaryota; kingdom Metazoa; phylum Arthropoda; class Insecta; order Neuroptera; family Chrysopidae; genus Chrysopa; species Chrysopa pallens. Next base: position 76,409,468 of record CM035592.1, read on the forward strand.
TTTATTAATTTTATTTGTCTCTCATTTTATTATTATCAATTAATAAACTTATATTATTTTAAACCATACCTCTGCTATTGACGTATTTTGTATAATAATGTCACTAATGTAAATGACTACTCCTAGTGTTACCACAAAAACACAATAAATACTGCTCAAGATTGTTGTCAATTGGGACCTAAAAGTGAAATAAAATTAAGTCATTTTAGATAAAATTAGTTTCAGTACCGTACAAGGATACCTATACTAATATTATAATTGGGAAACATTTGTATGTAATTTTGTACGTTAAGAATAAACTTTAAAACTTCTGGACTGATTTAAAACATTCATCCACCGTGGGTGAGCGACTCTAGCCCCGGGAAACATAGCCTGTTTTTATCCGTTTATTCCTACGGAAACGGGTACTATGTGGCTGAAACCGGGTGACGTTCTGTTTTTATAATAACTAAATGAATTTTTTTACTTGATTTATATTTGTATATGTATGTTATATTTGTATTTGAACACTAATATTATAAAGAGGAAACATTTTTATTTTTGTATATATTTTGTGTGTAACGAATAAACTTAAAAGCTCCGGGGTCGATTTGAAAAATTATTTCACCGTTGGGAAGCTACACTTTCCACAGATGACTAATATTAGACAACAACAATATTTGAAACATGCTTTTATTTAACCACTGTTGTCGTCGAAATACGTACTGAAGCTATTTAATATATATATGTATATATATATATATATATATATATATATATATATATATATATATATATATATATATATATATATATATATATATATATATATATACATATATATTTTTTTTTAATCATTTTATTACCATCATAATAAGCATATTAAGTTAACAAGGTTTCATTTTTAATCAAGCATTAACAATTTGCACTCAAAAGAGATTAATAGAGAGAGCTACAATATGTTATGGACTAAAAATTATAAAGTTTCCTTTATTACTATTGGTAAAGTAGAAATAGACATTTAAAAGTATTAACAGAAATTGATAGAAAACTCACCGAAACTTCTTAGTTTTTTGTTCAGTAGTCAAAAATTGAAAATTATGATAATGACTCTTAGAATAATATTTATGTGTATTATTATACCGCTTATGTGAATCATAAATAATGGATTCATAATTAATATAATTTGTTATACTACGGTCATTTACAGCTGATAAACGATTATTATTATAATTTCTATGATCAGATGTTGAGACTATAGGTATATCTTCTGATGCTTGTAAATTATTTTTTAATACTTTAAATACGGAAAGTGCTGCAAAAGAAAACATAAATTATTAAATAATATCAGTAGCAGACAATTGCATTTATAGATTTTCTAACGCTAGGCTAAAATTCTACGTTTTATAATGTTTTGAAATATATTTTGAGAAAAATTTTTATCAATTCTTAATAGTTTTACCATATAAAAATTAATTAATTAATGAAGATAAAAATTTGTTGCATTTTTAGTGTTAAAAAAATTAAAGTGCCTCTAAAAATATAGATAGCAGTTTAATTATGGCTAATAACTTGAAAGCTATAACAGTAAGTAGTAGTTGCTTTATGAACTGTCATAGTAAGTACTCGAAAGTAAACCAAAAACAGCTTTTTCTTTGATTATACAAAAAATGGGAGTTGCAAATTAAAATTTTTATGTTTTTCTTTTCATTTTTCTCGACGGAAGGAACCCAGTGATCATAGCTTGCATAGAAAGAAAATAAGGTATTCCTAAGAATTTTCAATATTTTTAAAAAGTTTTTCCTAGCAAGGGAATAAGAGATGTTCCCATTTCTTCCTGCGTATTTTGGATAGAACAAACCAAATATTAGTTTATAAAGAAAAAAAATCTGATATTTTAGGAGATTTTCATCAAAATACTACGATGAAATTTTACACAAAACTATACAGTACAATTCCTGAAAGTGGAAAACATGCGTACCAGCTTTTAACAAAATCTTACAGACTCTATCTTTGTAGTATTTATTAAAAAAACAAAAAATAAAACAGTGTATTTTTGTAGTTTTTCCCATCTATCCTGAAAATTTATAGATTAGAATACATTTGTAAGCCAAATTCGATTAAAGTCGATCAATGTGATCGAAAGAAATAGGGGCACAAATCCATAACTATTGATACAAGCAAATGAAATACAAAATCGTCACAACAGCAGTCGGTAAATAAGACTTCTTAAGCGGAAAATTTAAATGAAATAATTAAGACATGAAGACAAATAGTTGATAAGAATATTCAATAAAATTGTGCATACACGAGGAAAAACAAAAATGATTTTCGCGAAAATTACTCTAAATCATTTCTATTGAGAGAATAAGTAAATTTCTTTGTAAATTAAACCTTTTGTTTTTTTGCATTACCGTGCACTGTTGATGTTTACTTTTGATTGTTTTTGGTAGTTTTGTGTAAATTTTAATACTTGAAAAGCATTAAAATATTTTATGATATATACATATTTTCCATATTTTTTTGAATGAAACAGGTATTATTTTCATGTGACCATTAAAATAGCTATGCATAAACTAAAAAATATACTTGAACAAATGATTCGTGTAATTTAAAGATAATGATGAAACATTGAAACATAAAAATATTCTTTACTTCATAAATGTAGAGATTATGATATATAATACATAAGTTCAGCTGTAATGTAACGAACCAGCTACAATAAACTTAGTAATGAAAATCATTAGAAACTTTTTTTGGGGCGTTTCGTTTGCTTCATTATTTTTAGGAGTGTGGGCCACAATGAAGCTTTGAACTAAATTTGGTATGAAATGAGAATTTTTGTATTACTCTTGCTTTTTTTCATTTACTCTCTGAACTGTATATAAGCCTAGGACGTGGAGCTTCCCGGCATCTATTATAATAAAAATTGTACCTACAGAGATCACCCAGGGCAACCTCCATTTTGTTCAGGCGGACTTCTGGGTTAATCGTGTAAATTACCAATACACATTAACAAATTTTTATATTTAGAGTAAATAGTTTTGAATTCAAATATTCCTTAATCGACGCTACTATATTTAAGCAGAAATATTTACTAAATATTTTAGTAATTGCATTCAAAGTTTGTTTGTCTTCATGTAATGTAGCTTCCTCATTTTTAATGTGCTTACTGAATTCAAATATGTACAATTTGTTAATTGTGATGTGAAAATGGATCTGTGGAATGAAAATGGTACGACCAATGGAATGAAAATGGTGGGAAATAGGTTAAGAGAAAAATTTTGAAAAGAGATTTATTGTAATGAAGAAATTTGCAATAACATAATGTTTCTTTCCTTTAAAAACAAGACTTCTGATTTCTCAAGTATGCATTACCTACATAAATTGTTACAGCAGCTTAAATAAGTCTGAATACATGAGATTAATCTATAAAATCAATTTTGGTTATTTTTTTTTCAATTCTTAACTCAAAAGTGTTTTATTTATGAATACTTATTATTTAAAAAAATTAAGTAAATACTAAACGAAAATAGGGTTTGCAATAAGCTTACATGAAATTAGATGTACCTATACATAGTGGGACTAAAAGTTCGACATAAAAATTGTCTTATTGTGACCGCTGAAATTTTAATTTGTACTACGACCACTGATTTAAAAATTAGTAATTTATGGAGCTTGTTCTTATCTGTTATTATCTGATAGAATTTCAATGAAAATTTCTCAAACAATATCTAAAAGTCGAATAAGGCTAGTCTGAAATATTGTTAATTACTGAGATTAGGAAGAAATTTTCAAAAATGACTATAAGTGAAGCGTTCAAATGTACCTTGCGTTAAGCAAAATATAATTTACGCATGGAGCAAATAACAAATATTAAATGAATCTTACGAAATGTAGTTAGAGTTTGCATTTTTGATGGAAGCGCAGGTAAACGCAATATTCCATCGTCCAATGATCCATCTGACTGGTTTGATTGAAATACCATTTCAAATAATCTGTAACAAAGAAATTTTTGGATATTATAATTTTTGGTGTGTTAAAATATTGAATACATTCCCCTAAAAAAGTCCGATTGAATTCTCTAAAATTCATCAAATTTCTAATATTTTAAAATTGAATAAATTTATAGCTTTACAAATATTTTTGAAATATTTTAGATATTGACAAGTAAATGTTTCGTAAACCAATTTTAAGAAATATCTAATTTTTCACTTGGATAAACAAAGTATTTTGTGGATGATTTCATTATTACATAATAACTTAATGCTTACATCATTACATTTAAATTAATTAATAGATTGGTTGCCACCATAAAAACTATTTATAATTTATATTCATGAAATAATTTAATTAATATTGTCTGCCCCATGCGTATTACTGTATAATTACGTCAGTTTCGAAGGTTGTAATGATTAATTTTTCAAAAAGTTATTTCGATAATTTAATGAAGCCGATCTGTTTAATCTATAATCATATCGATTCAAAATGTCTGCATAATGGTTTCTGAGAGTTCCAGATATAGATAATCATGGAGATAAAGATATCAAAAAACAAAACAAGGCAATAATACATTTACACGAGATTTACGACACGATTTACACAAAATACGTAATATTCTTATAAAATGAAACTGATATAATTTTTGGTTCCTTCAAATTCGAATAACAGTTTTCCAATGAATTTTCTCTTAAAGTGGATTCAACGTCAGAAACACTCTTCCAAAGGTATTGTATAAGCTATGCTTTAACCATCCTTATCTTCAGTGTGCTTAGGACTTTATTCTCGTAAACTTTATACACCTTCCGAAATTTCGAATTGAATTTCGTTTCAATAGACAACATGGACTACTTTTTTTTCATCGCTTTTTTTATACCTATCATAGTAATACATCTTTTTCATTACTCTGGAATCCTTTTTTTATATTAATATTTGTTTAAAACATCAATTTTATAAATTATTTCAAATTACTTGAATACTCTGAAGCTGAAATTGATTATAGCATAATAAAACTCAACGGAAATAAATTTAAATTTTTTAATAACTTTAACGTAATAATGTAAATATCTTTACGGAAGTTGTAAAGATATTCAGTACAATTATGAACACAATTCTTTTATTAAATAATAATCAACAAATTGTAACAAAAGCAAAAGTAATATAAAGTTAATTTTAATAATATATTAATTTTTTCTTTCAGTAGTTCAGTAGTAATGCATAAATCATCTTACTAGAGCATAAACAGTAAATGTCTGCTGTAATAAACAATAAAATTGTTGTAGTTGTTGAACACAGTTTTATTAATTACCAATGTATACTCAAATAAATAAAAAACGCAACGACCTGAATCTTCCACGTCCATTTAAAATTATTAAATACAAAAATTTTATGGTGTTTTTTATAATTTTTTCTTTTTAAATGAATGTTTTAAATAGATAAACAAAATAAATTATGATAATCGAATTCACACAATAAAACAATTGAGGATTATATGTTTTTATATAGGCATGAAATTTCAAGTGTCGCATTTCTTGTTCTTTTCAGTATACCTACATTAATTTTTGGATAAACTAAAAATTGTGCGGAAGTATTATTGAAATTCTTAAAATTTTTATGGGACCACTTTCGGAGCATTATTGAAACAAACTAAAAAACAATTATTAAAATCGGTTTATAACAAAGAAGTTTTGTTCGAACGTATATACAAATTAATGGTCAATGAATGAATTTTTTTATAGCCGTTGAGATAAAAAATAAAAAATTTGAGCTTTTACTTTCCAGTGATGTATACCACCACGATATTTGTATGATCATTTTGTAGCATTATTAAACCCGATGCATAAACTATTGAAATCGGTTCGAAAACAAGAATTTGGTTCCTATAAAAAAATACTGTTTAAATAGTAGTAGTCCGGTATGACGGCCAAAATTTCGACGTTATTCTAGAATTTTTATTTTTTTTTAAGAAAATATATCGTTTTGTAATTCTAATGATTATGTTAGTATTTTCAAGTATACAAAAAAAAATTTTTTTCCTTAATTTAACATTAATTTATTTATAATTTTTAATGCCAAAGTGGAATTCTTGAATGAATGCTGAGCTGTTTCGGGGAAGTACACAACCTTCCTTAGTCATCTAAAATTTTTTATCAAAGAGATTATTATAGTGTTAATCTTATTCTAAAAATAAACTAACCATTAATATGCACATAAAAAATGGCGGAGTTGTGAAAAAAAGGTACTCAAATTTTTTTTTTGCTGATACAGAGTAAAAAAAAATTATTAATAAATTATAATTAAAACATTTAATGTGTTAAAGGTTAGGTATTTAGCTTTGTATAACTAAAATAACTAGTTAAATTTTTGAAATCGTTTGTATATTTTTGAGCCAATGCTTCTCCGAAATTTCAAAAATACTTACATTAATTAATCACTCTAGTTTTGTCTAGAACTTTGAAAATATTGTTAATTTCGGTTTGTAAATTTAAGAAATTTAAGAGTATATTTTTAAAAAGTGTTTCTTTCGAAAAATGTATTTAAAAAAAACCCATCACACCGGGCTACTACCTTAAGGTTAATTTATAAGATTCTCCTTATTTCTGAGTTCTGTTAAAAATTTTTTACCTTCCCATAATAAGCGGTTAACCTCCTTTTATATTATATCGGATTCACTTTTCAAACAGAAGAACAAATTTAAATTAATTAATTGGTAAATATGTGATGTGTTTAGAATTGGTATATGAAGCATTGATACTATTCTTGAAATTTTATGTAAACCAGAATCGGGTATCACTATACTTAGCTTCTTATGGATATCACTATACTCAGCTCGATAAAATTGTTCTTTACACCGTTCGAGTTACTAGTATTTTTATTAGAAATAGTATTTTTATTACAATATAGAACCCGATAATTTTCATTTCTATTAATTTCAAGGTATAATCATTACACTTTTGATTTTGAGTTGTTTTACTATTATTTGTAGAAATAGGTGAACATCATACACATGATGAATTGTTCATTTTGGAATGATTTCTTCTAACGTTAAAATAATATCGATTTTGCTGTATATTCGGACGATTTGAACGTTTATTTTCATCTTTCGTCTTTCTTGCATGTTTTTATAGTCAAACAACTATGTAAGATAATTTTTATAAATATAATATTTTGTTACAAATGATAAATTATTTGAAAAGTGTCTAATCAAAAATTTTATAATCTTGTTTATTTATAAGTTATCAGAAAAATAATTATTATCGTAGCAAATTCACCAATTTACGTAGGAGGATTAAGTCAACATGGTATGGTGATAATCAATTTCACAATACATTAATATTTATAGTCTTAGCAAGGAAATTTTTCAAAGAAATTTAGTTTATATGTCGCTTAATAATGGTTAGTATACCAATTTACCATTGTCAAAAAAACTTACAAATAGTAAAAAAACCGAAATTTTTACCTTACACCAAATATTTACCTTATTTTCACTTTTTATTCTCAAAAAAATATTGTTTCCGTTAATATTGTTACTATAATTTAAAATAATAAAAAATGGGTGTTAGCTGAACATTTAGTGTTATTAATTATTGATAAGGCTTTCCACAAATTAACGCTCAATTTAATGAATAGAAATTTTCAGATTATCGGGCAAAGGCTAATTCCGTACTGTCTCATGTCGAAAAAAATACGTTTTGTATTTATTATTGAAACATTTTTCGAGTAGAATTACACAAAAAATGGGTCCGTTAATTTAAAGCTTATACAGGCTCCAAAATTTAGAACGCTTCAATATTTCAGTGATTCAAATTTTCGTAGAAGAAGTTCTTAAACTAACCACAGCTAAATCACAAACAAATTAAAAAGGGTATCACAAAGAAATTTTAAAAAAATGACATGATATACTTGTCTATGTGCACATACAATATTAACGTGGTATATCCTAAATAAATATTCAGGACATTGGATGAGATGATCTAACAAGTTGTGGTAAGAAAACCATATATTTTTTTAAATAATATTTAGCAGTGATAAAATTGAGTTAGTGATACACACATTTATGAGTAAAATATACCTCTTTACTTACCAGATTTAATATAAAAACTGCTACCTAGATGTTGTATTTTTCCACATACATTTTTTCTAATAAAAATTTCGATGATGTGAAATAAAATTTGAGACGGAAATATACACTCAGTAAGGTAAGTTTTTTTCGTAAAATCATTCAATAAATATATCAATCACTCATCCTGTTGTGTGATGTATTGCACCATCTTATAACAAACACTTTAATGATAAAAGCTTCACTTCAACAATACAGTTTAGATATATATAACACGTGTACACATGTATACATAAAGCTTATAGCTTATATACTGCATGTGTAAAGTTTCTTATCCTTATCGCACAGTGTTTATACACTAACTTTAATGTGCAACTTTGCTCACCCAAAAATTCGCTTCAATTCTATTGGAAATTAATTTTGTTTTGCCATTACTCCTTTAAGCCCGTGATTTATCCCTATGAAGTTTAAAGTTATTGCCATGTCGCCCAATTTAAATTCCAATTTTTATGCCGTTGTCGTAATTTAACCCGTTTCAAACCCTAAGAGTGTGATTTATAAAAAATCTTGAAATAATTTTTGTTTATATATGTGTTTATCAGCCCCAATAAATCATGTATTCCTTGCATACATATAGTCAAGAGGTATATTAAATTTGGTCTTGTAACTGTTTAAGATTGTAACATTAGAAAACCTATTGAAGTCGATAAGAAAATTGAGCGTGTATGTTTAGAGAATCGCTAATTAGGGTAGTTCATGAATTTGCAAACCGTAGTTTCAGCCGAAGATGATAAGAATTTCCAGTACTATGTATAAAAATTTCGGTGTCTACATATTTTATATACTACATCAACATTAACGTGTATGGAAATTCTAAGCAAATTTATTAAAAAATGCAATGTTAATGGAGATTCAATGCAACTACGTCATCAGATGATATCTTTCAGTCTAATAGGGAGTTTTCAGTGTTCATATTTTGCTTGCCTTAAAGGTTTTTAAAAAACAATTATAATTCCCTGTTGTTAAATGAAGTACATTTCAAATGAAGTCATTAAAAAAATTTAGTTAACATCCCTGCTCATCTGCTTGTTCATCATTCAGCAAAATGCGAAATAAATGCTAATGATTAATAGTTCAAACGTTAATCGAATATTAACAATATTTGCACTTTTAATTTATATAAATAATTGTTAAATAAATAAATGAAACGTTAATATTTGATTAACAATTAGTGTGATATTTATGACCTAAGAGTCTATAAACTCAAGAATATTTATATTATCTCAAACGAAAACATTCCAGAACTTGATGATGATTCAATTATATTTGGAATGCACACTTTAACACAAATAATAGAATAGCCAGAAAAACAATTTCTAATAATGCACTCTTACTCTTTATGAAATTCTCACGTATACGTGCTTCCCCTTAACAATATTTTATACACACAAAAAAACATGCCACCATCATTAAAAAATATTTAATAATTCGTATTAGGGTAAGAAAACTTTACACACACAGTAATGGTAGAAAAAAATAAGGTAAAACACTTGTGGAACAACTATTTATGTTTCAAAAGATTGACATGTAATCAAATACGATTTAATATCGTTATTATTGTTGTGTGTTACTGTGATTGTTCACAACTGATTCTTATGTTTTTATTGGAAGACATTAAGAAACTGTTTTGATGTAATCATTTGGTTTTACTCTCATATACAGTGAGTAAGTAGGACTTAAGTACTTTAACTACCACACAATATTTGATGTGTTTATTCGCATTTCTTAATAAATAGTGAAAGGGAAATTTTATTATTATTTTTTCACACTTACTTGGTCATGATTTTATTTATGAAAAAATAAAATCTAATATAAAACGAATCTATTAACTTCTATACAACAGAATTCCGTTATGTGTTCCGGAATATCAGAACATTTGTAATCCAAGAAAATTCAAACCAATAAAATGTTATTATTAGATAACCTCAAAGTGGTGCTTATATAGTTTCTCGAACTAGGTAGATAAGTTCTCGACATCTGCCACAAAAATTAACTGTTGCGGGGATTTGATGGCATGTCATACACTTCCTTGAATCAAACATGCATGAAATAGGAACAGTTACCGTGTCGATATATTAAATGCGGAGCTGAAAATAAATAATCAACGGGCTATAATAGTGGCGGAAAGACCCACTTGCTTGATAAACCTCCGCTACACTTATGCTACCATATTCGAATCTAGATTTCAAATTTATCTATACTTGTTAATGCAAATAAGTAATATGTCGGTAACTCGACAAACATAATACAAGGTAATTATAGATCACTATTAACGCCTCGTTTACTCCGAAATCTTAACAATCAAAAAAATGTTCACTTTACGAAGCCGAATAAAAAATTACAATCTATTCAACTATAATCAAAATTATCAATTTAATCGAAATTACCAAAATCGGTGCAACATGCTTATATAAATAATATATAAATAATATAATTATATAGCTAGCTTAACACTTTTCTTCGGTGACTCTTTTTCCATGAATTTTTTTAGTAACTTTGGAATTATCCGTAAGGATAATTCTGGTACTTACATTATGCTATAAAAATTATTTTTTTACATTTCTCTGCCAGCGTGATATCTGGCACGGCCGCAGTGCTTCATAATGACTACATTTTCTTAATTAAAAAGCAATTTATGTAGCATTTAAATATCACCCCAGAGAATCACCTAATTTTGAGCATATTTGAATTCAATTTTGAACACTTTAACAAGTATTATAAGCTTGACTATTATTGCTTTCCCTACAAACATACACTACAATTTTGGCACTATTTTGAAATATGAAATATCTTCAATCAAATCAAATCTTTGGTATACTTTTATTGGTGTACAATTTAAATTAATAAAAATTAACTTATTTTCATATAAACCAAATCAAAATTACTGGAAAATATGTACAACTGATTCGTTTTTTGCGGATGAGTCTATATACAGAGGTTACTTGGTAAAAGCAATAAACTGTTATTATTAGCAAATTAACACAATGCGACATATGTTTTATGCATTTCGTTAGATAAATTTATTGTCTCCAAACCACTGAGTTTAAAAGTTTGAAATTAAGATCAAAGATTGCTTTAAAACGTAGACAAGAACAAAGAAAGATTTGTTGAAATTCAAGTTCAAATAGAGGTAAGAGGGATTTCAAATTGTTTAATTTCGATCAAGGTACAGTCCAACTGAGAAAGATTAAAATTTTGAAGAGCATATCTATTTATAACGTCGGTGAGGACTATGTAAGCACGTTTTTAAATCATCCAAAGAGTGAAGAGGGAGTTCAGATTTTGAAATTTTGTATATAAATATACTTTGTCGTTTATGAACCGATTTTGATGATATTTATTTTTTTGGAGATATCCAAAGGGTGGTACTATGATAACGAAACCAGGTTAGCGAAAGTGCAAAAACAATTTTTAGTGATTAACTTTCATCCAAATAAAAATTTAAACACATAAAAGTACAAAATTTTTCAAAAAACCACCATTCAAAAAAATAACATAAAAAGTAAAAAATATTAAATGAGGAAAGGAAATTACAAATAATTTCCTTGTGACCTTAGTAGCATAATTATCAATCTTATACTTAGCTAAAAAATTTATTGATTTGCGTCGACTGAGAAAAGTAATTGGTCATAAGGAAAATATTTATAAAAGTTTTTAATTTAAAATTATTTTCACTTTTTCTTGTTGGGTGGGCCCTGCTGGTCGCATCTATACCACTTTTTTATGTATTGTAAAATATGTTCCAAACCAATCAACTTTTTTCATCATCTGAATGTCTAAACAAGTGAAAAAAATCACTTAATAATTATTTAAAAACCTTCTTTGATTATACTTTTATTTTAAATATCTATAAAATCATAAATAAATATTATATAATAATACATATAATTCGTTCAACCAGATCAGTACCATAATTAATAAGTTTTTTAACTGCATTATGCATTTCCAGATAATACAAACATTTTTTGAATTTGAAAAGAAAACCATAAGCTCTCTTACTTTGAAATAAATTGTTTAACATTATCATTCAAAGGAGATTTTAGGTTATGGCATTCGTGCCAATCATAAATAATCAGTGAAAGTAAAGAACTTAAGTTTCAATTTGACAACATCATAATAAAACAAAACAGTTTTACCCAACGAACCAAGGTTCTTATATTTATATTTTCGCAGAGAAAGCGAAATTGAAAATACTTAGCACTTTACTCATTTATTCATTTACTATTTCCTTATATTCTTTTCGTTTCAAGTAAATCAAAAATCTTTCGCTTGATATCTCCAAATAAAATACATGGAATTGGAATTGACATCTTTGTATAAATAGGGTTTTCATAAATTTTTACCTTAATTTCAATCCACTGACATATGTTTTTATATATCATTAAATTACTTCATTGACTGTAAGAAATTTTGTTTAAAAAATCGAAATAATAACAAGTTGGCTGATGTTTATAACCTTTTTATTCTGAGTTTTAAATAAAATTAACATTAGTGATACTACGTTCAAAGGTGATTGATTTTCTACTTGTATATTCACTAGGTGGGAATTCTTTGCGCAATGTTGCAGCAATAAAATCTATATGAAAACAATAAATGATTTGATTTTACTTTATTATAACAAAACAAATTTTCAATACTTAATCCAGGATACATTGATTCCAGAAAAATGCTATATTACTGTAAGATTTTCAAAAACACAGAACGTATCAGTTAGAATTTTTATTTGCTGTATCCCATTGAACTTGATTCCGTTCCCGAATAAAACACACCCTTTGTCTTTATCTTTGTAATAAAATACCTGTGAATCCAATTTCACACAAATTGGTGCCGCTGTTATTGGGTGATGTTTATATTAAACGTTCATAACATTATAGTGTCTAGTTACGGGCAGAAATTATCATATTATATAATTTTTGACCGTACAAAGTGAGATAATAACGATTTTGCAATTAGTTTCTCTATATCTATCTATATTTGTTCCGCTGTAACTTTTGAACCCCTTGTTCGATTTATATGGAATTTGGTAGGCTCACCTTAGAAATTAAAATGTATAGTTTTTAGAAATTTTTACCTTAATTTTACCCCTGACATATGTTTTTATACTATCATCAAATTACTTCATTGACTGTAAGAAATTTTGTTTAAAAAAAAATAATAACAAGTTGGCTGATGTTTATAACACTTTTTATTCTGAGTGTCGAAATCATGTCTACCACCATTAGTGATACTACGTTCAAATGTATTGATTTTCTACTTTGCTTTATATTCACTAGGTGGGAATTCTTTGCGCAATTTGCAGCAATAAAATCTATATGAAAACAATAAATGATTTGATTTTACTTTATTATAACAAAACAAATTTTCAAAAACATTAAGTGATTGGATACATTGATTCCAGTACCCATGCTCCATTTAATTACTGTAAGATTTTCAAAAACACAGAACGTATCAGTTAGAATTTTTATTTGCTGTATCCCATTGAACTTGATTCCGTTCCCGAATAAAACGCATCCTTTATCTTTATCTTTGTAATAAAATACCTGTGAATCCAATTTCACACAAATTGGTGCCGCAGTTATTGGGTGATGTTTATATTAAACGTTCATAACATTATAGTGTCTAGTTACGGGCAGAAATTATCATATTATATAATTTTTGACCGAACAAAGTGAGATGATAACGATTTTGCAATTAGTTTCTCTATATCTATCTATATTTTATATAACAACCATTAAAAAAATTTCTGCATAGCCATAAAATTGGAGGCTTTCGACTACCCGACAAAGACCGCATGAGGCTTTAGTAGATAATTATATATAGGTCGTTAATATTTTATAATAAAATAAGCTACTGAGTATATAGTAGCAGCCCTGATAAAAAGTCGTATTCAATCCTATAGAAATATAGTATTCAAAATTTTGAATGTGAGTTAAATAGGATTAAATAGGAAAACATTTCCTATTCAAATTGTGAATAGGTTTGATTGAGATTGAATAGGAAATCATTTTCTTATTCATTCCTATACAATTTCCTATTCATTCCTATATGATTTCTATAGGATTGAATAGGACTTTTTTTATCAGGTAGCATTGTTTATCAAGCGCTTTTTGGTTATTGTTCCCGATTTTTATAAACTCGCAAATAACTTGTTAAATTCCTGTTATCCATACAATGTTTGCTAACGGTAAAATAGAAGGGACTAAGTACATAAACAAATAAAAATTTTTATCTTCTAGTTTATACGCCGAATATATTATATAATTCTTTATAAAACAAAATTATGAAACGATTTCATGGGTTTACACACAATATTTCATCAAAATCTCAGGAATGGTACACATTATATCGGCATTTAAGTGGAAATGCCAATTACGATTAAGTCGATGAAGTTGGAATTGCAATATTTGATAAAAATACATTTTTTAACATTGACAGTTAGCTGAATTTATTTTTTTCACATTTTTATCGTTCCAATTTTATTTTTCTTTATTACCATTTTCTACAATGAACGATCGTGCTTAGCTCAAATAATTATTTGTTTAGAGCTATGTGAGATCGCCTCAATAAATTTAATAGACCCAATAAGAGGCCCGAACGAAGTTTCTCACGAAGTTTCAAAATGTCGTCGTTATGATTTAACTCGGAAATAGTATAATACCTTCTAGATCTCTCGTGTCAATTGACATGGTATATTTCCAGTATTTTGGATTTAATAAGCCCATGTCAACCAAATATTGTGGCCGAGGTAAGCGGGGATGTTCAATTAACCATTGACAATAAGCTTTAACAGCACTGAAACAAATAAAATTTATTAATGAAGTATGTATCAGTCATTTATATAATTTGTATTGTGGAAGAACCTTCTTGAAGCTATTATGTTAGATCAAGTTGAAAATTTTTGTAGGTATAAAAATAATGACGCCTCAGTATGTATGAAAATTCTTACAGTTTGTAAATAGCCGAAATGCTTATAAATGGCCTTAGTTTTTACTTAAAATCAAATTTAAATTAGAAATATTTGTCAATTCAATATGGACATCCAAAAAAAGTATAGTTTTATGAGTTTTCTTACTTTTGTATTAAAAAATATTTGACCGACATTTTTCTTTTCACCTTGAATATTAATTAAAACACGATAAAACACTGTACAATTGGAATATAAAATAGGTGAAGATAACAACTAACAGAGTTGTTAATCTGTCGAGTATCTAAACACTCGACATATGGTTGAACATAATGATTGAATTATTTTTATCATAATCATTCTTAAAATACTGTAAATATTCAGATTGAATCATTATTCGGTTCAAAAGTTCATGCATAGGCCCAATTAACCGATATTGTTCACTAACGAAAATGATCTTACTTTTTACGCCTAGATCCCAAAGTTTCTATCTATTTTCAATTTTTGAGTTATCCTGATGGCAGACGGGTAAACGGAAATGGACCTAACACATTATTCTATGGACACCAATACAAAAGTTATGTTTGTGCAGTAAATATTTTCTAGCGTAACAAAAACTTTGGCTAAAACTAATTATATGAAATTTGGCATAAATAAGTGTATATTTATTCATGTTTAGTTCTACTTTTTTATTGAAATTAAAAAAAATTTAAGAGACTGATCTTGCTGTTTATTTGTTACACATAAAAAATTTTGAATAGGTTTGATTGTGTTTGAAGTGTTCATATTTAGTACATTTCCGCCTGTCCTTTCGTCCGCCAGGGCGCGTCCAACTTTCATCAAAATAACTAAAAAACAAAAAAGATAGCGAGCTGAAATTTAAATGATGTGTTCTGGATCTAAAAAAACAAGCTTAAGTTCGTAAATGATCAAAATCGATCCAAAAATTTCAATTGGTCCAACGCCAAACTTTGGAACCATAAAAGAAGAAGCAAATTCAAATACAGAATTTTTTTTTTTTTTGACAAACAACTTTGTTAGAAACATTTTTGTATAAAATATTTGGATTCGCTACAATTTAGCTAATAAATACATGATTATGACCCCCCCCCCCCACTGACGTAACGTATTTACCGATCTCAACCGATCACCAAAGTTAAGCAACAACAGACACAGTCAGAACATGGTGGATGGGTGAACATCTAGAATTGCTGTGTACTGTTGTTATATAGATTGAATATATACTAACTGTAGTCACTATATAACCTTAGTAGTTGAAAGAGTTGAAAAGTGACTTAAACAAAAAAGATTGTATAATTATTACATTTTATGATTATATTATGTATTTATAAATATATAGACCGAATATTTAAACTAATTTATGAATGCTAATGATTAAAACAAATTCAAGCATTGATACCGTATGTCGAATAACTAAACAATTAAAAATGTGAGTTGTAATCTCCACTTGTTAAAGATAAATTATATTTAACTCATGGTTGTATGCCAAGAAAAATTAATGAAAAGAAAATCAATTTCATGATTTAGATTAAAAATTGATAATTTACAAATAAATTCTGCTGGTGATAAAAATATAAAATTCCACACATATCCCGTTCACAAAAATAATAAACGTTTTCTTCAGAAATTAATGAACTATTTGAAAACTTTTAGGTTTATTTTAATCTATTTTAAAAATCAGAAAAATCTTTTCCAGCACGTACTTGATCTCTGTGATATCCTTAAATACATATTCCATTGTTTTCAACTCATTTGGAACATGTAAACATTTAATCCATCTGTTATAAGTATCATTCTTTGGTGGAAATATTTGTAATTCTACAGGTAATGCAGTACCAAAGGCATGTGTGTGTTTCTTTAATTTTTCCGCTTTTATATCTCTAGCCAGATTCGCTTGTAACACTCTACGTGTTGATTTCTATAACATGTATACAATTAAACGATTATAGATGGAACTTCAGTTGGTGGTTTGTTTCTATGATATACATTATATGAATAGATGCTTAAAGAGGGTGCAAAGAGCTATGTAAACCTAGATTAATATGTATCTATTTCAATAGTAAATACTATTTTACTCAAGATGGACATACTAGTATTGAAATTTGACAATAATGTAATATATTTTTATTTTTTAAATTATTATTTACTTACGCCAGGATTATAAGTAGCATTAGCTATAGCCGATGGTACTGACCCCAATTCTTTTACTTCAATACAAAGTGATTTGATTGCAAATTCGTTGATACCTATCCGGAACATGTTTTGCAAAGTACTTTCATTTAATGAGATATCCGAATCAATTGGCCCCAACGTATTAAGCCATTCAACAAAATCATTAATAATCTATAAACAAAATTAATGTATTATTGATTGAGGATTATATATTAGTAGATATAGTCATCAAAGGAGTGAAAAATTATTAAGATATGCAAGAAGTATTTAAACACAAGTTAAGATAGCAAACAAAAGTGTAAATTAAAATTTATTACGGCAAATTCTATAAGATTTTTTTTTCAATGTCTTAGGGTTTATTAAAAAAAATTATAGAATTATTCAATTTAAAATTATCTTTTAAAATTTTATTTGAAATCTTTTTTTGTTTGGAAATAAATCTTGCAGATCTTCTAGCCTAGTTTGTAGACTAGTGAAATGTCTGCGAAATGGATAAAAAAGTCTGAAAATTATGGAAAATTGGCGTGGAATAAAATTTTGAAACTTTTTTTATTTTCTGCAAAACTTGAAATTATTATAAACAAAAACTGAAAAAATACAGCCTCAAAAAACTTATTTAATTCATAATTTTTAATTTTCAATTTTAGCACTAATATTTAAATTTGTATGTAAATTTTTATACAAACAAAGGCATTGGGAAAATTTATTAATTAAAATTAGGATTACTTTTAGATAAATATAAAAAAAAATACATTTCCAACAGAAAATTACTCATTATAGTTTTCACATTAATATAATTTTTAAAAAATTTTTAAATATTTGACACCCAAAAATGACTTTATTTTTTTATTATACCAGCAGCAACTCGTCTTAGTCAAAACAAACGTGCTGAAAAGCTGTTATTTATAGAACTTGAGTTTTGGGAATAAAGATATTATTAAGAAAATTTTGTCTTCCTCTTCATGGACATTTTTTTCTGATTTCAAATTTTTTTTTCAGTTTTTTGTTTATAACAATATCAAATTTTCTTTGCAGAAAGTAATGAAAAATGCTTTCACAGACTGTTATTACGCGTCGAATGAGCTTTTTTGTATGTTTCACTTCTCAACTAGACTATTAGTAGACTGCACTTCTTTAGTCAACCAATGCATGCAGACTTTTCAACGAATAATTTTTTTATAAATCTACTCTTACTTTTCCGTTTGTAGTACAATTTTATTTGGGACTTATTTGGAAATATATTCTTTGAAAAAATAAAACATTTCCAAATTCAGTTTATAAATACCAGAGTTCTGACGTAAGAAATAAAATAAAATAATAATATTACCGGCGCATTGATAACCTCTTCGTTTTTTAAAGGTTAAAAATGAGTTTGTAATGCATTGCATCTTATTGAATAGTTTACTCATTCACAAGTTTAAATTCAAATATAAGTCTAAAACTTACTACTAAAAATTTCAGTTCAATATTTATATTCGTTTTAATTATCACGATAGTGGGAGAAAGGGCGGATGGGTTAAAATAATTTGTTCATTATATGAATATCTAGAAAATTATTTGGTAATTATATAAACCGCCTAAAAAAATTTGTTAGTGCCTTCAGTACAATATAATATGAATATATCCTAGTTCTATCTTCGGAGTCTCTAAATTTAGGTAAAAGTATTTTAAATGACTGCTTTACTATATTACGCACTTCTTAGAGCTTAGAGTAAAAACTTTTAATGACGAAATCTATATTTTTACTATCAAATTTAACATTTTTAATGTAAATTTTCAAAAACTGATAATTCTTACATTTAAATTAAAATAAATTATACATTACATTATGAGTAATAATAGCAGACTTTTCAATTAATGGTTTGACACGAAAATCTGGTGGTTTTTTTGGTAACCATATATTTGCCTCCTCGGGTGGTTTTTTCAAGAAATTTATATACGGATTAACTTTTGGCTTATGTTCGGGTAATGGTTCTTCTTCAGATATTCTGCATTTGAAAAACAAATAATTTAGCATTACCTCACCATAAATGATGTAAGATACGTAGTTATAAAATTGGGTGTCGCCATTTAATGATGAATTGTTTTAAAAATTTAAAATAGTAGTAATTTTAGAATTTTCGTTTGATGTATATGATAATAGATATTATCTTTTATAACTATATTTAATCGAACTTAAGCAAACATTTATTAAAAGTTTTATTTGAAATGAAGTAAAAATTATTGGGTCAAATACAAAAAACAAATGATCAGCTTTTTGAATTCAAAAAACAATTTTTAAAAATATAATTTATGTATTCATATTAGGATAGTGTCTATATAATTAAATAAGTCAAAATTCACTAAAAATGGGGTAGATTTGTTCCATTTTAAAAAACCCATGATCAGATAGAATGGCATTTTTGGATTAATCATTTTACGACAAAAATTCCTTATATAAATACGGTATTAAAAATTGTTCACTAATTGATCGTAAGGAATGAGGAGCTGAAGTCATCATGGAAGCTAAAATAATCTTACTGTAAATGTTTTTGTAAATTAATAAAAAATGTTACTTCGATTCCACTGATTCATGCTTGATTTCAGTTGTTTCGAGTACATGTTCCTTTTTCTCCAATCCGGTTAAAGATGAAGTTTGTGTCAAATTGGTAATATCGTCATTTTCAAAATAAAGTACATTTGATACTGCATCAAACACATTCGTTGGTATCAATTTCTGTACATATTGCTTACGTCTAGCATGGGGCTGAAAATAACAAGAAAATGTTATTTCTAATGAAATCTGTGCGGTACAGCCTGATAAAAAGAATTCTATTCAATCCTATAGAAATTGAATTGGAATGGATAAGAAATCAAAAGGATTGATTATGAAATCATTTTTCAAAAAAATTTCCTATTTAATCCTATTGGTTTCCTATGAATTCCAATTCAATTTCTATAGGTTTGAATATAGCTTTTTCATCAGGGGTATCAACATTGTATAGTCGGACTACATTTAATTTTGATTTTTCGTGAGAATCTCAATCCCTTTATTTTTGTTATTTTTCATAATACGGTTATGAAATAAAACCAACTTTATGAAAGATTGGTTGACAAAATCGCTACAACTTTGAAGATTCTATACAATAGTTCCTTTCAACCTAATACAGTGTTTCATTAGTGCAACATCTTATATCACATCTAAAGGCAATAGACGAGGGCTAATAAAGCTTGCGTTTCAAACTCCATACTGCTGTTGGCCAATACGACGGCTTCATCGTTATAATGCAAAATACATATAAGGAAAGGTGAAACTCTTTGTAGCCCATGATATGAGTTTTGAATTGCCACTAGGGACATATCTTTCGTATCGAGTATTTATCTTTCAATACCGATACTTTTTATACGATTATTTTAAATTAACTTCGATTTTTTTAACCAATTTCCTGGATCAAATTATTTTGTATTTTTATAAATACGTATTTCGACTACAAAGTTGTCATCATCAGTATGAATTAGCTAGTTGTAATGATTCTCTGGAGAGATGTTACTCATTGCTTATTTGGTGGCGGTTTGCACCGGTATACTTTGTAGTCGAAATACGTATTTATAAAAATACAAAATAATTTGATCTAGGAAATTGGGAATTGGGGCAAAAAATCGAAATTTATACGAAAAATCTTAGAGTTCTCATTAATTATCTATATATATATATATATATATATATATATATATATATATATATATATATATATATATATATATATATATATATATATATATATATATATATATATATATATATATAAAACGATTATTTTACTTGAGTACTTCTTGGGTAGTATTGAAAAGTATCGAGTACCTACCAAGTTAAGAAAACTATATATACAAGTAAAAGTATGGAGTATAACAATATTTGTCAAAGCTACTATCGTTAAAGTATCGATTATAAAAGTTTTTGTCAAAGAGTACTTAGACAAGTAAAAGTTCAGAAAGTTGGAAAATTTAATCCACCGACGTACGGATAATTTTTGCGTCTCATATTATGCAAACGACGGTAATAGTTGATGATTCAAACTACCTTGTAGATGTAGCGATTTGTAGATATAGCGAAAGTATCGATACTTCGATCAATAGCTTGAGGTATCGAAAAAGTATGTAAGTTTTAGGTAATAACAATTTGTTTTTGGAAAAATTAGTAAGAATTGAAAATATCTTAACGTATTGAAAAGTACTTGATACTTTTCACTCGATACCTATCTTTTTGATTCGATATTACTCACGTGTTATGCACTTAAAATCATGATACATTTTTTACTTGTACTGATAAATTTTCAACATACGTGAAATTTTATTAGCATAATCTGTATATAATTAAGTATCTAAGTAATTGCTAGTTTCAAGTAAAAATAAGTTTTAAAATTTTAACAGTTGACATTCAATTTTGAACAAAGTAAGACGTAGCAAAATACAGCCGATTTCGTTAACTTTCAAATTCCTTGATATACAAAAGTCACAAAATTTAATACTATTTTCCGTTAGAAAAAACAAGCAAAACAAACAAAAAATACATTTATGAAGAAAAAAATATCCTAAAGAAAAAGAATTTTTAATAAATTTTATTTACCAGTGAAAATTTGTCCTAAGCATTATCAAAAAAATATTTTCGTATTTTGTTCATCCAACTATCTGACGAATAATATCTAGAAAATAATTTAAGCGTTTATACTTAAACTATTTCAATGAAAACTTGCAAAATCGTGCCTTTTCTGTACTTCAGAGTTCAATTTTGTGTAATAGATTGTTTGCTTAAAAATAATTTAGCTCTTAATGAATAGTTTGTGATAACTATTCTTAATCATCCTTACAATATAAAAATTATTACTACTTACAGTAAAAACCGGTTGCTCAATTTTCTTAATTTTTTCTTTCCAATAATTTCTTGGAATAGTTTTATCCTCAACACTTTCTTTTGATATTTTTCTTGAACATAGTTGAATTTTTAGATTGGTTTTGTTCTGATTCAATTTTTTCCAATATTTAGACTTTTCATACATTTTTAAAAGATTTTACGTTAGCGCCTATATTCGTATAAAATTATATAATCTTAAATAAATAATGTAAATAAATATGTGCATTCATAAAAATGATTCAATATTTTTGTATAATCAATCGTTTCTATAACAACACTGTAAATGTTGTCACTTATACAACGTGCAAAATCAATTCTTAGTAGTCAAAGAGCCAACTTTCTAAATGAGGAAATTTTTGGGAAAAACTTTGCAAAGTCGAAATTACTTGAAGGCAATTTTGAGTGAGGTTTATTTAATATTTTCACGGTAGGCATCTTTTGGTATGTCTTAAATTTTGTGGTACATAGTTACCAAGAAGTAATATGTGATAACAGGTTGTCAATATGATATTTGTACTTTAAACTAAAAGTTTTAAACTAGAAGTAACCTTAGTTTCGACCCCTTAATCGCCTTTAGTTAATGGCTGTATAGCTGAAAGTAGCTGAAGCCAGAAATAAAAAAATAAAAATAAAAAATAAAAAAACCTTAGTTTCCCGCCCTGACGACGGTAAAAGGGACTATTAATTAATTTATGATTCTACCAAAATGAATAATCTGTTTACAGGTTTTTAATATTTGTTGGGATGAATACTTTATCAGTATCATGAAACTTTTAATGGTTTCTGATTATTAACCCGGAATATTATTTCTGTGTTCGAAAAAGTTGAAGGAAAATTTTGAAGATATAAACTTTGTTAAAAATTTAATTTTTTGAACAAAAAGACGGAATTAAATATTTATAAAGAAATTAAATGTTTCTATTTTTATAACATATACTTTTTTTTTAATAATTTTATGTCTTTCCTACTGTAATATAATTTTTAAGACATTAATTAATGACCTGTGTACTGTTGTTGTATAAAAAAATAATAATCCCCTTTAGTTAATGGCTGTATAGCTGAAAGTAGCTGAAGCCAGAAATAAAAAAAAAAAAAATACAAAAATAAAAAAACATTAGTTTCCCGCCCTGACGACGGTAAAAGGGACTATTAATTAATTTCTGATTCTACCAAAATGAATAATCTATTTACAGGTTTTTAATATTTGTTGGGCTGAATACTTTATAAGTATCATGAAACTTTTAATGGTTTCTGATTATTAACCCAGAATATTATTTCTGTGTTCGAATAAGTTGTAGGAAAATTTTGAAGATATAAACTTTGTTAAAAATTTAATTTTTTGAACAAAAAGACGGAATTAAATATTTATAAAGAAATTAAATGTTTCTATTTTTATTACATATACTTTTTTTTTTAATAATTCTGTGTCTTTCCTACTGTAATAGAATTTTTAAGACATTAATTAATATATTGTGTGTGCATTTCTATATATTGCGAGTCTATTGTTGGCTTTGTCAGAGATCAAAAAAGAAAAATGTCCCGATAATATTCATGGCATACTATTAATCAGAATTACTTATTTCTAATAGTTTTTACAAATAAGATAGATAAAGTCCTCTCCTAAAATAGATAAGGGACTGTCTTAGTTCTCGAAACAAACACCTATCGTAAATATTTCTGCATGGTAGTCATACTTAATGCCATCTATCATCTTTTTGAAGACCTTAGAAAAATCTATTTATTTTTATTATACTCAAATTTAAGAGTTGCGAAACGTAAAATTGTTAGTTTGAATTAAATCTCTTTTGTCATAATTTCCTTCTTCATGAATTAATTATATTGTAGTATTGTTGACTAATTTAATTAAGTGTTGTTGTTAATTTTTAATATTGTAAATATCCATTCTGTTCAATTAGAATGGATACTTGAAATCCATTCTGTTGAATTAATTTTCTCGGTTTATTATCTATGAAAGTTATCATTCTATTGTGTAATATATATAGACAATAATGATTAAATTATGGAGATAAAATTAATTTCATAAAATGAATTAAACTTTGAAGAACTGAGAAAAAAATCTCAAATAAGATGTAATAAATTTGTATTATGAGTTACATGAGCATTGAGTTAAGAAGCTCAATGAAAATGATATCATAATAATACCTACTGATGACTAATATAAATCAAGTGTGTATTCTCAACGTCATATGTGTTGGCTGCTTCTGCTACTTGTGTTATATATAGATAAAAAGATATTTAACATACTTATATTTCTATAAAAAGGGTTTGAAAAGTCTTGAGGGAGTAATTTCGTAGAATCAATATATTTCAAACATAGCACTGATAATTATTGAAGGATGGATAAAGGAAGAATATTTTTGAATCAATTTGTGTCTTAAGCAATATTAATTTTTGAAATTCTTCAAATAGTTTACATTTTTTAAGACACAAAAAAAAA
Source organism: Chrysopa pallens (assembly GCA_020423425.1). Lineage (NCBI taxonomy): Eukaryota > Metazoa > Arthropoda > Insecta > Neuroptera > Chrysopidae > Chrysopa > Chrysopa pallens. The sequence goes on from CM035592.1 coordinate 76,434,012, forward strand.
AACATTTTGGTACGCATCTGTTTCTTGCATCGCAAATTTTAAATGAATCAGTTGATTTCAATACCAAACTATATCCAATATGGTATTGTAATGGCAATTTTGTATCTCGTATTTTAACTACTATAAGTGAATGGGACCAAAATGATATTTGCTCTACTTGAACTCATCATTAAAAGCTACTTCCCTAAAACTAATAATGTCCAAGTAGTGAAGATCATAAATTTTGGATCTTTCTGACCCTGTGATTTAAAAATCATTGAATGTCAAATCACCTGACAATAATATCGGCATAGAAAGTACTTCAGACCCCGCAGAACTAAAATTATTATCCATAGCTTCAGATGCCAAAAAAATATTCTTAATGTGAAAGAGAGGGAATTAAATAAGTATTTGACTTCTGATATTATTTGTATTATTAAAACATGGATGCAACACGACATTTTTACTTTACCTAAATTAAATACTTTAATTGATAAATCATCTCTATTGATTTTATTAAATTTCAAAGTGAATGTGACAGCTTAATTGTGGGAGCAGTAGTATTAAACCAGATTCCGACAATTACACATGTATGACTTATTATCAGATATTAATTTTGAAACCAATAAACTAAATCTTTCTAGAATTGTTGTTGATGGTGATTTTAATACTCGATTGGGAAATTTGAATCAAGTCTAGTGATCAAAAATGCAACCAGAGAGGCAGACTACGATCAAATTATATGGAATTAAACGGGATTTTTTGGCAAAACTAGTATAAAATCGGACTATCTAGGATTTAACACATTTATCTACCAGAGATTGTAGTGTTATTGATCTTGGAATTAAACGGGGTTTTTGCCAAATGGTAGTTTAAATTAAATTTTCCATGACATTTCACACATTTTTCAACCAGAGACTGCAGTGTTATCGATCTTGTTAATGTTCTAAATTTTACGACTTTACTGCCTCCTACTATTTCTTAGATTCTAAACACTTGCCAACATATCTCCATCTCAAGTTCAAAGTTTCGAGAAAAAAATCTTGGAAGATATTAACAAACGGAGTACTCAAACAGATTTTTTTTAACGTTCTAATGTATAAAATTTTCAAAATTAACAAAAAAAAATAACCGTTTGATTATGAAGCCAATCCATTTCAATGTTTAAAGTTAAGTTCGAAAACCTCTTTCACACATATTTAATGAATTATCCTTACCTACAAATTGTTCACATGTGAAGTAAAAGCTTATATGATACGATTAGTTGTAAAAACTTGTACTCAACAAGCTAACCACCAACATCATCATCGCCCAGTATAGTAAAAACTTCCCACATACATGGACCATACATAACAATATTATCGTAGGACGTACATACTACATACAATAGCTAACTCTGGTATACGTTAGTATTTGGTTCTGTCATATAAGAAATTTTACTTCGCTACCATTTCTTTGATGATGATATTTTTATTTAAATTCTGTTGCAAAAAATGAGAACCTTAAAAATGAATGTTTATTTTTGAATTGGTAGCTAATGTAGCTTATTAATTCAGTCATATCGCAGTGTGTATTTACTAGCCATCTGTGCACTCATCATAAAATAGCTAATTGTTGTGAATTTAGAAGCAGTGGCAAGTATCAAGATTTTTGAAGAATTAACAGATTTGAAATTTTATTTTTTTTACTTTAATTGAACATTTCTTTAAGTTCATGGTTTGTACAATATTTGATTTGCAAACCTTTTAACTATTTAATTATCAAATATATATTTTCATCTATTTATTTTTATTTGACCCGGGTTTGAGATCAAAAACTGCGATATCTAGATTAAAGTCACTAATTTCATGTGAAAATAAGTATCGAAATTGAATTTAATTTGGCATAAAATTGTTGTGATGTCTTTCTGCAAAAAAATGTATAATAAAACTAATATTTTATTATTTTTTTAGAAATTTTTTTCCTGGGAAAGAACTTTGACATTTTCTCCGATTTCATATAGACAGACAATGCATGTTCAATTTTATAACATTTGGATAACTACCATTTTCAACATAAAAATTTAGAATTTGCGTTAATATGTTATTATTTCAAATAGATCTTAACAATGTAAAATATTAAGAAAACTCATTTAATATTCTTTTAAGTTTTCGATTTAATTTCAAAATTCCGGAATGAAAAGTTTGTTCTAATCTGAATTATTGAGTTCGGATTGCTTATAATGAAAAAGTTCACTATACAATACGTTTTTCCAGGAGCTTTATTTAAATTGTCGATAAATATACTGTTTATAAAACGTGTAGTAAATAATTGTATTACTCAACATATGTATAATATTTCACAGTACCTACTTATATTAATATTGGTCTTAAGTTTGTTAAGTTTGAAAATATTGACCTTAAAATTTCAGTATAGGTGCTCATAGTATCATCTAATTAGCCAATTTCCACAAATACGCCCATCCGTCACAAAGATAACTCAAAAATGAAAAGAGATAGTGAGCTAGAATTTTGGCCCATTGGATTTAATGACCAAACTTTTCAACCATAAACGACAGATTAAAAAAAACAAAAAAAAACTTTTGTTTGAAACATTTTTTCGAAAACTATTTATTCGCCACAATTATACATTTTTACCTAATAAGCATTTGTATAGGCTAAGCATTGAATGTATTTTATGAATGTTAATAATGAAAATAGCTGAAATTAATCTACTAAATTTTATTTTCCTCTAATTATTTTTAAAACAAGAACCATTTGCTGTTAAGTTTGAGAATGACTATTTAAAAAATGATTAAAAAAACTGTTGAAAAAAAATTTGAATCTATCTATTTTTTCGTCGTATTATATATGGGTGCGTACAATTTGTATAGTTAAAAACAATCTCGATCAAATCAAGCAAAAAAATATAAACCAAAATAAAATCATGCGCTTAGAAGCAACACAGATAGAAGCATCGAAAAATAAATATATAATTTATTTTAATGTAAATTATTATGTCATAACAGTTCGGTATATATTCAGACTTGAAGACAATTTTTATCGTGTAACATTTAAGTGAGTTGTAATATGACGAGTGTTTCTTAAAATAAGAACTGATAAAGAATTTAGTTCTTATATTATATCATATAAATTTTAGTGCATTTTTGTGGTGTATTTATATTCATTCTTATTGGATATTATTAGAATTTCAACATTAAAATCTTTAGGGATAAATGTCATCACTATCATATTTAGCTTCTTATATACACTTTGATCTTTAAAAACAACTTTCAATGAAATTATGTTATAACCACTGAATTGAACATAAAATTTACGATTGTAGTTATTGAATTGAAAAATTGATGAGTAATAACTGAAATACAGTAGTTGGGTGATTATAACCATTGTAGGCGTATTAGTGTAATCGTTCCAAAAATATTTATTTTTTGATAAATGAAGCTATCGTACATATCGCCTCCAAGAATAAAAGTCAGTTGCCTGGTTAAATATGCTGGAATTTGGAAAATTACAATCAAAAATCTTTGATAACGCTGATACATTTCATTTTTCTTTCCAACAGGCATCACAACCAAGCAAAGAATTTAAGCTGAAAAAAGCTTGGCTTCGATAATTAGTTTGGTAAAAATAATAAGTAGAAAAGATAACGAAATAATAAATAACGGCTGTTTAGTAAATTATGGAAAACACGGTACGTTTGCTATAAATTTATTTGCGAAGATTACTTAAGATTAATCTTAAGCAGTTTGTCTAAAAAAAAAAATTATTATAATTGACAAAAGCTTCCGATTTAAAATAATCAAATATTTGTTTATTAAGAAGAGATACTTTAACGAAAACTTCAATCAAAAAATTTGTCGCACCTTGATCGACTATAATTTGACCTGAAGAAAACAAATACTTGGCCCGAACGGTGACTTACGACTATGAGAAATGAGATAATAACACAGCATTTTTCAAGTCAGTAATCCAAAAAAAAACTATCCAAATAAAATTTTAAGCCAATTTTCTTTTAATGAAATGAATTAAATGAAAGAGCAGATGATAGATTATTTGTCAAATACGTATCCAAACTTTTATGGCCGTATTAAAATAAAAAAATTTTGTGTATCATAAATACAAATGAACTATTGTTTTTTTTATCATCAAAATTTGAGTACAATTTGACAAAATGTGTTACAATCGATACATTGAAAGTATTTTGCATTTGATTTGAGATATATTTGATCTATTTTGTGGAAAACATAAATGCCTCAGGAAATATTCTTGGTATAATGTTTGCATATTGATTTTCCAACATCAATTGCCATAATCCATGTCCTTTTCAAGTTTTGAGGTGCTTGAATTTATTGGCTGAAAGGACATCTCACTAGAATCCCTCTACAAAAATATTATAAACGGAAATATTAAGATAGTTTTTTCAACTTAACAAATAATAAAACTCAATCGCGAATCAGCGATAGTAATTAGTTTGTACTAAATTATAAACTATTTGTACGAAAACTTTCGATTAAATGCTTTCGTGTAATATTATATAATCAGTAAATTAAGAAATCATGTTCAATATATTCTGTTTAGCTTTGGTTGCAAAGTATGAAAAATTTATAGGTGTCAATTCCTTATATTATTTTACTCAGAACAATAACAGGAGACTTTCTAACGCTTCTTTGTAGTTGGACCAAAACAAGATAAAGCTGGAACCACGAGATTTGAGACAGGTATTCTGAAATAAGTTAAAAGAGTAAGCGGAAACAACAGCATTAAGTATCTTGTTACTAGAGTCTTTGGTCTGATGTATTTCTCCTACGTGTATAGTGAGAGAAGATTAGATTATTAAATTGTGAGAACCATTTGTATTTAGAATATGGGCTTTCGAACACAATGCTTTCTATAAACATTCGAAAGATACTTTTGGCAATTGAAGCACTGTTTGGTTATTCTCGTGTCTTTAATTCCTAGGATAAGTCTGGTATTATGATGAGGTCAAGTAAAGCATCTTAGAAGAAACAGGACATCAGTTTCTATTATCACTATATAACCTGGACTGTTTTTGGATACCATCAAGATCTGTTTAAAAGGACGTACCACGGGCGATAAACTCTATTTCGTCCACGTACCGCAAAGTTCAAAGCAGATCACAATATAACTATGAGTTATGTGCAATGAAGAGAAGAAGAAATTTATGTTCAGAAAAAGTTGTTTCATCCAAGAGTTTATGCTGTTTGAATTCTCAAAATTTCATATGCCTTGAAACTGGTAGACCACTTGTCTAGTTTATAATTGAATTTATAACATCACATTAAAAATAACTGAAATTTCTTTAGTAAAATAGTTGAATAAATAATCCATTAATATGTAAAACACAGTATCTATCTAATATTATGTAAGTATGATAATAATAATGTTATTATTATTTAAGGACATTTTGAATTCTTAAAGGACAAACATATATATCATAATAATGTGTGTATACGTATGTATGTCGACAATAATAATATATTCACATATATCTTATAACTTAACGCTTCTAATTTCCTTTCGGATGTGGAATAATAAATGTTAGACGTTACTGAAAAGATCTATTACAACCTAATACGTATATAGGGTGAAATAACTAACTAAGCAATATATAAACTTACAGAAAAATTTTCCTATGGATCTACAACCAACCTCCTGTATGCTTACAATAAATGTGTACTCTGCTTAAGAAAATTGGAGCAACTGTCCTATACGAAAGTATAAATTTTAATGGACAGAAAATTCCCCAAGAATAAATTTTTTGGTGGCGAGTTATATATATATATAATTTATAAACTTCCTATAGTTTTTGTTCTTATACTTTAATAGTTTTAAAATTTTTTAGAGTGAAATTTCTTTTTTCCGTGATTCAGTGATGAACAGGATTTAGAAAATAATTTTACTTAAATGTTTACTGCGAAGGATGAATTCGACCTTTCCTTCGTTTTTATCCACTAAATTCTGCCTTATCAGAAAACAGGAGAGTTATATCTCTGTAAATATATCAAATCACCTGCTTTACCAAGCGAAGTTGAGCTCAAAATAAGCAGATTGAGTTAAACTCTATTTCGTATAAAGGTGGTTCGTTTATGATTTAAAAAAACTCAAAAATGCAAGATAAATTAATTTACTCATATCAAATGTTATATAACAAAACTGATGACAGTCCTAATTCGTAGTTTAACAGTTTTTTTCTAAATTAGATATAAGTATAAATATAAATTTACAAATTATAAATATTTTATATCTGCCAGCGCATGTATCTAACCGAAACGTTTAAACCGATTTTAATGCGGATTTCCAAAAAATGAGAGAAACATATCTAGGGTTAATTTTGGGGCCAAAAAAATGTCATGTACACATTTATGTCGACGTCGCTTTAATGTTAAAATACAACTTCTGAACGGTTAAAGATATCGAAATACTGTAAATATAAATAATATTTTAATAAAACAACTTTTTGTATAATCATTAGTTCAGACAGAATTTCAGTATATACATTGGAATCGATGTTATTACAAGAGTTTTAGGATTGATTTATCTTTATTTGATAATAATTGAAATAAATTTTCAGAAATATTTGGTCTATTTTATATATAATATGTAGCTTAACGATTATACAAGATACGACTGTATATAAGGAAACATTATTACCATTAAAGATTCTCAAATCATATGCCTGGAATATTATTCTTCATAATAGAAATATTATCTAGCCTGAATTATTATTACAAGCGCATTATGCTCTAATATATCAATAAATAAGTTGAATTTTAAAAAAAACTTAAACCGAACTGAAACTATTTCTAAAATGATCTATGCAATGGTAAATTTAATTTTTGCTATTTTCTTAGATCGTTTCCATTATTTTAAATATTTTCTTATAACAATCATCATTTTTATCATTTTGAAATTGACCGCCAATCTAAAACTGATATGAAAAGCATTAGTAAGAAAAAAAAGCTCTTCAGGTTACATAATTTGGACAAACAAGTCTTTTAGAAAAACAAAATACAAATTCTCTTCTTGGAGCAGTTAACATGGAACGTTTATAATTATTTACTTACAATTTTGATATTGGAATAGGCATGCTCTTCCTAGCAAAATGCACAGATATGTACAAGGTTTTCTTTTTAATTAAAATTAATTTTTGGATTAAAATATGCATCGCTTGTCTGGCAACTATGATACCGTGTACATAAGAAATTTTGGAATTAATTGAATATAAGTTATTTTCTGGTATTTTCCGGAATAGGTTCTTTTACTTTACGTATATTCTACTAGATGGAAATTGGATATTGGCCAAAAAAAAGCGTTTCTACATCTTAAAATTTAATTTAATTGTAAATAGAATTGCCGTTTTATAAAATGTAACAATTGTTTGTAAATAGAAACATATTTCTTATATTTTTATTCACACAAACTTTTTTAAGAGAAGCAGCAAAGGCGAAACAGGGATGCTAAATCTACGGCTGAGCTAATCACACACATCAGAATTATTTTATATCCTACGGGCTCAACTAGACAAGAATTAAAGCCTCCTAAATCACCTTTTCCAACTAGATTCATTTGAATAGTTTGTTAATTTCTTAAATCAAGTATTCATTTAATTTTCTATAGACTTGTTACTTATTACCATATGAACGCACAATTAATTATTTATATAAGTATTATAGGTAAACTTTAGGTGTTTCTAAAATTTACCTTTTTTTCTATTTAGGTATTAAAGGTATTTCTATAAATATTCAAATCATACCATATTTATTAATAAATCTGTTCGATTAATTGTAATCAATTTATTTCATTAACAATATCCAACCAATTATTTTCTCTATCACAACGTTATGTGTTTTAAAACGCATCTTAAGTAATAATGTATAAATTAAAATAAAATATTCCATTTATTAGCCAATGATAATTTATTCCATTATTTCTTAGAATTTGTTTCAAAGAGTTTTTAGAATCGGCTTAGTATCTTTGCTTTGAATTGCAAAAAGTTCGCTCTTAGTTAATCTTGATCGATAAATCAACATTTGAACCATTTGGACAGGATCCTCAGTTCACTCTCTCTCTCTCTCTCTCTCTCTCTCTCTCTCTCTCTCTCTCTCTCTGTGTTTACTCAATGAACGCCTTGAACTGTACCTTAATCGTTATTTCAAAATTTTAACCCAGTCTTAAGTTTCTAAGATACCAAAAGTTCAATCCACTAGATCAAGCGGTTTCGGTCCTGCGTTGATATTCCAATCATTCCAATATTCTTACACTAGAGGCTAATATACATTCACATGTGTTTCATATGTGCCTCTTATATTTTAAATATGCGGAGTATAATTCATATATTCACATATTCATCATATAGTTATAAATAAACGATCGTGAACCGTTGATGTAAAAGTATCTTACGAATACTATAATTTAATTTGGACATGATCGATCCCCAAATAATATCGTATTTGATGTATAAATTAATTTTTAATGCTAAAAAATTTATCTTATTTCGCATTATTATCTATACATTATTAATTTGCAGATACTTTGAAAGATGTTCTTAGGCTAGATCATCCTGTATGAATACAAGTTAAAACTTAAAAACCCCGTATAGCAAATATAACAAACATATAAACAGCCGAGTAAGCGCATAGTTACGACATATCAAAAACCAAAATATCAAATACGTTTTGTGTTTTGGTTATACAATATAGTTTAAAAAGCCTATAAATTTTAAGGATATTCTTAGCTTTGGGTTTTTATTTATTACTTTTTTTAATAATTGTTATATACTTATGAACGGAATGGAACGAAGGAAAAGAAATATCATTCAAATTATTGTAATTATCTGAAAATTATTTATTATCTATTATTACACATGTGTTAAGAATTTTGACTTGCATTTAATTTATTTTTAATAACATAAATTCAATCTTTAATAAATCTCCCTGAATCTAATATGTTTTATGCCATAAGATGGCATTACTATTTTATTGACTTTTGATGCATTCAATTTCCCGTACCCCAAAAAGAGGAAAATATAGCAGTGTTCCTATCCGATCTCACAAACAATTAAACTTTGATGACGTTTAGAGAATAAAAATAACTAAAAATCAAGCTTTAATATCTTGGAATCATATTACTAATATACGAATATAACGAATTCAATTATAATTTACACTAGTGGTGTTTCATTTTTGGCTGCGATTGTTAGATTCTACAACCTAAATATTTTATTCAACTATTGTTTTATTAATATAAGTTTCACAGAGGTAGAACAGATATTTGAACTTTGTCTATTTTTATTGAAATATATTACATATCTGCCGAATGAGTAATGTTTTCAATCCTTTTCTCCTTTCAAGCAAATTTTAATTCAGTTATTTCATTTAAAGCATACGCAATTATAACAATTAACTTAAAAATAATTTTAAAAAATATTTTTGTTTATTTGGTTTCAGAATTCAACCAAATTGCACTACAAATAAAACATAATATCATCTTATGTACTTCGATGCTTGAACTAAATGCGTTGTTTATGTTTCATTTCTGATCAAAGAACCACTGCAAATTAATAGTATAAAAAACTTGTAAATCTCACCAAATATTTACCTGTAATCACTTGTGTAACTTGAAATTGCTCCAGGATTAAAAAATCAATCTGTCAAAATTCTCCAATAACAACATTTCTTCCTGAATTAAATTATTTAAAAATTAATCATAGTTATTTTATCTTTTAAAATTGAAAGTCTTTTGGAAACAAGAATTTTTCATCGTAGATTCTCCACCGAGAGATATTTTGTTAGCGATACCCAAATTACATTAGTGTAGAGTTTTTTTGTAGTCTTACATTGCAGTAAATCATCATATCGATAAATAAAAATATTTATATATAGTAATGAAAACTTATATGAAAAATGTCCCCATATTTGTACAGAATTATATGTTAGTAGTAGAAAATCGTACTTAATTATATAAAATTATATGTCTCTAAATTATATAAATTTATATATTTATATATAGTTATAAATTATGCAATATATACAATTATATAGTGCCATTTTTTATAAAATATAAATATGTATAATTGTACACGCCCATATAGGTACAGATGTTTTTCTCGAATAAAGATAATGAAATTTGGGAAATTTGATATTAATTTTTGTATTTTTATTTTAAGAATGTAGTGATTCTCCCATGTTTATCAGAGTCGATCTTTTACCAGCAATTGTCGTTCTTATCAGCATGCACTGATTATGAAACTTTACGATGTCTTATTATGCAAATATGTCGTAAACACATACCAAAAATGAAAATGAAAGTGTTCTAAGAGAGTATTCCAATAAATGAAAATCTGAAATGTTTGTCTTCAGATTCATTTACCAAAATGGTTATCCAAAACACAAAATAGTAATAATATATCGTTAGTTTTATAAGAATAACAACCCACAATAACAGCCACTGATAAAAAAGACACTGTTTATAGTTTTAACATTTACATTTGATTGTATTAAATTATTTTGTTAAGAGAGGTATAATAATGGTTTGACGTTCTTTACGGAAGCTTGCAATTAAAAACCAAACTTTTTGAAATATTACGAACAACGGTGCGACTATAAAAAGACGCATACATTTTTTATTTGATCGATCATCAATAAAGTATGGAATGAATATAAAGTTCGTTATATTTGTTATACAGAAAAATAGGTGATACTAATCTCTTACAACTGGCCGATGAAATACCCAATATTTTGTTTTTAAATCTACGAAAATGAAATGAAGAAGATCATACGAATCCAGCAGCCGTCGAGAAAATTTCATTTGAAAATATGTTTTCTCTGTTTTTTGTTCTCAAATCACATAGAATTTCAGAAACGAAGCATTTATCGAAAAATTATAATAGTTCAAAAAAAAAGTATATATTTGTGTACAATTTTTATTTTTTAAGTTAACAATTTTTACAAATTATTTACCAATAATAAATTATCATCCAACGATTGATAAAAAAGCTACTTTTTATTTTTTTGTTCGCAACTACTTCATATAGTCATAAAATAAAGTTTCATCATGGAACTTATCAATGGTCGGATAACTCGAAGTTAGATGCGTTTTTCGAGTCACACCGCTCATGTAGTGGATATAATATAGTATAAGTACTTTTTAAAATCTTGAAGATTCAACACGAAACAAAACTACAATGCAAGTTTCATATACAATAGAATAGGAATAATATAAACATATTTAATCGTTTTTCAATACAAACAGACAAAACATTTACAGAAAATATTAAATATACATTTTCTATATTTAATTTTCAATAGAAAACTTACTTCTCAGTGGTATTTAATTCATTACTTGCATTAACTGTGCTTTATTGTATGACTACAGACGATTTGAAAATAATTTAATGCAACAATAAAATGTTACCAAGAATTGTTCACGCTAGAACTAGTCTTAGAAAATAGCTTGACTAAAATTAAATTATTTGCAGTTAATATATCGATCTGTTAACTTCGTATTCAACAATAAATGATTTAAGTGATTTTATCAATCCTCGTAACCTCAGTTATTCAACGTTTGACATTAACGTATTTTAAACGGATTTTTATTAATTTAAACATTTTATTAAACAATTGTGGAACGCATAAGGCTAGTGATTAAACAAAATGAAACCATTTTGAGCTAATACGAATCTATGTGCTTTTAGATATTAATAATAGTTTGTACAACTATTATAATTAAATAAACGATAATTGGGCCAAACATCCAAATTTATTCGAAAAATCCTAGAGCTCACTTTAATAATATTCTATAAATGGTTTTTTACACATAAAAATAAATAGTTGATAGTTATAAAATAAACAATAAAACAAAAAATTCATAATTTTAATATTTCAATTCGAAGTCATTATTCTGAAAAACGAAGATATATTTACCAAAAAAGATAATCGCCGATTATTACATTTCTTACTTATTTTAGTGTAAAAAAAATCCATTTCAACCAACGAAAACCTTAAATCGACAATAATATGATGGACGTGGTCGGAAAATTTCATAAAAATCGGAAAACACATGCCAAATTTTCCAAGGAAATCAGAATCGTCTAATTGTACCATGAACCAAATTCGATCGGTCAATTATGTACTAATTACAATTTGACAGATTCAATCAATACTTAATTATCCACTAACATTTTCTAAGAATTTTTTATTGATATGCAAGATTCAATATATATTTATTCTTAACTAGCTGGCCCGGCACACGTCGTTTGGCATATATTTCTAATCAACATTTTCTTAATATAATAACGTATTCTTAACTCTCTATTTCTAACTAATGAAGCTGAGGCAAATCAGAATAAATAATGATATTAATTTATATTTTAAACCAGACCCATCTGGTTCAAGTGTTGCTGTGTTAATTTTCCCATTTTATTAAATGATATTACATCGATATCATGCGAATGCAATTCTACCTTTAAGGGTAGAATTTCAGAAAATCCTTTCTCATCGGATTCCCGGTATTTAGTGTGCACCCGGTACATTATATGCACTCGGTATTTACCTGGCATTTGGTGGGGTACATCCGGTACTGCGTTCACCCGATAATTTGTGCGGTGGTACTCATACACTTGATGAAACGTATATGGACCTCCTGAACCACGAATGATTCCGGTTATATTTAAACAATATGTTATGCATACTTTATATAGTTGACAGTTCAACATACTGCTAGGGAGAAGAGATAAAGAAGTTTTATTTTGAATTTCAAATTTAGATTTTGCTTTCTATGGAAATGATGCTAATAGGATTTGTAACATGTGAGAAGAAAAAAAGACAAAAGATGTTTGACAGCTAGGAACATTATGTATTCGAAAATGAAATTGTCGTTTATAGTATTTTTCGTTACTTATTATTTATGTTTCTGACCGATTAAACCTTCCCTGAACTTCCACAAATATTTCAAGATCAAAATTAGCAAAATCGATCCAGCCATTCTCGAGTTTTAGCGAGACTAACGAACAATATATATATATATATATATATATATATATATATATATATATATATATATATATATATATATATATATATATATATATAGATCTAGCTTTAAAAACAAGGGGGTGGCATTGCGGTAATTCAAAGCATTTGTCTAACCATTGATATTAGTAATTCTAAGTGTTCCTATAAACCAGGACCATTTAGTAGGACCAAACTCAGAAATGAATCTGGAAAAAATGTGATGTTTAAAAACTTCATGTTACGAGAAACAAAAACTTTGTTTTGGAACTTGATTAAAGAACTCGGAAATATGGAAAAAATACACACGTACATACGCATATGGGATTATTTGAAAACTTGTCATGCTTGTCAAATGAAGATTTACAGTACTAACATGGATTAACGTAACATAGCTAAACTGAAAGAATAATTGATTTATTTTATTCCAAACATGTTATAACAAATACTATTTTTGATTTTGTCTTTCAAAATGTTGATAGTTGCACGTTTAAAGTATGATGAATTAGTATTCAAAACACTACAATGTAAAAATCTACTAAAAATCCATATTTAAACTATTTTCAACTTTATCGTGTCGATAGGCTTTAATTTTTTATCGTATTCAGAAAAAAAAACCTATTAAATATCTATTTAATCTAAGAATACACAAAAATATTTTATATAAAAGAAAACTCTTTCTCACATTCAGGTAAATTATAAAAACATTCGAAAAAACTTATTTTGAAATACATTGTAGGATATTGTATTTTTGTCTATTACAATTGAATAATGGAATGATCCAGTAGAAGCACAACACATTGTTCAAACATTCGTGAAACATTTATGTTACTTTTGAAATATGATGCGTGCTATTTTACAAAATCTTTTTTAAATGATTTAAAAAGTACATTTTGTATACAATGTGCTAGAAAATTAGATTGCAGTTCATGTACACATTACTTTATGGATGCCTCTCAATTGGCATTAATGTATTAGGCGTAAATCCAACGTTGAAAACTACATTCATTATGACTACCACGGCTTATCTTAATTTTTCTACAACTGAACTCTCAAAACTGCCGTTGTTTTTATAATGGAGCTATGCGTTTTCGTTTTTGAAATGCATGATATATAACGTCACCTATCATTTTTCCAAATTTCATGTCACGTCTGAAAAATTCTAAAAGTCGGTCAACCATACTCTTAAATTCATTTTATGAACTCACTTAGATTTTATTATAACCGCCAGCTCGTTTTATCTCAATTAAATAAGCCTAAAATCTTCAGAATTTGAAAATAATTCAAGCTATATTTGAATTTGTTTGGTATGAATACACTATCACTGTTTAAATATTCTGAACGCTTAAATATTTAAATATCTATACGTATCAGAATTGTCTAAAAAATTATTTTGAGACAAAAACTATACACAATTATTGATACTTTGATAAACACCAATCATAAGTTATTTTGTTTTAGATGTTCATTTTATTAATTTATATCTCGTTAAAATTATTTCAGAGGGCAAAAGATATATATTTAGATCTATTGTTTATGTGTATTTTGAAATACATATTGATTGGCTTAACTAATAAAACATAAAAGAAATGTTATTGAAATGATTGAAGAAAATAATCATGAATGTATTTTAAAAGCCAATAGAATAATTTCGCATATATTGTATTTTCCAGAGCAATTATTGTAATAATTTTTTACCTACTTATTCAGAAATGCTGAAATTCATAATTTTTTAATGTCAATAATTTCATGTTATTTTGCGTAACTCACCCGAATATTTTTTACTTTCTAGAGGAAAGTTCTTGTAATCAGAAGTAAGAAAAATTTTGAACCATTTGGTAAAAAATATTATAGTTTTGTATACAATAGTCTTGAATGTTGATTACAATTTGATGGAATTTATTCTTCCTATTTCATTCAAGTTTTTGTTAAAGAATATGGGTATATGTAAGAACGAAAACTTTGGATATGCATAGTGAAATATCATTAAAAAAATATTTTTATTTGACTGTAAATAGTTTTGTAGCAAAATTATTATACTAATTAACATCAATAAGTAATTATTATAATAATAAATAAGTAATGAATTTGATACATAACCTTTAAAAAAATAATGGAAATTAGATTATATGAATCTAGAAACGTTTAGATAGTCAGATAGTTCTTGTAGAAAAATAAATATCAATAAAATTTTTCAATCGAGAGATATATATCTCAATCACATGTGATTTTTTATTTATTTAAACTCGCATACATTATTCAATATTTTGTTATGATAACACGAAAACTTTTGATAAAATTATTCTTTTTATATGTAATCAAATCTTACAATGGATTGATTTGGCGGTCTTGAATTGAATATGCTTATGTAAGTCACAAACAATATTAATTCCATTACTATAATAAAAAACTAATATTCATTTTAGTACGATTACTTAAATAAAATCTATATTTAAAAAAGTATTGTATTATTTAAAGGTGGTTTCTATATATAACAGAAATAAGAAATCTTAACCGTATTTAATATTCAGACAGAAACTCTTACATAGAACTACTAAATAAATTACTGTTATTAAATACGATGAGAAAGCCAGGCTAAAATTGATATCCACTGATTCACGCATATCAATTTTTTAGATTGATACAATAAAAGATTGTAAAAACACATATAAGAAATATTAAACTGAATAATGCCATTTCGTCAGCCTTACTTGATAAACGCATTATTATCTGATAAACGCAATTTTTTAAGGTTTACATGACGGAGAAAAAAATTATTTTTGTATTCATTATGTACCTAATCAAATTTACGAAAATCCCGTTGGTTAGCTTAACATTTTAAAAGTTCAACTAGAACCATATTTCAAACTCATATTTCAAAATTTAGGGAATTTATGTAAATATTGTGAACTTGGTCGATTTTCTACTTCTCTCAACAAAATAATATGATACGTAAAACTTTTAAGTCCTTAATATTCAGATTGAGATTTAAAAATTTCGTAAAAATTATTAGTCTTACGCATTAACTGAACAGATCAAACAAAATAATCGATAGGGAATCGATATAAATATTAGGGAGATATTATTATTTATATTAATTATTTATCGCATCCTTAAATATTTGGATAAATCACGAAAAAATATTACCCGAAAATACTGTCACGTAGATGGGCGAACAATATCAGTTCAAAACTGAGGATTTAGCAAAATTTCGTTGTCAAATTGCATTTTTCACTTTTTTTACATAGCATCTCCGCTGATTTTAAATGACTATCGTCGTTTTACTAATACCAAACGATAAATAATGTACAAAAACTTATACGATATTTAAAATTATTTTTAACAATCTTATACTCACATACAAACTTTTAATACAAGCTAACTTTCCTTCCCTGAATATTTGAAAATTCAAAAACGCTGATTTCTGAAATTTTTACTTTTAATAATAATACAATTTCAATTTTGACGTTACCGTAATTTTAAAAAGACGAATACACTCATACAAAACTTTTTTTCCCGCCCTTTAAAATATGAATCTCATAATTTATTTACGGTTATTAGTTCTAATTCAAATTTTCATGCTGTTAAATTCAAATAGCAAAGACTTTCACACAAATTGCCCACTGTATTATTTGCGGGTGCTTAGATTACAACATAATGATCCAAATTTTAGCTTTGTAGGCTTGATAGTTTTGGCTGTACTATGATAGTCTTTTATGAAAATCGATTTACTAAGTAAAGACATTGCGTAAACCAAAAAACCAATAGGTTTCCAATCACCTATAAATAATATACGCATTGATTATATAAAAGAATATACACGAACAGATTTTATTATTTTATACGCATAAAAAAGATGAGAAGAAATACATTCTACACTGACCAAAATAAATAAATTTTCTGAGCAAGCAACAACAAAAAGAATTGTTTGCGGTTATTCATATATGGTTTTCTATATATACATGCATAGGTTTGTGTATGGAGAGAAGTAAAATACTTCATGATTGTCTTAGAATAGAAATATTACAACATATCAGTAACAGGTTTAGTTCCTAGACATACACTACACAAATCATTTTAATATTTAAAGAGAATTACAACCATATATAATAAGACTGTACTGTATATAGAAGAAGCATTGGCTACCATATAGCCAAGACAAAGTATATTTTGTATAAACATTCGTTATATAAAACAACAAACCTTGCCACTTCTATAATATAATGGTATTACTTCAATCATATTAACAAAAACCTAAGAAATATAACCAAAAACTTGAGTCTTTTCCCTGTTTAATAGCAGTCTGGTAAATATATATATTTCACGCATGTCCACTTAAGAATATTAGGTTTTATTCCCCAAATTTTTTAGTCTCTCAAATGAAATGTCTTTTCCTCACGAGCAGGGAACTTAAGTTATTTTTTTTTAAATCTTTATTAATTAGCAAGATGTGAGTTCAAAACACGTTAAAACAAATAGGGGGGGATGTAAAGTGTATGAAGTCTGTATGCTAGTTAATATAACCAAAATATTACATGTAAAGCATCTTTTTCAAGAAATAAATGGATGTATAGTTTTTGAGATCTCATAATTTATTTGTTTTGAATCAATTTGAATTTAATTTCCGAGTTTGGTTTTCGAGTATATTTTCACATATGATGTGAATTATAACAAATTGAAAATCATTCGATTACCATATTAATTTTATCGGAATAGATATTTTACTTCAAATGCTTTATTTCAGTTGAAGTATATATCCACCATTGAACTTGTAGGAAAAATCGGGGTAGAATGTCAGATTTTATTATATGTATTTTTCAGGACATATTTTAGATAAACAGTTATATCATATGTGGCAAGCTATCCATGAGATTTACCGCCTCTGTTAATTCATTATTAATTAACAGGTCGTTAAAATTATGAGCAACTTCATCTTGTTTTGATTTACTAAGTCAAACTGATCAAAATTCACAAAACTTCTTGCAAATATATATAAATATATTGCCAATTTATTTGTAAACTTACGAAGTCGGAGGTTAGCTTATGTAACATATTTAAAAAAACGGAAGTAACAATAAAAAAATCCAAAAAAACAAAAGAATGCATGATAAATAAAAGTACCTATACATAGAATGTTTTTGTACACACAACAAGTGCTTTGGAAATGTCTGTTCATGGATTCATATATGATGGGTATATAGCCATCATATATGTTGTAGTAGTAGTTGAAAAAGCAAATAAAATTGTAGTGTATATGACTTGTTTTGGATATCAGAGAAGGCTTTCAACGAATTTCCTCTTCAACGCAAATGTAGTATTGAGTTTGTTCTGGAATGATGAAATACCGGATTTTACAGTTTAAATTTAATGAATAAAAAATTACTAATTCCAATGATTTGGCATTACTTCCACTACTTTTTTAAACCCCCTTTCATGCCGGAATTTTTCCTACATTTCTATTGTTGAATTTTTTTGAATCGTTTAATATTAAAAAATATTGAAATTTTGTTAACCCATCATCTGTAATTATTTATTCTGGATTACATTTTTCCTTTTCGATGGTCAATAAAAAATAAAATTGATGAATTTATATGAGTGAATTTGTAACCCTTTTTTATCCATTAAAGAATTGAAAGGTGTTTATCGAATTGAATTGAAAGCTATCACAGTATTGGTATATAACTTTACATATCCAAAGTAATAAACAATAAATGTATAAACTGTTATCCAAATAATTTTGCTACCCCTTTATATGTTATTCGATTTGGTTATAAAATTGTGTGACTTATAACTTGGAGATGATTAAATCTCATTTTTAAAATTATTTCACTTATATCAATAAACCAAAAATGTTTTTATCGATAAACCAAACGGTTGCCAAAGTATGCAAAGTTTATCATTTACCTAGTTTTTATTTGACATATAGCTGACAAGGTGGTGTTTTAAAAGATAATTAATTATACTTTTCGAATATTTTTAAAATTAATTATATTGTTTTGAGCATAAATTTGGAAAATCTCAAAATAAACAAAATAAAAATTAAATTTTTCCTCGATTTTTACTTTCAAATAAATTGACAATAGAAGCGAACGATACATTTAAGTTCCATAAACGAAATCAGCTTTTTTATAAGTAAAAAGTACAAAATACGAGGAACAACAACTAAAAAGGATCCAAAATTGGTTGAAAAAATGCAACAAAACAAATATTTAGCATTTTACGAACAATAAAAATCACTATATTATTAATAAAGTTTTTGATTGTCAATAAATAAATTATTTTACAAAAAATCACCGCCCAGTTTATTTTTTAACTTGTATTAAAGTCCGAGTTACCAAAGAGTACGCAGGCCTTCAATACATAAGAACGCCAACGAACCGGAGTTTGGGTCATCAGCTTTATTACTCCTCATGATTTACGTTCTTCGGATTATCCGTCTTCCTTGGGGTTCGATTCAAGTGATGTTTCCGTAATGCTGTTTTGTCGCTTGACTATCGATCCAATCTAAACATATTTGCGTTGGTTGATTATGAGAATTACTATAATTTGGCGACATATTATTTGGTTGATTTTCAATGCGGCTTATGTTACACCATTATTCAATGCTGCTAGGTTTGGCAGCAGAACCGTCTCAGCTGGTGCTGTATCTAAATTCCTTGGATACAGCAAAAAAATCCAAAATCTTCACCAGTACTGCCATTTTCTGAAACAATGTTTTAAAGATATTTGACCAATTGTTGTCATTTTTTTCGCATGATTATTGATGACAAATCCATGCGTTCTCTGTTATCATTCCCACATCTTTGTTTACTTCGTTGATCCTGGGTTTTTAGAATCTTCAATCGGAAACACGTACTAGTCAAAATAATATTACCAAATTTTACAAAATAAAAAGGGCTTACGGTTGATTTCTATTTTATTGGTAAAGTGCAGAGTATAATAAGAATGGAACCAATACTACAGTCCTGTACCTAGACTTTTCGGTCGCTTATAGCCGGTAGAGCTGCTTACTTCATTCTTATCCAAGCGACGACAGTGTGATCAATTACACGCACCTTTTTTTAATTCATCTGTTCAAATTGCCGCTCCCTGGATTTGAACCCGCAACTTCCCGTTATGGTATCCCAATGAGTGAAGATATCATTTTCTTTACTCACTTGGAAACTAAGCCGATAGCTGTTCTAAGTGTTAGTATAAGTAGTAGTTTAAATGCTGGGCAGATTCTTTTTATATTTATGCTGGCATCATTTTCTTCTGTTTGTATATCATGATATATTTATGAATTTAAATTCTAATCAATTTTGAAAGTAATCTGCTGAATGATGCGATCATCTTTTATTCTGTGGTAGATTTTTTTTTTCATTCTTTGCCTTTTATATCTGCGAACTGTAAGTATATTATTGTTGAATTTCAAACAAGGATATTATTTTCTTAATTAGCCCTAATATAGAATTCGCATAGTTTACATTTATTCTTCGTAGCGACTATCGGTGTTTTTAATATCGTTTTCTGTAAGGATCCCACTATATAGGTATACCGTAGTACACATAATATGAATATATTCCGTACTATATACTATCAAGTATAAGAGTATCAAAATCAATATTAAGAGACTGATAGATTTGCTCCGTTACAAACAGCTACCACCCATAACTTACAATGTAGATGTGAGAAGGTATGTAAAAAACAGAAAACAATAGAAAAGTTAAGTTTCTTTCTCTGAATACCAGTAATTTTGTATAAAATATTTTGCAGAAAACAGACCCATCTAATACACGTGCTTACCTATTTACTAGAACAAATTGTCTTTTTATGGTATACCTTACATCAATCCAAAAAAATACTGCAGTTTTGTTTTAAATGTGGATACAGTGGTAACTTAGATATTATTTTAATATATTTACATGCAGAAATTTTTTCAATCAATCTTTTATTTTAAGGAAGCTTAGTAATCACATATTCACTAAAATTACAAGGTTTTTTTATGGTCACTTTAAAATTGGCAGAGTTTAATCGCAAAGGCTTTATTGAATCGCTCTGTTTTATGTACACTGGAATAGTTTTTCAATTATATTTTACTATGTATGAATTGTATGAATTGATATAAATATTAATAGATCAGAGTAGAAGCCTTAAACAATGATAAAAATAAGGAAGAAAATTATAGCAGATTGAAACCCATTGGAAACGCAAGATAATATGATGATAAAAATGAAAGGAAAAATAAATTACGGGGGATCTGAGTTCGGGAAGTAGTAGGGGTGAGTTTTTAAGGATAAAACACGGTTTATTTCGATTTTCGACAAAAATACAAGTCCTATGGAAAACAATGGCAAAGTTGTAGGTAATTACAACTTTTGTATTTACACTTTTTTCATATAATCCCAAAATTTTTCTTTGAAAATTGGGGTACTTTTTCGATATTTATTCAAAATAAGGTGAAAAATAAATATTTTAAATAAAAGAAATTTGAAACATTTGCAAAGGTAAGTTTTCGTCGAAAAAAAATTATTTTTGTAAAAGATAAAAATAAAAAACTAAAAACTTCTGATATTTAACCTTACAAACCAAAGCCGCTTTGGGATAAAGTGACAGTAACTTGATAATACTATGTCAGAACTAAACGTAAAAGTTCGAAGTATCAATTTCATCCCATTATTTTCGAGTGAATGAAACACAGAAATATAGTTATAAATTTTTTTATATAACATAGCATTCTTAGAACCTAAACTCCCAAGTATTGAAAACTATGAATGATAAAATAATTATACCATCTTAAGAAACATTAAGTTTTTATGTCAATGAAATGTAATAAATTTTCAATATTTTGTATAATCGTGTGATGGAATTTTGTAAAAAAATATTATTCAATAATTTTACAACCATATTTACAAACCTTTATTATCGTTTGAATATATTGTAATATTTGAATTTCTTTGTTCATCGACCCTTTTATGTCAGTATAAGTATACATGAATTTTCAATGAACGATTATTTATAATAAACGATGAAGCTATAATATGTTTACCACCATAAAGTTTTTCTTTAATAAAGATTTGGATACTGATGTATAACGTGGACAGTAAAGTAAAGAGTATATTCTAAAAATATCATATCATTCATATATTTAAAATTAAAAACATGAAGTTCTAATGGATATACATTAAAAGTGCAAGCTTCCGTGACATTCAAGTATGCTGCGTTAAATCGAAAGGAAATTTGCTATAGATTCATTCTTATGAGCTTAATACTAAATATGATATGAAGAGTAATTGGAAGAGTAGTGAACAGCAAGACTTACGTAATTGGGCTTCTCATAAAAAAATTATAAATTTTTTAAAATGAATGTTAAAACTTTATAATAATCATTGAATATTGAGGCATTATTATAGACATTTATCAGTGTTTTTATGATTTTCTTTAAAAAAATATTACCTGTGTTTTGAAAGTATAAGATCATGGATGGGTATCCTCATTTGACGTCATCAAAAAATGCTAATATACAATATTGATGACATCATAATATGTGGATGCCATTCATGGCTTTATACATTAGAAACACTAACATTATCATCGTGTGTCGTAACAATGTTAAACTTTGGTCCACGGACTATTGGGATGTGCTTCGTGCTGAATCTAATTTTTTTTTATTGTTATAACTTTCAAATTAAACGAAAAAAAATAAAAATATTTTTGTTGTAAAACTTCAACATGCTCTTTCCAATTACCCAATACAAAAAATTTGTTTAATTTGATATAATTTTTAAATTTAACCAAAAAAATTATAATAAATATTTTTAAACAATCTTTCCAACTATAATTATTACAAATTTTTATTTTTTTCAGATGAATTATGATGATAATGAGATTTTAGAAACTTGTTGTTTCTATTGAATTTCTACCATTTTTGTATACAATGAATTGTACCAAATTCAGGAATTACAATTGTGATAAAACGGAAATAAAAACAATAAGTTTTTAGAATTAATTTCCACATTGTTGGAAGTATACTAACATTTTTACGGAAAGTAAGAAATATTGCATATTCACATATTCAGCATTCGTAATTAGAACTTTGCTCATCATTTGCTTATCGAACTATTTGTTGTAAAATAATTAAATTTATTAAGTCTATTTGCATGATGAGCACTTATACACTTTAAATAAATTTTTAATGCTGATAAAACTTATGTATTTAGATACTTGATATTTCCTTCTGTATTCGAAACTATTTTTCATAGCAAAGTAGTTTGAAATATAGTAATCCAACACAATACCACCATCAGGAGAAGAGTTTGCTAACGAAATTTTCAAATTCACGCAATGAATGGTCCATTTGTTAGGTAGAATTTCCTTTTATAGGCCCAGTTATTCTAGATACAATTCAACATGATCATAATCATTTGTAAGGAATCTATAATATTGCTTAAGAACACAGTAAGTATAATATAAATGATATATGTTCTTACCTATCAAATGTTAAATTTTGTTGAATAAAGTAATAAAATAACCAACATTGTCTTTACGTTTACCTCGTAAATATAAGAAGCATTCTTAAAATATTTTTATTCATAAAATAGTTTCAATTTGACATAAATTATTTTCTTTGATAATAAGTTTGTAGAAACAAATTCCTTTTACGGAGGTGAATGTTTTTACTCTTATTATAATATATATTTCCCATTGATCTAATGGAATCAATTCTACAATAAACATTAACAAAAATATAAATTTCATGTTAATTGGACAATTAAAATAGATTTTTCGCGAGATATAAAGCATTGTGATACTGATAAGAGATAGATTTAGACAGAAACATCAATAGAAGATGTATTTAAAATACTTGTTATTTTCGTTTTACATATAATAAAAAATTATAAAATATTATAATATAAAAAAAAACTATATTTAAAGAACTCGGTTGTGCTAGAATAAAATAAAAATATAGACAGGTATCCTAAAATTTTGATTAAACAACCAATATTTAAAAAAAAATTGTTAGTATGAAATGAACACTACAAAATTCCAATAATACATGCAGGAATTTAAAATAAAATTTTAATTTTTGTACAAAAGGCTGTTTTAGATTTTGTACTCCTTTTGTACTGCTGAAAATATACACACAATGGTGTGGAGTTAAGATGAAATGTAGCATACATAATACACAAGTTGAATGATCTTAAGCTTTCATCAGATATACATGGGACACGTGAAAAATCAGTCTGTCTATTCACTCCAACTTTAATCACCTGGTAAAAACCACTCGTCACAAAAATAACTCCACTTTTCAGCAGAAATTATTCATGTCTGATTATAATGTTAATAATTTTTAATATAAAATTAAATGTGAACTGTATTTTTACATTGTTAGTTTATTTTGTACATTGAGTTCTAGGTTTATTGGCCCTACTTTATTCCTGTTGTTTATTATACACTATTCGTCACGAGTTGTATAACTTACATATTTACTACGTTAATTCTGATATAGGTACTATCACTATTACTCGATAAAGTGTTCTAATTTAGCTCATAGAGTTTTAAGGATTTTCGTTCATAAATAATACGGGTTATATTGTCATATTGATTTTATGAGAACGATAATTTTTACCACACATTAAGCTAAATGGGATCGCTTTATACAGTGGTCGTGATCATAAATAACGGGGTAAATGCTAAAATTTAGGTTATTAAACCTCTGCATTGTATGGATATAGGAAAGCAACTTCGAATATCTACCCCGGAATAATTATTTCTTAGATGTTCGACAATTGTACTAATTTGTACAATTTTGAATTTGGAGAATTTTGTTTCGTCGTAATTGATGTTAAAAAATAATGAAAAATAATTTCTCTAGATAATTGACTGCCACTTTTTCATGTTTTATCTTCACACGCCAAAATAATATTATACCAATTAAATTTTTTATTTTTATTAAAAAACCACACCAAGCAAACCAAATATAAGATTGTCTATAAGTAATCTCATAATAACTTTTACAAATTATAAAAATATTTCATCAAATTTTCTTATAACATTTAAAGTTAAGAAGGTAAATATTCAGATCTAAAATCTTTCTGATTTCCTGACGAAGAAAAAGACACAAAACCCGTTTGGATGGCAAAGAAATGAGTTGAGCATTACGATAGGAATGGTATTAATAAAAAAACAATGAAATTGGTCCTTAAAAGATGGCATCTGGCAAACCAATGTGTTCGTAGTAAAAGGTATTAAAATATATTGGAATTTATATGGTAGCGGTTAAATGTATATACAGACAAAAACTATGTAAAACGAAGAACCATTTGAAGTAAGATAATTGATTTGTTATTGTAGATAGTAAAATAAAGACAAACTAGATTATATTCAAGTAGCGTGAATAAATTATGATTTTGTGGAAAATATTGGAACGTTATTCTCAGTAAAATGAGTACTACATACATAAACCGAAACAAAAATATTCCCAATAATTATGTGGAATAATCCAAAGTTATTGTACTTGTATCAATATTGTCATAGTGATAAGCCTGATCTTCTTCTCTCTGAATTGCTGTTTACTGAAAATTCCATATTTTTTATTCTTATCATATATTGTTATATTTTATCCAGGAAATTATTCTTAAAAATCCTAAAAGTTAAGTTTTTATTCAGGAAATTAATTATATAGCATTCTCAAAATTAATTATACAACATTCTTAAAAATTAATTTTAATTTAATGTTTTGATTACAAAGTAATTTTTTTAGTTTTAAATTAAATATCAGATATTTTTCACTTTTTCATCAACATTTTTGTTTATTCATTTTATTTTTCTCAAAACTACATAAAAATATTGTCGTTCTATATTTGATGCTTGCGTATATGGTGATATCGTAGGGAATCTAATGCAACTGTTCACTTATTCCCTGTGTGATCACATTACGGCTTGTTTTCTCGATTATACATTTTGTATTATAAATATTTTAAATGTACTGCGTCGTATTGCATACTATAAGTAATAGTGAACAATTATTTATAAATTAGTATAAAAACTTTAAACAACCAATCATATTGTAGAATATAAATGTTCACGTTAAACTTTTATTTACAAATAATGGACTAAAGAAAACGATTTATTTATAATTTTTATAAATGTAGAGTTTTGAATGGTGGTGTGTTTTAAAAATTTTAGCTTCGAAAGTATAGAAATAAAAAACGTCTCGTAATTAATTCGAAATAATGGTGAAGATGTAAAAATTACTCTTGTGATATCAGAGATAAAAATTAATATTTTTTCATTATCTCCTACTCTGCTTTCCAGTTTTGTCGAAAGTATAATATGCTTTAAATGGGATTCATGATACCCACGAAACCATGCACTTTTCGTAACTTTCTATGACACATTCTTTTATAAATCTACGTGGCAATTTTGAAATAAAGTAAGTTATGCTTATCAAAATACACAATAAATATTTTTTTTAAATATTGAAAACCTTTTCTCTTATTTGCATGTTTCCATTTTGTGTAGTTTCCACCTCTCTCAAACGTTTATCTACGTTGAATGCCGTACACTATACCTTAAAATATACAAACTTCAAGTGCATACATATTATTATTGATTATCACAGATAAGATTGTGAACACCATATTGTGCTGA
Organism: Chrysopa pallens; assembly: GCA_020423425.1. Classification (NCBI taxonomy): domain Eukaryota; kingdom Metazoa; phylum Arthropoda; class Insecta; order Neuroptera; family Chrysopidae; genus Chrysopa; species Chrysopa pallens. Next base: position 76,460,650 of record CM035592.1, read on the forward strand.
TCGTACAATATAATAATTTTTTTAATTTATGAAACTTTAAATTCGTGAACGAAAAACTTTTATACTGCTTTACATTACGAATACCATTTTGGATATAATATGAGAACGGTATCGCCACAACTTGAATTTTGTTAAAATTTTTAATTTAAACAATAACTTTATTTATTTTGTATTTTATTGTCACTCACAAATATTTGTATAAAATGTGTAATTTTTTTCACGAAAAAAGAATATATTTTTCCACAAATAGTTTGATTAAAACATGCTTATCACTGCTATTTATCTTTTATACATATTTTGCGACAACAAGAAAATAAATTTTTCTCCGGTTTCAAAAATAGCTAGGTATACACCAAGTAACTTCCTTTTTGAGTCTGTATGTCTTTTGGTCTAGAAATTTTCCCATTTATAAAGCTCATTCTGTGCAAGAAGCAAAACTCCAAAACAATTGAACAAATTTTTATTAATTAGAGGTTTAAAACAAATTTGTGATATATTAATAATGGAGATATCGGAATAGTTCCATTTAGGAAATATATCATTTCTCAATTAGGATTCCGAAAATAACGTGTTCGTCGAAATTATCTCTTTGTCTCACTACAAATATCGATATTTCCTGAATCGTTCTTCTGATTTTGAAGAAAATTTTTATTTAAATGCTTAATATAGATTTACAAAAGATTTTTAAATTGTAATAAATTCGATTAGTATGGAATGGTGTTACTAAAGAAAAAGCAAAAGTTAAGTAAAACATATTTTTTTTTAAAGTTATTGACAAATTTTAACTCAATCGTTCAAGCCGTTTAAAAATTTTGTTTATAAAGTAAATACAACTAACCATTAATTAGTTGTTGTGTAGACAAAAGAATTTTTATGAAAATGGATTTATTAGGTGATTATATGAACATCTATATCGAAATTTTGACAATGCATTCAATATTTTGTACCGCTAAAAACATAAGACTACTTATTATAAATAACTAAGCTAACTGCAGTCAACGATATAATAATAATGATTTTGCATTCCGTTTGCATGTATCCATCTATCTATCTATCTATGTATCTATCTATCTATGTTTGTTTCGCTTTAACTCTCGAATGCTTTGTTTCATTTTAACGAAATGGTAGGCATATTGATCAAGCTCAGAAAATTCACTATACAGTTTTCGAAAATTTTTCGTTTACCCTTCGGAAAAAAATACTAAAAAATAAAATTTTTTCATAAAAAAAACTTCAACATAAATTAAGCCAGTTTCGATCACGCGATTTTATGTTTCGAAAGCTGGTTCTTTCACCTCTAATATCTGCACTTTGTGTTTATATATAATATTTCTTTTCATTTAATACATATTATATTTTATTATTTTATATAATATTAAATTTTTTTAAGATAAAATTCAATCAATAACATAAATTTGATATGGATTTTAAGAAACAATCATTTTTTTTCATATAAACATTTCTACTACCGCATATGTCAACCAAATGTGTTAAAATTAGTTAAATTTAAGTACTTCTAATAATTGCATATATGTCGGGTGTAATAAATATGTAACAGAAATCAAATTAAATTAACAAATTGTATTCTGTACTAATGTAAATTATGGTGATTGAAGTAACCCATAAAAACAATTTTAATACCTGACACAATAATATAAATTCATGAGGATAGATTAAATCTAATTTTAAGTTTATTACGATTGAAAACATTGCAGTAAGTAACAAAATATAGAAAAAGGTCGTAAAATAATCTAGTTATTAGATTTTTTTAAATCTATTAATCTATTCGTCTGTCTGAAATCAAGATAAATTAAACGCAAAAACAGATATTGAATTCTAATTTTGATAAATAAATCATAAGGATATATTTTAGACCTATCAAGTAGATTTAAGTTTGTGAATGGGCAAATCGGTTAATATAGAAAAAGGATCCAGAACTCATTTTTTAAAACCATAAGCGATAGTAGAAAGTTACATATGCAAAAAATTATTGTATCTTAAAAACATTAGGAAGTTTGTTTATAACTTGTTTTGATTCTTCAAACTTTTCCAATGATTATTTATTATTCAATGTCAAATTTTAAATGGGTACTAATATATTAAACATTAGTTTCATTAGTTTATAAGACGTATAAACAATATTTTGAAAGGATTCAGTGTTATAAATTTCGATAAATGTTATTATTATTTATCTAAATACAAGAAATAATATTATTAGAATTGTCTTAAGAGAATTATTTGTTTTTCATTGGATTTGCTTATTGGAGTGTAGACATTTGATAAACAATATAATATATGGTAGTTTGTTTAAATAATACTGTTACGTGCATCTGTATTATCGTTGTCATGTGATATTTTTCAATTTCATTATGTAATTTGCATGATTTAAAGTACATTGCTATTATATCATACTATTTATTTTTACTTTGTCCATTCTATTTCTTATTGAGTGCAATAATGATATTTAAGCCGAAATAAAAGTTTAATCTTGATGTGAGAAGTAGATTGGCTAAATTTATTAGCGATCTAAACGCTACATTAATATTATTAGATTTTATTATCTAACCTATCCTGTTAAAAGTATTTCTATAGTTAGTGATAGCATTGTACCAATCTGGTTGATTTTCTCTCCATCGCTCAATATATATTGTCATTTTTGCCTTTTTTCTAGTTATGAAAGTGGTTTGTTATTGTGAAATATACAAAATTTATAATGGGCTTCCACAATTCAATGCTTAATATTATTACTAGATCTTTACTTTTGAGTAACAAGGAAATTGCGAAGATTTACAGCCTTCGTTGAAAAGGTAACACGAAATAGTTTTATTTCCCTTCTTCAGGTTCTTAATTTATAAATTAAAATATAAAGTAGATATTGGAAAGGGGCGGCTTAATCCTTATTTATAGGCCAGTTTTATGTATCCTACTGATGACCATAAGAAGATTTTAATTATACTATAAAGTTTTAATGTAATACCATTATATATTTTAAATGTAATCAATTGTTTGGAATACGGTTTTTTATAGACATAATATTTTGACCAGTTATAGTGAGAGCAAATTACTTCATTGAGAAGACATAATTTTATTCTAACCTATTCAAATTATCTTTTTTAATTTCAAAATAACACCTTTCAAGTGATAATTCTAAGTTTGCTCAATACCAGAGCCGTTCTTCCTTCGAAACTTCTTTTCAAATTGGCGGTTCATTTATAGTTACATTTAATAAAAAAAAATTAAATTTATTCATCGCCAATTAAAGAGAAGAAAATCCTGAAGTTAACAAATGACTCTATCAATTCGAGGCAGAGCTAGTGAAATCGGGAGCAAAATTCAATTAATTACATTTACTATGTATGATCTCACTTCTTTTATACAACGACATTTTCTTTATTCTGTTATTTATATTTTTGAAGAGAGTAAAACTCTACACAATTTGTTTTATATTTGTATCTTGTGATCGCTTCAAAACCTATTGCAAGCAAATAATTAATATTTTTATTATGATACGTTATTTTAAATAGTTTAAATAGTAAAATAGACAATTTTCCCTATATTGGAATAAATATACGTTAATGCTATATACTTCACGATGGTTTTCCGTTTTTTCAAATTACATGAATATCGTATTTGAATGATATTATTTATTGAATAATTCATATGAGATTCAACTGAAAAGTTTTGTAAAAAGTTCAACAAACAAAAGTTTTACAAATAAATAAAAATACTCGTAGAGCCAAACCATCATCATCTATCTAGATAAATGAGACAGGGAGAAAAACGGTTCTTTTGGTTATAGTCATTCAATTCTAACAAATATCGGGAGGAACGAAATAGTTCGTACTAGTTGCTATTCTACCTGCTTTGCCATGCTCTGTTTTTATTAAACATACATTTATTTGTGTGCATTATATATATTTATCTACTGATTTGACTTTTAGTTTTTACCTTTTTTTATTTATATTGTTTAGAAATTTCAATAAATATGCGATTAAAATACCCATAATCTTATTATAAAATTTACTTTTGTTTGTAATGCAAAGTAAAAATAATCATTAGGTGCTAGTCAAATTTGATTTTTTAGAACGAATATGCAAGGTGCAGTAGTAGGCGTGCAATACAAGTTGCATATCTTACGCCACGATAGATACTATATCTAAAATACCTTTTCGGGTCACGCGTGTTTTAGCATAAAAAATATTATTCTCGCAAGCCCCGAGGTATCCATGATGATCTAGCTACAGACTTTTAGTAACTTCTGGGGATGAATTTTCCTGTAATGTAAATCTAAGATCTGGGAGATTTTTAAAATTAAATAAATTACAAAATCTTTAAGAATGGCTAATATATATTAACAGATATTAATTAATCTATAAATATTATTTATAATTATATGAACTTAAAGGCACTAAATATCACAATTATAATCAACAAATTTAATTTTACTAAAAGATAAAGCTATAAATTAATAAATGTCGAACACATTTATTATAGTATTTTCACAATGGGATTACGAAATTAGCACAAGAGTATTACCAAAGAACATAGAAGAGATTAATTAATTCAAGAATGTCATTACTAAATATCACTTAATTTGTATAACAAATTGTCCTATAATGGCCCTGATTAGCTTTTAAAAAAGTTAAAATAGAGTTATCTAATCATTTTATTATTTTAAATTGGCGTATATCAATTTTATTTAATAAATCATTTATTTAATTGTTTTATGATATAGAAATAAAACAACATAATAATATTTCTGCTTTCAATTACATACACAATTTCGAATTAGGAATATGATAAATTCAAGTTGAAATTGTACGTGGATAAATTTAGACCTGCTTTGATCTACACAAGTGATTTTTAAGAAAAAATGAATAATTTATATAAAAAAGATATCAGATTTGATAATATAACTTAAAATATTTGTTTCTGCGTCTCCAAACAATCCATATTTTAAAATTTATTATCGTTTTTATTGAATAAACTCAGTTTCTTTCCCATTATTAAATTTCTATATATCTAATCAAAAACCAAAAGTAACACGTAGTATTTTGCATATGCGTTTCAGTTAAAAACACTACATTCTCAAGTTGATGTTATCAGGTTAATGGCTCGTGAGATTAGAAGAGGGTCTCGATCACTGTTTTTTCTTCTACCTCACATTTTTAGCAAATTACTTAATTTTTATGAATACCAAAAAACATAATTTTTTTTGTAATTTTTAAACTAGTCAAAAAATTACATTTGAGCTGAATATTGTGCGCATATCATATTAGGTTATATCTCGGTAACAGTATCAAAAATAAATTCAATACCATTTAAATTTTTAACTTGCAATATTTGATTACGGACAGACATAGGGATATTGATGAAACCACATAATAGTTTGCAGGCCTATATTTGATAATCAGAATAGCAGAAGCGGATTTAGGTTTGAAGACGCCCTAGACTCGAGGCGATATGGTGCCCTTTTTCTTTTGTATCAGTATATATTTTGTGACATCAGACTGGCCACCGGACGGTAGCAAGTGTTAAATGTCTGCATAATTTATCATGGTGAATTAATATTTTGTTTTATAATAAAGCGCAAACAAATGTTAAAATTAAACTTTGAATGAAAAATATGAAAAAAATCTAGATTTGTAAAGAAATAATATGCTAGTATTAAAAAAAAGATTTTTAAAATCTTTTTGTTAGATATTTCAAATTTTAGTACTTGCCTGATTAATCATTTTAACAAAGAAATTCTACCCTCAAAATGGTACTATATTTCGACAGTAACAGCGAATAAAATAAATTTTAAAGTTTGGTCTTACAGTTTCAGAAAACCCAATCGATTTTTGATTTTAATCATCTTGAAAATTTTGGCGCCACTCAAAATTTGCCACCCTAGGCCCGGGCTTCACGGGTCTAAACCTAAATCTGCTACTGTTTAAAGTAAGAGATTTCGATGCTCAATCAAGTCAATGAATGAAGGTAATTTATATAAAATTCACGTTAGCATGTTGGTCACGACTAAATCCTGTAAATTCATTTGCTTTGGATAGTTCTTTTATTCTACCTTGAGCTAGAAGACATCCTAGACTTCAGATCATAGAGGAGGAAAAATAATACATTCTGCAGTCCTCCTCTATATAAACTATAACTGATTTGTATATTCCTCCTTCCTTCCAATTTTCGTTTCGGTAGACAGGTTTTTGCTTGTGTTTATATATAGATCTAAAATTATTTTTTAAATTACATTCAAAGCAAGCATTGGAAGATTAGTTGGTTTTGGCGTTAACTGAAATGAATGCAGTTTATACGGACTGTGGACTCAATTCCCCCAATGGCGATTAAAGTAACTTTTAGCGATAGGCTGTATATAAAGGACTACCTGTCAAACATTGACTCCCGTTCGCTATTAACAACACCAACAACAGCAAATTTTTGTTAATTTTCGTTTTTAGAATCAAATTATGTATATTTCTCAGTGAAATAAGTCATTTAAAAACATTTATTAATATATTGTGTTTTGTTTATTTCATTATTTTCAGGCTGCGGAAAAGCTCTGACTGATTAAGTCAATAAAACCTATAACGAATAAGGTTTGTGGAAGAACGGTACACTATCAAACCTCTCTGCTCGTTTGCAAATTTGCTACTCTAATTTAGATCTCCATGACAATGCAAACTACAATCAAATTAGAAAACATGCGCTGGAAATAACGGAAAAGTATCAGATCAACCCAAATAGAGAACATTTCAGAAGGACGCTATAATTAATTTATTCTGACCGTATCACTAGTATTAGCTGCTTATAGTAAAATTGATTTAATTTTTTATATCAAGCAATAAAAAATAAATTTTATTTTCCAAGTAACTCATAGTGACATAAACATCATTCTTAGTGAAATAAACGTTCAATCATTATTTGTATTTGTACTGACTATTTGGTTGTATATTGAACATTATTTTGTCTATTTGTAAACGAGGAGGAAAACATAAACTAAAGTACATATACTTACAAATGTATGTACGATCTATATGCCTGATGTTTTACCTATTGGTTATTCTAATGTCAATTTATTTTAAAGTGATTGGCGTCAAATGAAATTTATTTTAATGTTGTATTAAATTTATTTATTCTATGGTTAATTAATGAACAACTACTATAAAAATTACCTCAGATTTCTTTTAGAATGTACAAATTTATTATTTAAATCATTTTATATACAAAGTTTAAAAAACATTTAATATTTATATGAATTAATGTATACTTAACTATTCTATTTATAAACAAATACATACATTGATTTTCTGTATTAATAGGGGTATGTGTCAGGGTTCATCGGGTTTTTTCGGTATGGTAAGCTCCAAGAAAAATTAACTTGTATGCAACTTAATTGTGAAAAGTATAACAACTTTTTTCATTCCAAATTTTTGAAAAGTAAGTCTTTTTCTTTTTCGGAGCCGGAAGAATTTTTAATTGTACCCACAAGCTTCAAATTTCCGAATATTTCTGCTTTATGTTGTCGTACAATCTATGTAGAGAAAGGTAAGTAATAAGACTGGGTGGTCGAACAAAGAATTGTTATTAAATAATCTTCTCAATACAATTAAAAAAAAATCTTACGATCTGACAAAACCTCGTTTTTTATGCTTTTTGAAGTTGAAAAAGTTGTGTTCATAATTAAGCCTGATAAATTTTTTTAGCTTGATGCTTATGATAACGAAAAAAAAAATCCGCAAGCCTATGGACGACTTATATTTATATATTACCATGGGCAGTAAAATAACAGGAATAGCATATTTTACTGTACAAAAGTTTTCACTCGCTAGTATTACTCAAATTAAGTACAGAAACTACTATCGCCTTGTTGACTTTCATTTGGGATGTGTGTTATCGACAGGTTGCAAAGAGAGGATTGACCAGTAGACTATCGTTCATGCGTTAGTTTACACTGACGCGTTATGATTCTCGTGAATATGATTTTTTATATGATTTCAAACAGTTTTTCAATTTTAGTCGTTTAAAGTATTTTCCTTTACTGATTATTTATGTTTCCCACTGTTTAAACCTTCCCTGAACTTTCACGAATATTTCAAGACCAAAATTAGCCGAATCGGTCCAACCTTTCTCTAGTTTTTGTGTGACTAACGAACAGCAATTGATTTATTGATATATATATATATATATATATATATATATATATATATATATATATATATATATATATATATATATATATATATAAACCAATTGCTGTTCGTTAGTCACACTAAAACTCGAGAAAGGTTGGATATATATATATATATATATATATATATATATATATATATATATATATATATATATATATATATATATGTATATATATATATATATATATATAAATCAATAAATCAATTGCTGTTCGTTAGTCACACAAAAACTAGAGAAAGGTTGGACCGATTCGGCTAATTTTGGTCTTGAAATATTCGTGAAAGTTCAGGGAAGGTTTAAACAGTGGGAAACATAAATAATCAGTAAAGGAAAATACTTTAAACGACAATTTAATTTTCGAATACAAAAGGTTCCTAGCTGTGAAACATATTTTGTCTTTTTTTTTCTCACATGTTACAAATCATCATTTCAAGTATTACCGGAACCATTCTTGGTTCAGGAGGTCCATATACCTTTCATCTAGTGTATGTGTACCGCAGCCAAAATTTTCGGGTGAACGCGGTCACGGGTGTACCCCAGCAAATACCAGGTAAATACCGGGTGCATATAATGTACCGGGCGCACACTAAATACCGAGAATCCGATAAGAAAGGATTTGAAATGTTTCCCTAAGGGCAGAATTGCATCTGCATGTAAACGATGTATTATCATTTATTAAAATGTGAAAAATAACACAGCAACGCGTAAACCGGGTGGGTATGCTTCAAAATATAAATTAATATCATAATTTATTCTGATTTGCCGCAGCTTCATTATTTAGTTATAGACAGTTGAGAATATGTTATTATATTTAGGAGATATTGATGTTGATTAGAAATAATTTGTATAACAAAACAATGTTTACCCGGGTCAGCTATTCAAAATAGAATATATTTATCTCTTCTTTTCTATATTAGTGGTTCTGGACTTCCTTTTACTATTTTTCATCAAGTATATGAGAACCAAAGCACAATATACATAAATTGTGGGTGCACGAGGTACCGGGTGGCCCAAATCAAACACGAGTGTATATATAAATATTTCGAGTCACGGGTATCCCACACCAAATAGTGGGTTACACCTAATGGGATGAAAAGCATAGGCAAAGTTTGTATGGGACAATGGAATTTCTTCGTCCAATCTGCTTCAAATTTTGCATGTAATCGATATAATATCAATTGTCACCGCAACTGTGTTCGGGTAGTCTTTAAAATATATATTAATATCATTATTTATTCTAATTTGCCTTAGCTTTCAGTTTTAAGAAATAGAGGAAAGTTGTTAAGAATATGTTATTATACTTAGAAAATGTTGAAGTTAATTAGAAATATGTGGCAAAACGACGTTTGCCGGGCCAGCTAGTTATCATATATTTTTAACAAAATTTACAATTTAGTTATTACTTGTTATTGACGATTTCCTTATGCAAACTATATACTTATCATAATGTCTTACATATTAATAATCTATTTTTTGATAGTACGAACACAATTTCAAGTTATTTCATTCCAGATAAGATACATAAACAGAATCAACTATAATGATCTAATCATCTGTTCATACAAAACACTTCAATTATAGAATGATTTTAGAAAATCAATCCGATAAGATATCAAGAATTACAATAACAATACTTTTTTGAAATAGAAAAAAGAAGTATAAATAAAATAAAATTGGTGAAATCAGCAATGAAACTCAAAAAACTTAATAATAACAAAACAACTGTTTTATTATTGTGTTGTTTAATTAACTAAATTTGGCATTCATAATGAAATATGATTTGTACTTCAGAGTTAACATATTATACATTTAATATTATCATTGGATTTTGTCAATCTGTAATTTGTTCCGATTACAAGGTACTTTTGGAAAAAAATTCCGGACTGAAGGGGGTCTTAGGAAGTACTCTATAATTCGACAAATTTGATAGTTCGACACTGCCCTGGAAAACATTTGTTGGCTTACCGAGGTTTCACTATAATACAAAAATATTACTTACACTTACACAAAACAGAAATATTTCAAGAGCAAAAAACATTAGTAACAATATTATTAGATTACATATGTATTAATAAAAACAATTAATATTTTTCCCTATTTCAGTAACAGTCAAAAGTAAATTTAAATTTGTGCGAATACAGTTTTGAGCGCTTAAGATGCTATTTATTAATCTCGTAAATAACATTTGATAATCCAAAGTTGGATGCAAAATAAGTTTGTTATATTTATCACTCGCCACTTCATAGCAGAAACACACACTACATGCAGGTAATTATTTTGTTACTACTTTCGTGGTGATTGATTTTCAAATAGTCAAATAGTGTGTAATTTCAAATATAAAATCAAATTCATGGATATTTCATTCAAAAATATACATTCGTCTATTCAAACAGATTATATTAATGGCACATAATAATTAACTCTGCATATAAGATATTTGTTTGTATATTGTATGCAATAAAATAAAATAGAAGAGGAATACTATTATTGTGAATGTGAATAGTATGTCTTACTTTTAACAAGTATGAAATGGAATTTATATATTAAAAAAATATGTTCAACTACTACGAATAATAATATAATTTCTATTACATAATTGGAACAAACTTTTACGAAATCCTCTCTTCCTCATTTATCCAGAGTTATGTACTGAGTGTTCAAGATTTATAAACATTTTATTTTAAAGCTGTATATAACAAATATTTATGAAATCTTTTCCGAGTCAGTCTCGCCAATCTATTCTACCTATTGGTTTAAATTTATTTATTATTATTTTCATAATTAAAAATATTGATGCACAAATTTGTCATTGGAAAGCAACTAGCTTACACCTTCCTGAAGGTATAATCAAGCGCACGATTTCTTCTTGTATGGTTCACATTAATGGGTTTGTACTTAAACCGGAAATACTACATAAGCTAGATACATCTAAGACAAAATCACTAAGACGAATACTTTCATTCCAGTATTTCCACTCGAATTAGTTCAGTTGGAGGGTGATGTGAATAATCCAGTTCGCTTTGCACTAAAAAGTTGGTAAACTTATTATTTCAAGAGGAAACTGAAAACGCTATATAGATGATCACATGATATAATTGTTTTGTGAAATAATCGCTCTGGCCATCAAATTTGTATAATATTTAGATACTTATTGGATAAGCAAATGATATTTATATTTATTTTAAAAGCCAATAAAAAATTTAAAGAAAAAAGTTATAAAAATAAAAATATTAAATTCAACTCAGAAATATACACAGAATATACTAGCCCCTTGAAAATTGTCCTTAGAATATTGAACAATGAATAGATTTAAATCAAACAACGTGGAAGTAGAATAAATAAATAAATCATAAATAGATCGCTTAGTATTTTTATTAGGGTAGTTCAGTCATGCAAGCAAAATGTTAATTAATCTTCAAACTTTGAATATAGGTAATTTAATCCACATTACTCACGCTGTTATAGTTTGAAGGCGATTTACTGTACTAACATGATATAATTCTGTTGAAAATCGCCATTTTTTGTACACTAAGCATAGGATAACCGTGAGAAAATGATAGATATGTTTATTTTTTCCAAGGAGAACATAATCGTTTTGTTGAAAAACAAGTATTTGTTACGAGAATATATTCTGAATAACTAAAATAAAAAACTGGCATGAATTGTCCACGTCATTTTATAGATAAATAATAAGATTAACTAAACATTTAACAGATTATTTTCATGTATATATATTGTATAGTAAGTGAGTGAATGTGTGTGTATACTGTAGTGTAAGTTAGATAAAAATAGCGCTCTCATTCTTGGTACTGTATGTGTGTTGTACATTCATAGAATGTAGAGACTAATCTAATACGTCCTTAGACTTTTTTATTTTCCCCGTTGGACTGTCAAGAAAGATAGTTCTCTTTACTTCACATGGTATGAATGAATGTGATAGTTTTCGTATTGATATTCTTAATAATCATTACAGTTATGACCACCAAGTCCTGTTTTTAAATCTTAAAAATATTTTCATGGACAGGTAGTCATTTTAAATTCACAATCACAAATATTCATGAACATATAACATATTAGGGATCTATAGATGATTTTAAATTTTATGAGGCGAACGTAAGTTATTTTGTAAATGTTTTTAAAAATGAATCATTACATTAAATTTTGTTTTTATTTCAATAATTTTTATTTGAAACTAAAAGACGTTTCCATCAAAACATGGTCGAATATTTTAAAATTATTTCTAATTTGAAAAAGATAAACAATTAATTAAAACAAAATAAATTAGTGGTGCCATTATCTTGTAATTATACTATACATTCATATTTTTTTTAAATTTCAAATTGTCTTAACATATAAAACATTGATTTTATACTTAAAGTATTAAATCAATGATCAAACTGATTTGAAGAAACAATTAAAGAAAGATTAGTTATTGATAAAACATTAAATTAGAATACCTCATGATTCAATATATGTTACATTTAGAGTATATATAGTTAGTCTCTCTGGTTAATGCTGATGAACTCCGAGTCTTATGTATGATCATAGGCAGAAATGCTCCTTGCACTTTTTATATTCAACATACATAATATGTTAGAGTACATTAATTTCAATATAAAATTTGTTACGCGACCTTATAATGACCGCACAAACAAAATTGTCATTTAAACACCAAATTAGTCAATTTCCTGTAGTCTGCCGTCATTACGATAATTCAAAAACAAAAAGAGATATCTGATATGTGACGTATTCTAAACATATAATTGAGTTTAGGTACATGAATGAGCAAAATCGGTCCTTTGGGTCCAATAGATCCTTGACCCAACTTTTAAACTATAAAAATTAAAATACAAAAAATGTTTATTATCTTAAAACAAATAACTTTTGCTTGAACATTTTTTTCGTAAAATGTCAGGATTTGCCATAATTTAAGCTCAAATATAGATAATTATCACATATTGGTAATAACAATACATGTCGTTATACAAGTATATATAACTGTATAGACTGGATATTTATAGTATGTTATGTATGCTTCTTAATAAATAGCCCAAACAATGATTTTCAATCAGATGTCGAGTATCTTAAGACTTAATTCTATTAGTTGGTATCTTGAATTTTAAAATATTTATCTAGTCTATATAAATAGATATGCTAATCTTCCTGGGTAAGAAGCGTACGAGAATTGGAATTATTTTTGTAATTTTCAAAGTGAAATTTCATCCTCATAAGTTTTCTACAATGTTTTTTGTCAAGTGTACAGTTAATTCCTATTACATTCTATTTTAATACAATAATTACCTATATGAATAATAAATAAAAGCAACGAACTATTTTAAGTGATAACTTCTTAAAAACATACAATTAAATAAAATATACTTGAACACAGTATTATTTGTATAAGAGTAAAGTACAGTTAAAAGATATTAATATCAAAATTACGTAATTCCAAGAGTTATTTATGACAGTTATTATAACTTAAAAGTACTTTAAAACAATTTTCCATATAAAAAGCGAATGAAAGATGTTTTTCAGAGGGTGTTTTATACACATATATATGTGTGTGTAAGTGTATGATTAGTTATATATTCTCTGTAAGAAAACATCCTCATTTTAAAAGATATATTTATAACGACATGCATTAAACTAACATATATCTATAAAATATTACAAATGAAGAATGAGAATTTTATTATTCAGTGTATTTTACATATAATATACATGCATTTAAAATAATAATCATCATAACTTTTTAACTAATTTGTTGTAAAAAGATAACGAGAAAAAATTACTTCCATAAATAATATGTTTTATTTTATAACTCATTTATTCATCCAATTGTTGTATTACAATATTTTTCCCACGATACTTCTTAACACCTCAAGTTCTTACTTAAAAAAATTTAATGTAATATAAAAATGTTTTCGTGGTTTTTTTTTTTTTTGAAAATGTTGACACATTAAAAGATCAGATATTTTTTTAATATTGTTGAAATTGCAAGGGGGCTGTTTAAGAATCAACTTTTTATAAACAATTTATAGAACCGCAGTTTGATTTCACAGATTTCTTTTTATTTGGAAGGAAAAAATTAAATTTGAGGATAAAATTTCATCCTGTGGTAGTATATATGGGGCAAAACAAGTTTCGAATAGTTTTATTTGACTTAATTGACACCATTTTAGTTATTTTATGCAGCTTAGCCCTAGTCCAAGGTGAAACCAGTCATCTTAATTCATTATTGATTCCTAAAAATAATTCGTTGGCGATGACTTCGAAGGTCAATTGTTCATAAGAAAATTATTTAAATAATTTTACAGGCAAATAACACTGAGTATTTTTTATTCAATTTTTGCTAGAAATAGAACCCATTTTAAATTACAATTAAGTAACAAGTAAAAAATAATTTACACAGTTCCATAAATGGTTTCATTATATTATTTATTTATGGTAGAGAGCTTTAATTTGAGGTATTCCATAGTATTAATTATGTTAGGAGAATAAATAAATTTACACACTTAAATTTTTTTATTTTTGCTTAACCACTTTATTTTATTCTAATTATGCGACATGTTTTGTATGTTACTCCATATTCAACTGCTGTAAATAAATATAAATACGACGAATCTGTTGTACAGGATCGCAGTTTGGAAGAATATAATTTGTATTGGCTTCGAAAGATAGTTACTCACAAGAAAATTATTAAGAGAAATTTTTAATTTAAAATTATTCTTTATTTTCTAATCAGTTAGTTTCAAGATTCGATCATTTGCATTCACTTTTATTTATACTTTTTATTGTTCTGCGTGTTCATATAATAGTAAAAGTTAAAAAATAATGGACTTATTTTCATGAAACTTTCAGTTTTTCCTTACCTGAGAATTGCGTGGTCAAATTACAAAAAAACATACATAAGTATACTTCAAATTTGGCATATCAAATACTATAAACATATAGTGTTCTTAAAATATTACCTTCATATCGGTCAGATTATCCTTTTGTAGTCGAACAGTGACCGAATGGTATTTCTTATGAATATTATATGGAAGTAATACTGTATGTGTTTTCAATTGTCTATGACATAACTTGATATTAATTAAATTTACGTGAATGTTACTTGTATATGGGTTTTTTAATTTTATGATTGTAAAATAGATTTTTGAGTCCAGTGATCACATAAAAATTTGTGCACTAACTTGCTGGGTAGAATATATGTAATATTGTTGTACCTCGATTACTGTTTCCGGAAATTAAGGTATAATGAACCCTGGAGTAGATTATGTATTAAAATCGATTTTGATAAAAATATACTTCTTAAATTATTCTTCAGTCTTCATGGTATGATTTCGATTAGACACAATATTAAGTCTCTTATTTTTATTACACATATTATATGTTATATCCAATGTTTTAGTATTTTTGTAAACAAAAATTGAATGTAACAAATTAAATGTGTCGCTACTTTGTGTGACAAATATTTCAATTTACAAACTATTGTAAGAGTTTTGAATGTTCCATAATCGATATATTTCATAATAGTTAAATTTGTAAAAATTACAGGCCTTTTGAAATTTTGTTATATCGGAATCTTTTTCAAGTTTAATACTATATTTTCAATATTATATTAAAAATGGGTACCTAGGATGTCAAATTTCGTATCGAATGGCCGTTTGTAAATAAAAAACAGGTAATAATATAAAGAACAGGTAATACTTTACAAGCTTAAGCGCAAGGGCGCTCAGTTAACAACTTAGAAAGGGGGTTCCGGGCTCAAATCCAGGCAGTGGAAATTCGATCAATTTTAGTGACAAAAGGGGCGGATGATTAATCACACTTTAAGAACCACAAGCAACAAAGTTGCAGTTCCCATATTAATATACCCTTACCAACTTTAATAATGCGTTCTGATAATTAATTTATTAATACTCAATCAAAATTGTATTGTTGGGCCATTGTGTATAAGGACAATATTTTCGTTTTTTTAAGAAAATCATGTAATTATTAATAAATTTAGAGAGATTTTCTAACTAAATTAACGTTTTACGACAGTTAAACTTACGTTTTGCCATTATAATTATTTATTATACAGACAGACCTGTGCACAAAAAAAAAAAAAATAAATAAATAAAATTCATTAATTAATTAAAAAAATTAAAATATACCACGATCACCTAAGTTTACGTGAATAAAATATCCAAATAATTCGATATTAAAGTTACTCAAGGAGAAGTGAAATATTTTCTAGTTTCTTATTTAACCAAATCATCGGTACACCACGGGGGCCAGGTAGATTAGAATATTTTAAAAGACAATCAAATTTTCAAATAATTCTTTATGTGTCTATTCAATATATGAAATTTTGCTGTATTATATTAATCATAATTTTAAGTCAATTCCACGAAATTTTTCTAAAACATTTTTCCATATATTTTGTGACCAATATTCGTTTACATAAATCGAAATTTAACAATCGGTAAACTGTTAACAAACTACGTACTAAATAAGATAAAATGTACAGTCATTTGTGTGGCATAAATATTAATAAAACGAAGAATGTTATTACATTCATTAAAGACCAATCAGTTAAGGTAGAAGACTTTGTATAAAAACATCACATCACATTCGTTGTACTAATTAAATGGTAAATATTGTTAAAATTAATTTTTAATGATATAATAATTGTTTTAAATTTACGTGAATAATCCCGTTAATTATATTAAAAGTACATTTTAACACACCATCTCAAATGGTGTATCCTTTAGGCTAAAAAGGGGTTTTATATTATTATTATAAGACATAGTAGTAGTATGTCGAATTTATGGTAACTATGTAAAATAATTCTTTTGCATTTGTGTATACATACATATATTCGTATCCATAAGTATACCATAAACGAAAGAAGTTTAGTCAAGGAGCTATAATATTGTTTCTTTGTTTATATATCTTAACACAGAGATATTACGTTATATGATAATACGCATAATTTCATCGTTTGATGTTGAAACGCTTGTTTCAGAAGTATAGAAAAATAGGGTATTTGACAAATCATTTTATATACTTATTTATTACATAATAAGCACACTACATTGATATTTCCGAGAATTCAACAGTACTACCAATTAAAATCAATGTTTAAATTTTCAAATCAGTGCAAAAAATGATGTTTCTGTAAAGACGTTTGCCACATAAGTGTGACTTAGCACGCTAGTAAACCAATTCATGTAAATACAGTTATACAGTACAACGTCTGTCTTGGTGTCGTTTAATATAGCATATGTATGTAATATATTCTATAGTTTACTAGCTAGTGACGTCACCAGAGCTTAATATTTATTTCAGTGCCCCATAAAATTAAAAAAGTTTTACATTTCATTTCGTGTAATTTGCAAAACATATTTTAGTTTAATTAAAGTGAAGTATGTTTTTTTAGGCTATTATCTTATAGGACGGGCACATATTGCAGAAACCATGTAATGTTATCTAATAGCCTACTTAGAATAATTTTATAGATATTGAATCAGGATAAACATACCTTGAGTTTTGAAAATCTCGACCGGATGATTAGCTAAAAGTCTACATTCTGACACTATACCAATTTTGTACGAATTCTCGATGTGAGCAATAGCCTTTTTTCTTTTCATCTTTTTGGTCTTATTTATTGAAGCATTTAAATAGAGACTTTAAGATATCCTTTTCCATCCTTTGAACAAAATATTGAGTCTTTCTCTCCTTATTTCTTCCTTAATCGCATGATCAATTTGAAATTTGTTTTGAAATTTTTTCGTCTGAATATTGATGAGTATAAAAAGGCAGATTTGATACTTGCTTTTCTTGATATTTGTTTTGCTAATGGTTTCAACCGATTGGAAAAAACATATAGTAGAGTAATCAAAGTTATAAACTTAATTTACGAAAATTTTGAGAGATTTAATCCAATATGAAAAAAAAAGTGTTTGTTTAGCTGTAACATATATTCGCTACCCTTTTCATCCCCAACCAGGTGTTTAAGAGTAAATTTTTCAGTTTAAATTTATTTTCTACCATTTTCAGTGTTAGGTAAGATAAGAAATGGGTACTCTTTTATTTTCAATAATCAGGAAGTCTTCAATATAAATTTTGCGAATATTGAATTACTTCCCCTACTGAAATGTATTTATTTATATGTACAAAAATAACTAAGAAAAAAACTTAATTGTGAATATCTGGAGTAAATGTCAATAGATTTTAATGAAATTAAAAGGTGGTTTATGTTTACCACAAAGTTTGCACCAAATTTTATTGAAAAATACTTCATGGTTTCGGTACAATTATATTTTAAGTCCAATTTAAGCAATTTAAAATTGTGCCGGTGGTCGTATAAAAATAAAAAGTGATAAGATATTTTGAATACTTTCAATGTAATGTGATAAAAATTAGCTATATTTGGTAGCTATATTTAGCTATATATTTACGTGTAGGGATATTTTATTACATATAAAATATTTATAAACAAATAGATTATACATATAGTTTATACATATTATAGCATTGGTTTTTGATAAAAAGGGTATCGAATAAATCTGGAGTTAGACAACGTAGATTATGGTTTTTTACACATAAACACAGCTGAGCACATTTTTTCATCTTAGATAAAATCTCTCAAGGTTATCGATATAAAATCAGCCTTACTTCACTAGTAAGAATGACCAACGTTTTGTTGTATGTCGGATATTATCATAATTACATCATTCGGTCAAGTTCTCTCAATAAATTCATAATTTAGAATAATGACTTTTCGTTTTAAAAAAATTTAATAGATTTTAACAGGAAGAGTATTTTTTAAATGAAATTTTATAAAGCCTCTTAATCATTTTAACATACTGGTTTTAACGTATTATAGATGTCATACGATTTGATTGAGGACAGCAAATACAAATTCAACCCGTTATAGCTAGTTCATAGTAAAATTTTATTCTATAGTTTGGCATTAAATTGTAATTGGCTCAAAATCAATGATTCATGTTCATAATTTACAGATAGTGTTTTATCGCTTCGTGCCTCTTTAGTTGTGGTTTTCAAATGCATTACGCAAATTAATTATTCAAGACCTGTAATAGGAAAAATTTGCTGTAGTAAATTACCAATTGTTAAATCATTATATTATATTATAAATCTCTAACTAAAAATAAATAATAAAAATATTACCTTTTGCCGAAAATGTTTTCATAACTTTAAATTTGAATGCGTTAAAGTTTCATATTACCTGTAAAAACCTGCTCTCCTTATGGGCACTGTAGTCGCATGTCTTCACTACCGCCCGTTTGTTATTATATATTTTCTGTCCAAATCAGCTTTAAATTATATTGAAAACGCGTGGAATGTAAATTATTAATCATTAAATAGTATATTAACTCACATAGAAATTATCTGTAAAATTATTTCAAAATTTTTAAGATAAAAATTTCCTAATTATAGTACAATATAGTAATTTGTATATAACCAATACTATTTAAAATACATAAATTGTGAAATGGTGAGGAATCAATCAGTTTATAAGCTAAATAAAAACTAAAAGTCTTACATAAAATTTCAAATCATGCAATGAAATTATGAAATCTCAAATGATTACATAAAATTTGTAGTAGCATTATACTCCATGACTATATATATATGTCTAATGTTAAAAGTGAATGAAGAAAATTTCTTACAACAAATATTCTTCTACGTACAATATGTGTATAACTATATATCTTATTATATATACTTCTTGATATATATTTGGCAGTAAATTTAATTATAGTCGCCAAGAATTTCATATAATTTGTTAAGTACAACTATCAACTAAGAATCAGGCAATAAATGTGTGTATGTTTATATTTGTATATAGAGTGTTTTATATAAGATTCAACGTGTGGTACAGAAGACGAGTTCGAAGGCAGACATCATGTCTCGATTAAACTAAACACTAACTGAAACTTAATGCAGCTGAAATCAATTAGTCATTATAAAAAAAATATGGTAAAACGTGGTATCCAACATCTCCTAGGAGTCATGGTACTCATCATCAGCATCATCATATAAGATTATGTGACGATAAAATCCATAGAATAGGTATTTTGTTTCCTTCTCCGTTCCTTTAGGAATATAATGACTTTCTTACCTTTTTTATGGGGCAATCATATGAGTATATCTTTTAAAACACAAAAAACTACATTCGAACATATAACCTACTTCTTTTATGAAATCGATTATAAAATTATACTCTAAATTATGTGTATTATTGTAAAGAAAGGTTTTGTAAAAAATCTTAACAATAAAGTCTGCCATTTTATTAACAATAGAATTCTTATCTCCAATCTGAGAATCACAAAATCAGTTAATCATTTTAAAAGTACAATTTAACATATACATAACAACAAAATACTTTCAACAAATTAGGTAATTAGGATTTTTATCCGATACATTATCCGATAAATATTCAAATTATTACACGAAATTTCAAATGTATACCCATTTTTGTCTTAAAATATTCCAATTCTCTATTATACTTACCTTAGACGTTCGATTAGCAAAACCGAAACATTAAAAAGTCGAATATGTTTTTGAGTTGAAATAATGTGTAAAGTAAAATTATTTTAATGTTAAAATAAAATATTGAAATATAATTTTTTTTTAAAAAGAGAACTTATTTGAAAACAATGAAAATAATTTTAAATTCAATACTTTTTTAAACCATTCCCTAAAAAATTAAATTAAATTTTAAATTTAATACTATACAGATTTTTCTTGAGATCAATTACTTATTGAAGTCGGACTGCCCTTATAGATTTAAAAGTTTATCGATTGAATAAATACTTGAAATAATTCATCATAGAAATATTTTTCCACGTTTACACTTAATGATTCAGCAGTCAATTTTTCGAACTTGAACAACTTTCGTTTAACATTTTTTAAACGAAACATTCTATACATAAAAATATTTTTCTTACTAATACGGTACAAAATGTTTGTCAAATATCACAAACGTTTTGTTTCAGAATCTTTAATATTATTATATTGTGTCCCCGCCACACAATATTCCATGTCTTATGTATATATTGTCACAAAAAACATTTACATTCCAACAACCATCATTTGCTGCTAGCAATTCTTATAGAGAATAATTCCTGTAGTTTAATTAATTCTATTTTTTGTACATATTTGAGTGTTTGTACTTAAAATGTGCTCTTTTGTTTAAATTCTTTTTATATAAATTTGAAAACATGAATTTTTCTGCATTTCTTTTGTAGTGAATAGCATCAAACAAAAATCAAATTCATGTCACACAGGAGCTGAGTAAATTAACAAAATTCCTAATTAAAAATTGAAAATAAAATAGACTTATTATCAAAACTTAATTAATTAGATTCCTATTTTAAATCAAGGTCACTTTTATTTTATTTATGAAATGTTGGTAAATGTTTTTTTGGTAAAGAACGTGCATTATATTGTTAAGAATTTTAATTTTAATCAGATTAAAATATGTTATATATATATTAATTTTATGCTAAAGTTTGAAAGGCTAATAAGTAAGGAAGCTACAAACAAAGTAGTTCATAGAATAACCTTATTAGTCCTTTTCCGCATGTCCTTCCGTTCAGTATCTAAACAATTAACACTGTTAGTTGTTATTTTTACTTGTTTAAACTTATTTTGTGATACAATAAGAAATAACCTTATTTGACAAACACAGACTTTATAACATATTTATGATACGAAAGTAAAAAATTCTTATTCATTCAAAAATTATTACTTTTGATAATATATATCAATTAATATATGCCAAAATTCCAAAAAAATAAAAATAAAAATGGAAAAGTTACAAAAAGAATCTGAAACATACTTATTGCAATTCTTTGGTTATTTCTATGTATAGTCTGGTTATCAAGTGGCATTTTATAAAATTTGATTTCATCGATCGAAAAGTATTATTGCTCATTCAGATATTCAAAAAATACCAATAGTTTTTTTTTTTTATTTCCTTAAAATTCATATTTTATGGGTCAAAATATTTTTCAAGAGAACGAATCATGGGTGCCAACTGCTCCTTCGCTTCTTTCTAATTTTACACCTGTAACACTTTATGTTTTATTAAATTTTTTATATAACCTTAATTTTATATATTTAAAAAAAGAATCGTAAATAGTGGGCAGAAAATTTCTCCTTTTAAATTAAGTATATATTTTTTTAAGTCGAAGAATTGAGATTTTAAATCTGCTATCATAACATAGTGTTTAAAAATCAAGCTTGACTATATTAATCAGATTTCGAAAACTCCTTTGTTTTTTACCACATTTAAATATTATATGCTGATTCACCGAGCTTAATAGAAATAATAAGGAAAGATCATCTGTTTCATTTATTCTCTTCTACATTTTCAAAATAATCCATGTGAAATGTGACTTCTGAGAAAGTGAAACTTACTGGACACATACAACACACTAAATATTCACATACTTAGTCGAGTGCAATTAGATTTTAACCTTGGAACGCTGTTATAGTAGGTGGATTATAATGTTAAAGGGTTTTTTAAATTTCTTAAACTATTTATTAAAAAGTTTCCATTTAAATTTTTCCACTTTTAAATTTAATCTTCTCCATAAAAATAACGTCATTTAATATATGCCTTTTAAACCTAAATTTGATTGGTTTTTTATTGTAACGTACTTAATCTTTAAGCAATCAAATTGAATAAAAAATCATTTTGCAGAGAATTTTGATGTCTATAGGGATAAAATTGCTTTGAATCCTGAATTAAAAAAATAAATAAATAATAATTATCCGGGAAATGAAAACATACTTCTTAAACTGCATACATTTTTTTTTCTGAACTGGACTCTTTACAAACGTTAAACTTTTAAGATCTTATTTTGGTACGTACATTTAATAATCTGAACATACTTTGCGATAAATTTGAATATTTGGAGCATGCCATTCACTTTAATCTTAATTTTTAAGTTATAAAATTGAGTAAAATAAATTGAGTCGTTAGAATGAACTACAACTTTTCTTGATATAATTTTAGCGTAAATTTGAAAAGGTTCCATAAGTTTTCCCACAATTATGTTTCATTTTTAAATTTCAACGTTAAATACCAGAATATCCTTTAACTCAATCCACCAGGTTACCAAACTACCATTTAATATTTTTCATAAAATGTAAGATTTTTCAGTTATTTATGAGAAATTGAAAACATGCATCATGTTTTAGTATTATTAAATCGGTATTTTTTATCAAGGGTAACTAAAAAAGTATTCATTTTTAGATGAACATACATATTTTACGGGACACTTTCAAAATATGAAAATTTTTAATAAGTAAACTTTTTAGTATAATTCATTTCCATTCACTATAACTGTTTGACGTCGCTTACTAGTTTTCACATCTAATTGCACTCGACTAACTGGTGAATATAATCAACGCGAAAACTTTAAATTATAATAAATGTCTAATAATCGTCATCAGTATTTTCTACCTTTCCCTTATGTACAGAATACGAGGGTTTTGGTTAGAATTATGGGAAGATACAAGAGATATTATGGGAAGATACATATTATAAATGTTAGCTACCACCTTTTGGAATGTTCTCACTATTGTTTAGTTGTATAAGTGAAGGGTATGTTAATATCAAAATGTCAGTTAAGATGTGTTTAAGTATATAAGGTACCTTCATACGTACCTATATTTTGAATGTATATTTACAACAAGTAAAAGTTTCTTCCTGTAACAAACACATTCTCTATAGTTCTCAGAGAACTTCTTAACACCGATAATGTTCTTAAATATAGGATTATTCATACGAAGCGACAAATATTGTAGATGTTATTCTAAAGATGCCCATAAGCAATATAATCATTTTAATAAATGTCAATATCATTTTAAATAAATGTCTACGTATTTATGTGTGGTGTAATCAAAGTATTGTCATATGTGATTCGCCTACAAAAATTTTGATTATTCAAGTCTTTTTACGGAGAAGTAACTTGTAATTTTTAACTTCCAAATAGAGAACTTTTTGAAAGGAACTAGATTTTGTGTGTCTTAATAACTGCGTCATAATTATTCATCTCGATTATCTAGGGCTATAAAGATCTTGACACGGAACCACTTCTATTCAAAGCGTAACGTGTAACTTAAAACAGTATGATGTTAACCAAAATTGGTCTACCAGTTTCTTATTGGGAATAAAAATACTAAAGAAAAAAAACAAAACTATCCGTATGTGTTATAATAAACAAATTATAGTTTTTTAATTATCCTAATAGGAAGAATATTCAATAGATAATGTAAAGAACCTTTTTTCTGAAACATCATAAATCGAATTTTCCGTTGCCTGACAACATCAAAATTCAATTTTTTAGGTTGTCGGCGTAATGGAGAAAAAGGTTCGTTACTCCAATTTTAATTAATATGAGTTTAAATTTTTGAGGGGTATTTATGGGTAAACGGCATGATATACTTATGACTACTGTGAATTTCCTTTAACTCTTAATCACCACAAGCCTAAATTTTGAAATTCAAGGATATTTTACGTCGGTCTTAACACATTTTTGATAATGATTTTTAATATAAATTTTTTTGATATTTCATACAAATGTTAATTTTTATACAATTAGGAAATTTTCAATTGTTTAAAATGTATTATGATAAAATTATCATTTCGATGTCTTTACATAGTCTTGCTAAACACGTAAAATACTATTACAATCTCAATAATATCCAAGTAAGTTCTAAAACTGTTCTCCAAATTGTTTTATAAAACTCTATTCAAATTAGCTACGAGTAATCTCTCAAAAGACAATATAAGAGTCATTTTAATAGCCAGGAAAGAAAATTTTGATCTCAGCATAAAGATAATTTGAAGAAGAGTGAGAAGGTAGGGCGATTTATTGAACTTCTTACTTCTACAATCGGCTAGCTATTTTTATTTTTCCAGAATACCGTGAACTCTACAACAGAAATTAGTTTAACAAGTTATCTTACACAAATAGTTACTTTGAAGGCTCTAATTTTGGAATTTTGTTTCAATATTTCATCGATTTTTTATACGAATGAATCGATGCTCGCCTATTAGGCTGCTAATATTTTAGTCTGTTCTTCTTCTCCATTGTTAACAGAAGGTAATTATATACTGCCAATTCACAAATCTATAATTTAATTTCGACTTGAACAATTTAGTGCATTGAAGGTACGGATACCTGAAGTCGGTAAAAATTTGTAGAAAAATTTATATTTTTTATGCTATTGCATAGCTTCTATCGCGGGCCTTGAGCGCGGGGACCGAATCCAGAAATTCCGTAACGAAAAAACCTCATATGTTACAAATCATCATTTCCATAGAAACCAAAATCTAATTTTGAAATTCAAAATAAAACTTCTTTATCTATTCAAAATGAAACTTCTTTATCTCCTCTCACTAGTAGTATGACGAACTGTCAACTATATAAAGTGTGCATATCGCATTGTTCAAGTATCAAACCATGTATACAAAACAAAATCATAAATAAAGAGAAATTTTACTACTACTACTACTACTTGTTCAAGTATTACCGGCATTGCATAGCTTCTATCGCGGGCCTTGAGCGCGGGGACCGAATCCAGAAATTCCGTAACGAAAAACCTCACGCTCCCAAATCCGACGGACAAGGAGGTGTGGCTTGACGAATCGAGACGAGCTGCTCCGAAATCGAACGAATACATAAGTAGCTGTTTATGAGAAATTATATAGGTGTATAGCTGTAAGAAAAAGCAATACTGCATGAATAAAATAAATAAATAAATAAAAAATTATAATTGCATTAGTTGATACAAAATGCTATACAATAGCTTTACCGCGGCAGTCCCCGAGTGCCACACGTCTTTTTTTTTAAATTTTGCAATTGAGTGCTCTGATAACCAAAAATTTAGTTTTGAACCTCCTTCCCCTTTAAGGCTGAAATTCATAGTATACCTTATCTAATTAAAAAGGAATCATCCAAATCATCCTCTTTTCTTCAATTGAACTGGTATAAACTTTGAAAAACTTTGATGCAAATTCTATCATTCAAATCAGACTAATCGGTGAAAAATTCGTGGTGTGGGTCGACTTAAGAACGTGTTCCTTTTTACATCGGTTAAAAATAAGGTTTACAGACGATCTTCAATTTCTAAATCTACATTCACTTTTTTATAAGATTTTACTCCATATCATGGATATAGAAATTCCTTTAACGAATCATCTTATACAAACACATAACTATATACAACATTTTACCTTGTTCATATTAGTAAAGACAATATTAACAAATCTTCTTAAGTGATAATAAATTTTCATATTATTAAAACAACCAAATATTCACCTTACTTTAGTTCAGAACTTACTAACATACACACAAACATACTCTGTAAATTAAAATTATTGAATAAAAGGAATTTAATTAATACTCAGTTTAAATAAATTATGTAAGATAATTATGTGTACCTACGCTACGTACATATAATATAATAATTATTACTGACTTCACTCTCATACCAGACTGTTACATGCTTGCAAAAAAATGACATATTGTATGGTCAAGTAATTAAATGCTGTTTATAATATTGCAACTTTTGTTAAGTGAACTACTCTAATACATTTATCGCATGTTAAGCTGGTATATCCTGCATCTATATTAAATATATGAGGAAATGTTAGATTGATGTTAATATTTCCAACGATTTATAAATAATACTGAAATCAGAAACAGAATTGCAATGTATGTATCGTTTACAGTGTAATGTCGTAGTCCGCTCATCCATCCTAACGATCAATATTGAAATAGAACAAAAATCGTCCCGCTGTTAATTTATAAATTAAATATTACAACATAAATATTATGTTTTTATAATAGACTAGAAAGTATAAAATAACTTCTTTAATTTCAAACGTAAAACATAGGACGCCTGCACCAGCATTAGTTGAGTTATGAATATATCAATTATGATGCCATGCGTCCCATGTATTTCGTTTGAAATTAGATAATTTTATTATTTTATACTTTTTTTTCCGTTATAAATACATGATACATTAAAAATTATTTTTTTAAATTATTATTTTCTGTTTTTTAGGATTACGTAAATGTAAATCTTATTCTTCATATTTTTATATCTACTGTTTTATATCTATTTTATTATCGACTGCCAAGGTAGGTATATATTTTTTGCACGTATAGTTTTGTTTTCAAATTCCTTTATTACGACTTATCCTCGGAACGGCTGGATAAATTTCGATAGTTAAGGACTCGTTACATTCGAGTTAAAAACCCTTTGTCCTTAAACTGGTTTTTTAAAAAGAAGAACATAATAAAAGCATAAGTAAAAAATTGACTGAACCTATCGAGTATGATATTCAAAATTAACGATTTTTGTTCTTTTAATTGTGTTAAAAATTTGCGTTCCATTTATTGCCCATTATTAATTCTTTAATGTAATAGTGTGATATTTCATATATAAGAATACGTTAGTATTTCTTTCTTATAGTTTGTACATATTGATTTGTTTAATTGCTTTAAGCACGTTCCCAAATTGGTAAAGAGACCGTACACTTATCAACTTGAAAAAAATCTTGAAATGCTTACATTATTTAATAATTCGTTGTAAACCATTACAACGTTCTAAGCAATTACCAAAAATCAACCTGACCAAGAGAATTAGGAACGCATGCACTATTATTATTTTCTTTATTAATTTTATTTAGTTTATTATTGATAGCTTTGGTTTGTGGAATTTCATTTGTAGCTAAACCAATTATTTGGGACTTTCAGTCACTACAAATAAATCCTCCATTTTAATTATGAAAGCCTTTTAAGCGATCTTTAACAAAAACATCTTACCTTTGTAGGCTCGAAGGCACTCAGTAGGTAACTGTTCGCACATCATGATTAATACTTTTTCACAGCTTATCAGTTTCGCTTCTGTGTTACTTAATAGGGAAAATTAATTACTCCGAAATAAAATATAGGCCTAAATTTATCAAGAAACATATTTGGCGCCTACTTGTTTTACAAAATTGTATGAAAATAGCACAACACCAAACCCTTCCAGAATGTTATACTTCATTCATTCAATATACTATTTTACGATAGTTCTCGAAAGTTTGATAAACTGAGGACAGGATAATCCCACGTGACTAAAACCACTCGAACGTTAACCACTTGTGTCAAAAACCGCGTCACAAAAACAACTCGGTTTTTGGATGAAATCCGCTTGGAAGTTTAATCACATATATAACGCTAGGGCCAAAAAAGCCGCAGACCAATACTATTTCGACTCCAAACAAAATGTAAGTAGTTCTAATAATAAATCAAGGATAATTGATAATATGTGTCACGGAAAAGTATATTTTAATCATGAGAATTTGCTACCTTTTGTATCAAAAAGCGCTTCCAATCCACGATGAATAGTATATACAAAAGCAATACAGCAGCAACAATAAACCTAAAACTGCATATACAAAACATACTGACTTATCGATTTACAGCTATTAATAAGAATCAATAATGGATCACAAACGCAGCTCACATTTAATTTTAAATTATTAACATAATTAACATTAAAACTAGACATGAATATTAAAACATTATTGCTGAATCGAGGAGTGATTTCTTATGGAGTTGTTTTTGTGACGAGTGTTTTTGGGCGAAGTAGTTTCTGCATCAATTGGTTTTTGTCCAAGTTATTTTTACCGAATGACTTTTGTGTCCCTTATAAATATTCGCAAATATGTAAACATTGCACTTATTTACCAAGAAAGTCAAAGTATAAATAATTATTTTTGGGTTATAATTTATTTAATAGAGATCTTAGATTTTTTTAAATTTAAAGCATATATAAAAATACTCGTCCGTGGCGTTAAGACTTAAATATTGACAACTATTGTGAACGGAGGCTTATGTCAATATAAGCTTACAGATGATTTTGGCAAAGACAGATTTTAAATAATTATTAACCAATCCCAACAATTGCATATTTTTAACGAAAAGGAATCATTTTCTAAAGGCTTTCCTTTGTCTTATTTTTAATATTAAAATTAAAAATGCAAATTTTTCTTCATAAATTTTCAATCCCGAAATATATCTTGATCCAAGATAAATTGGCCGTTAAACTATATTGTTTTGTAATAAACTTACAACATACCATTATTTAACATTGTCGGTAGTTTTATTGTAATATCGACAGTTAAATTAAGCAGCTAACTACAAGGTAATGAAATAAGTTCTATGAAAGACAAACAAACATTTCTAAATGTTTGATATCAAATTTATGAAGTAGTTATAACATAATATATATTTAATTTATATTACCTTTAGTCTAGGCCTTGGGAACACATATTCAAATTTTTATCTTCAAAATGGTACAATATAACTTTTAACCGACGATAGTGAAATCACAAAAGGTGCTTTGGTAAGGAAAACAAACAATTTTTGTATACAAATTAACTTGTATCTTAAAGATAACGTATGGTGTTATACGTAACGTAGGTTTTGGAAAACTTTGAAATATAAATTGCCCATGATACAAAGTATTGCGATGATTAAAAAGGGTCGTTGAATAAAAGTGATATTTAAGTACTTGCGTATTGTATTGAACAATTTATGTTTTCAGTCAGTATCATATTAAATTATAATTTTATGGAAATTGGCGACACACACATTTTAAATTATATTGAGTTTTTATCATTGGTAAATACGGTTGTCTGTATATTTAAGATGGCTGAATATATTACTTGAGAACTTGAAAAATTGAGCCCCACTATCTGGTGGCAAAAAATCACACCAAAAATAGATTACAAAACTCCAATCTGTATATGCGGTTGACATTAAGAGTAACGTTTATTCACGAAGAAATTATGAAAAAATAAATATGTAGTTCTGTTTAAGTGAAACTAATCATGTAGTACTGTTAAAATGAAACTAATTATTAGAACTTTTGTTTACAACAAAATATCATAGCTATAAAGATAAATGATAACAGTATTTTTGTAATTATATCACAAATACATTTATCATATATTTATTTTTACTAATTGGTTTGTATTTCAATCATATAATACTTTAATTAAACATATGTGTAGAGTATATTTAAAATGTATTGTTTTTAAGTACATCTTTTTCTCCACAGTCTTCAGACCTAATGTAATAATTTCGATAGAGTATTTGTTGACAAATTTGTGCTTGAATTGTCAAAAAAAAAAATATATTTTTTAATTTGACTTTGAAAATCACCGATTATCTGTGGAGGGAGGTGATTCATTTTGATTAAGATCATAAACAAAAATCTTCTACTTATATTTTTGACCTATACATGGAATAAAATACTTTCGTACATATTTCCTTTCCTGCAATACAAATTTAATTTATTTATTTAAATGTAGTAAGTAACAAAATAGTGTTTACATTTTTTTCATAATCCCGCGAACTAATTTTTGTATTTATTTTTTCATTTTTGAATACCATTGTGTTTTAAAAATTATTTTATTTAATAATATCTTTATATGAGATGTTTGTCTACAACACACGGTATGTAATCGTTTTACTGCGATTACTCCACTCTGAATTAAATATCCAGGCTGACAAATTTCGTTTATTTTCGTGTATCGTAAATATTCTTTTTTATTTGGGATTTTACCCATCCATATGTCTAATAAGTTCCAATAACATTTTATTAATTTGCACTGCTATCCAACAGGTTATATTTTTAAAAGTGAAAACTTCTTTTCGACATGTTTATAAGCCTAGCCTCTATGTCAGTTTAGAATATCTAAAAACTTTATGAGTATTCATAAAGTTAGGTTATTGATAAGTATATGTAGATTAATCTCTAGATTAATCAAATGTTGCTTGAAAATAAAATAAATTTTCCTTAATAATGGTGATAATTATAACAGTAAATACGCTAAGTAATGGTGAAATATATTTATATTATATACTCTATCTTTTGTTTTATTTAGTGTAAGTTTTAATATTGACACAAAAGCATTATTTGCAAACATTAACAGATCTCAGTTCGAAGATGTTTTTGTAAACTACAGTCTATTACAGTCTAACTGTGTAAAGTTTCTACATTATTTCATTGTGATATCGATGTAATCATTGCCTATGCTTTACATACCTGATAAAACACAACCCTAAATACTTTGCTTCCAAAAAAAGGATATCTAGACTTGATTTCTATGATCTTGTTACATTAAGTTACAAATCTGTTTTTAATACTGTTGAATGATTTGTTGGAAAGTCATCATTCAATATTTGCAACAAGACCCTTTTCTCATTACTTTAAAAATATCTATACTCACATTACTTATTAAATTTCTTAATTTTGGAGCTAATAATGCCCTACTTCATAATTTCAGTAAGACAAAAACAAATCATTGTGTCACGTATTCCTTGTCTATGAAAATTCAATATACAATGAATTGATTTAAAACCAATAGTTTCTGTTAAAATTATTATTGTTTCTACTTCTCTACAAGCCAATACGATGTGTGCCAAGCTCTATCAAAAAAGATCAAAGCGCCCGAAAGACATCTACATATGTATAGTTACTATTCATAAAGGTAAGGACTTTCATAAGTTATTTCACATTTATTAAATATACAACCTAGGTATGCCTAATATTATACATGTACTCTACCCTACGTATGATCAACACATACATTAATATGAGACTATAACTTGCGAACATCCTTCCTCAATGAACAAACGTTAACAAAATTGTTCAAATATGTCTCACTTCCATCATGCATGTGAATTTTCAAATTATTTAAATGCATTGAGTAGATTCAATTATAAATAAATTATACTTATCACACAAATTTATTAATCAGGCCGATTTATAAACATACACAAGTCAATAACAAATCGTTCTAACAAAAAAACATATATCTGCATGCATTTTAAATATGCCCTCATATTTACGATATGAAAATATTGCCTTTTGTGCGTTAGTTCGTTGGTTATTCTTTGGTTCAAAAATATCTGAAGGTTTTTCAGATGTATGGTTTATTATCTGTTGTCAGTGTGAGACATTACGATGTTTATATGTTGTTTATAAGTTAGCATTATTAAAAACCTTCTTTTTTGGGCTCAGGTAAAGATAATTCGAGCTAAAACAATTTGGCACAAAACAACTCGTCACAAAAAAAAAACTCGGTAACAATGTAACCTTGAATAAATAAATTTTTATTATGACCAGGATCCAAATCTTCACCCCGTATATTACTTGGGTAGTTTAAGCACAGACTGGAAGTATGTCTGAAAAACCCACAGATTTGTACATACTCGACCCGATGGTTTAATTACAGGTTAAGAGACAAGACACGGAGGCTTATACTTACTTGACTCCGAATACAACTTGGGTAATTAATGCCAGGTTTTACTTAAAATCCAATCCTGCATACATCTACTAACGTAATTCCAGTTATCACTAAGGTAGATTAATCACAAGTTGTAAATAAGGACCAAAAACCCATAAAAAATGTACTAACTGGACCCCAAATACCAGTTTGGATAGTTTTATCACTTGCAAACCTTTGTAGTGTAAAATTCTTACGATAGTATACGTATAGATATTTAAATGCTGAGAAATAATAGTTCGCTTGTTTATTTGAAAAGGCACTTAACAAGAACTAAAATTTTCCAGTTTTAGATGATCGAAGTTTCGTAATAACATTTTTTTGATTAAAAATTGGCTAAAATATGGTTCCTGGATATCCATTTGCATAGTATTTTTTTCGATTTTTATCCCTCTTAACGCCTTTAAGTTTCATGCTACTTGGAAGCATCGTTTGTTGGTACAATATATCCTGATGCAGAACTTATTTTATCTTCAGTTACATTGTCACGTTAAAACATGTCTATATATAGTAGCCGTTAACTTTTATTTTTATGAATTTCATAACTTTTTTTTGTAAATTAATTTAGTATTCAATAATAGTCTCGAAGTACGAAAGAAAGGAATGTATTGATAAATTCCTGAAAGAATAATCTGCAGTGATTAAAGACACATTTGGAAACATAACATTTATAAAGATGCTGGAATTGTGACTACTAGTTTTCAAAAATAAAAGCAGGAAAGTTAAGTTTGTGAAGAATCCGGAGGTACTTTTGGATGCAAAAAGGGAGCACCACATTCTTTGAATGAATTTTTGTTAATTATACCTTAAATTTTAAAGATCCGGATGTTTGTGGATCAATGTTTTTCGAACTTAAATCGATGATCCCAAATATCAACTATATTTTGTCAAAACGCCAATAGTCTAAAAGGGTATATTTTGGTCTAAAACATATAAAAAGGAAACTTTAAAATTCTTCTGATTAATATTGAATGCAATTCTTGAAAAATGCATATTAAACATTCTTTCTTAATACTTAATTCAAGGCAAGAATAACTTTTTGACATATCGATAACTTACTCGGAAAGTTGGTAACATCTTCTTTTTTGGAAGTCGTTTAAAATTTTAAGGCACATTTCTGAACTAGAGACTCGTTACAGCTGTTGAAATTCGACCATAATCACTCAAAAGGAAATTTTACTGCAATTAAAAAAAACTGTTGAAAAGCGTGCCTTCAAGTGTGTGTAACATAAACCACACCTCTTATATATGTGTATGTCATATTAGGAGTTAAATATTTTTTTAAATTGCATTATCTAGTCCTTGGCTATATTAGCTATAAGTGTGGCAAATTTCATACTCCTCAGCCCGATAATTTTCGTATAAAGGAGTACACAGTTTTTCCTTTACGTTTAGTAGATAAACATATGATGTATGAGCAAGGAAAATTCAGCACTGTAAAAAGTTGAAATTTGACAAAATCTTTTAAAGTAAACGCCTTTTATAGCAAACCGAGCTAAAAGGTTGAAAATAAAATTTAAATAAGAAAATTTTATTTCATATCACATTATCCTTATTTTAAAATTATTACTTAAATTAATCAATTATAAGGAGTCAATGAAGACTAAAGACCACCGATAACATGAACCAAATTTATATTTTTGCGAACCTTTCATTATTTAAGTATTTATTTCGAGTTATTTTATCGTATCAGACAGATTTCTACCCTAGATTTGATAACTCTAAAACATGCGGATACCCAAAAGTGAATTAAAATAAGTTTATAATAAATTAACATTTATAAACAATTTAAATTAACCATAGTGTAACTGAAGCACACTAAAATATCTATTTCCAAGAGTTTCCATAACAAAGAAAATAAAATTACAGAAGTCAATGCAAATGAATATATATGCAAAATGAATGAATGTAATTGAACATCTTTGTTTAATAAATGACTTACTTGATTTTGTATTCAATGTTTGGGGTAGTTCTCTCTACGTAACAGTCGATTTCTGACTTCTCAGTTCATGGATTCAGGTAACTGAATTTTGAATGTTGATAGTTTAAGCAAGAAAGAATCAAATACATACATCTAACTATATACCTATATGTGTGTGTGTGTTGGTACAAACGTATTTCTACTTGTGTGATGAATACTTAATTTTGATTTAAGCTAAAGTTAATCTGTGATCTCAATATGTCATGTGTGTTATTGGATTGTATACCTTATGTTTATTTTCTGTGTAAAAGATACCGTATACACACCAAAGTATAAAAACATTCTTTATTTGTTTGTAAGTCATTAAACAGTAACCAGGTTCTGATCATAAGGTAACCATTAACGCAATTAACAAAAAAGATTAAGGGGAGTTATTGGAGCTCAGCTCTTGATATAAGTCATTATTAAAATAGATGAAACGACCATTAAATTTCGTTGCTTTTGGCCGTCGTTTGACATATCATTTCAGTATTGAAATAGACGCAACTTTTTACAATCACGAGTATCTCAAATGAGTTCTAATATTTCTAAAATGAATTGTTCAAATATAATTTATAGAGAAAAAAATTATCTCGGGATCCATCGTCTATTTAACCTCCCATTCAAGCTAGTTAGTGTATATACATTCGTTTTCAAGACTGTGTATTCCGGTTTTCATTTTCTAATCAAAGGAAAACTGGGTACTTGGCTTTCCTGCATACCTGTAATACCTATATATGATTTTAGCAAAATTAAAATATATAATAAAGTAAATAAATCTAATAAAAATGCCGATTGTTGTGAGATAAGGAAAATTCATAAAATTGCATGATAATTTTCCTACGCTCACAGTACGCTGAAACCTTTTGGGTGTTGGTCACATTCCTAAATAAATAATTTATGTTTTCTCGAACAAGATTATACTTAAGAATCAAATTTTGGGTCAGATTAAAACAATCTGGAGTGACCTTTATTTTCGTTAAAAATGTTTATTTTCGCCTGCGGTTAATACAGTTTCTAGATAGCTTATGTACACAGTATTCATTAAAAAGCGATGGTATCATTTTTGTGTCTTAAACTACTAACTAGATGAAAACATTTCAAATTTGTAGTTTGGAAAAAAAGGCCAAATTTTTAAAATCGTCGACATCCAATAATATCAGAAAAACTAAAAACAAAACGTTACGGGTCACGAATATTTGTAAAACGAAGTATAAAAACTTACTTGAATCCTTACTTTTCATGTTTTTTAGTCGAATTTAGTTTGCGAAAGCTCAAAGTGTCAGATGGAAATACAAGAATCCAATGTAATTTTATTTAGTTAATTTTGCATTTTACCTCTTACACAAAGATAAAAAAAATATAAATGAAATTTTTTTTCCAAATACTTTAACAAATATTTTATATAAAAATAATTTTTTTTTTTTTTTTTAATTTAAGCTACTTCAAAAAGAATAAACTAAATGTTAAAAATAACTTTAAATTAAAGACTTAAAACTGATTTCTTTTAGATCAATAACGTTTCAGTAACAATGACGTTGGTGTCAATGGTAGAGTTACCTTTTTTAGTTCGTCCATGATAGGCAGTGGCATAGAAAATCAATTGGACACAAGGAAATTATTAATGAAGATTATAATTAAAAATTATTTTTCATTTTTATATTCGATTGTATATATTAATTTGTATATATATAGATATATTGTATATATTAATTTTAGAGTAAGATTTGTAACGCTTAAAAATTTTAAAGCCACAAACAAAATTTTGGTATAGGTGTTCATTGATTCGAACAATTAGTCAATTTCTCTATGGTTTGCTGATGTAATTTTTAACGATTAAAGATACAAAATAAATTCAAAGACAAAAATGGTTATATTTTCGAAATAAAAGACTTTTGTTTGAAACTTTTGATTTTTTCGTAAACTGTTAAGATTTGCCATAATTATAATTTCAATACATATTATTATTATATATGTATGGACTACATATTTATGGTATTTTATGAATGCTTCATTAAAAATTGATGATACTGCACCGTATATCGATTATCTAAACAATTAACTTAGTTGTTTTCTTCACTTCTACTAAATAAAGCTAGAATGAAATCGGAGTCTTCTTTAAAATTTATGCGTGGTCACACTACCAATAATGGACAAAAACATCCTCGCGCTATGCGAATATACAAATACTAGAAAAAAGAGGAGATTTATAAACCAATTGTTAAGCAACGATTTATGAATATTAATTTTTGAATCTATGCGGTTAAGGTTCATAGACCGAAGAAAACGAACTAAAAATCCCGTAGGAAGTTAAAAAAAATTTACACGAATAATATCATGGCCTACATTTTTTCATCGATTTCTCATCGTTTTATTGAATTTGTGGAGAAAATCTCACAAAGCATTTAGTATTTGCAAATCAATTTGATTAATTTTTTTCTATGCTTTGTTATTTTTAGAATGAATCTTAATCGTAATAATCGTAAATCATATTGTATATTTCACCAATATCCAAGTGGCTTGTCAACTCATATATAACAACTATATATTAATAGTCTATGTTGGTTGAATTTACTATCACTTATTGACGAATAATACGACGAATTGACGAGTAAACTGCTTAGAGAGTTTATTGAGATTGAGGGAATATTTACTAAAGTATCAAGTATTTTGTATTGTGTATGCTTGGTGATAGGTGACTTAATGATGAGTGAGTGGATTTTCACCCTTACTTTATATCCTTTCGCTGCTTCATTTGTTCATGTAAATCTGATCAACATTTAGAGATGAATTAATTCGACTGTATAATGTATCATCCATGATTGTACGTTTTAAAACAATCCACTCTCCAAAGGAAAATATATGATGAAAGTATTTTTTTAAAAATTTTTCAAATATTCACAAAGTCTATCTAGTATGTTATAAAATTCAACAACAAATTATTTTCTCTTTTCGTCTCTTTTTGGAAGCATCCAGTGATGTAATAAAGACATCTTATAGCGTTACTTATACTTCTCTATCAGAATCGGATGTATGAGATTAGCATTTAAATTACGATTCTTGTAATCAATTGTCAGTATCGTTTTATTGGCAGTCTGTTGGTCCGTCAAAAAATATGTCATGGATATTTAAAAATTAGAAGAGTGCTCAAGATGCTCATATTTTACAATGATCTCAGTAAAGATTTGTTGTCCAAAAGACACAGCACTCATGCGTAAGCTCAATTTTTTACTCATACGTTAGTTCATGTATATGGTATTCATATATGCATGCGTGAAACGGTTTTCATTAATCATTCAAATTTTTATAAAATATATTATTCTGGATATTTTGGATATTCAGGATTTGTAAAACTTTATCGCAAACAAAAATAAGATAACATAGGTTCCTATTCGGTAGACCGAACGAGAAAGTCCGAAAGCAGTGTTATTGTTACCAATAATGATTTGAGCTTTGAACCAAGAATGCATTTTAAAACAAATCGGCTTAAAACTTATGAATATTTTAATTTTGGTTTATTATTGTAATTTTTAGAAATTTATAGAATTATATCGAAGATTAATACAGTATTTTGTCTATCTGTCTATGTTATTAAAAACATAATATATCATCTATAAATGTTTATTAGTTCTACAGTCACCATTTATGTCTGGTTATTCTCGACAAATGTTTCCTACATGTTTCGACAAATGTTTCGGGGATCATAGACTGAGGGTCGGAAACAAATGTTTCCTAAAACGTTGCAATTTTTATGTTTATTTTAAATTTCACTTAAAGTGGATATATAATCTAATGAAGGTTTAAAAGCATTATACGGCAAATAAAACCTGGATGCAACTCGAATAATATAGAAGTTTTAATCGCCATATATAAATTTTCTCAAAAAGATACATTATTTCATCATTTGGGTGTAAAAATATCTTGTAATTTTTGCTTTTTTATTAAATATGCATTATAAATAAACATAAACCTTAATACAAACTTAAACCCAGCCACGTAAAATCAAAAATGATTTCAAATGATCAAACAGGTTTTTCTATTCAACAACTTTTTTGAGTTGTCTACACGTGGAGTTAATGTAGCCGATTTCGAGGAAACCGGGTCAACCCCTTTGGAGATTAATGAGTGAAAATACACAGATAGAAACTAGATTTAAAAAAAATCCTGAAAATTGACAGGCACATCTGTTATTCTTTAAAATTCACAAATTTTATGTTTTAAGAAATTCCAAACGTCGGATTAAAATTTTATGTGTATCTGGATTACAATATGCGTTTTCTAAATAATTTTATCATCGAAATCCTGAACATTACCAAATACTTCGTAACTTTAATCAATTATAATTCACATTCAATTATTTTGAAATCAAATTTATGAAATGAAAAACTTTTATGACAGTTTGCATGATTAATTGATGTTTCTTAGTTGTAGATATATGCAAATCGAATTTTGATAACGTCACATACATACAGAGAAAGTGATATTCAAATGTTTCAAATCAAAGTGAGTAATTGGTTTTTGAAGAGGTGTTTCATATATTTAATTAAATGTCGCACTTAATTGTGTTTATTGAAATTATTACTTCCTCTTGCTGCTTTCGTTTATATTGATGTAATATTAATTTTTATTTTTACCTATACAACAGGTGCATCCACCTTAGATAAGTAATATCATAATATTATAAATTAGCCTACTATGGTATTTTGCAGATAAAAAAATGATATGATATAAAAAATAGACTCTGTTTAAATAAAAATAAAGCGTTTTTGATAGCATTCACGTTTCCTAGGTTGTGATGTATACATTTTATATTTTTATGTTCATTTGGTTGACGGAACTTAAACCGACTTCTTCTGAAATGAAAGTACACCGCAAAATCCACAACTCCATGGCTGAATGTTCATAAACTTAAACTCAAATTATCGAGTTATGGTTTTGGTAGCATTTTACGGTGCAGAAAAAATCAATTTTCCTTATCGAGAATTTTCCATAACATCTACTATATACACAAATTAGAAAAAATATAAATTTAAAGAAATGTCAATTCTCTAAAAAAATGTTTCATTTATCAAAAATGGCTATAAGCCAGCTGCTATTAAGCAAGGATAATTATTTCAATTTTGCTCCTCATCTTTAAATAATGAATAGTAGGCTGTTTTAAGCTCACATATTGTAATTCGAAAATTGATATCTGTAAAACATTATTTTGTGCCCGCTGTGAGCTAACGTTCAGAAATTTTTAAATTATACTTAATATTTTCTTTATATTAAATTATGGCTCACCATTTGAGTAGAATTTTAATGATGGCATAAAATCATCTCTATATATTGAATAATGGCCCACCATTATCTAGTTTCCAACGTAAAACAAACGATTTGAATAAAAAAATATATGTGCCTGTTTTGAGCCAATGAAAATTCAATAATATAACAAAATCATCTCCAAATATGCAATATTAGCCCGCAATGAGCTATTATGTTACTAAAATCAAACGACATTTGTAAACAATTATTTTATGACAACTGTGATCCAAAAATTAGTAATGGTACAAAATCTATCTTATGGCTATCGAGTTTTAAATTAAAAAAAAATTATAATATGTAATTAAATTGCAGAACCAATCATTAGGCCATGTTAAAAAAAAAAATACTGAAAAAATAAGCTAACTATAAGCTCACTATGACCGTGTTTTTTCTAACTTATATTTGCCAACCATTTGAACTATATCATAAAAATTAGTCCAAATTCCACTAGAATAAATTATACCTGAATTTGAAGGGAACTTAAACAATTTCAATAAAAAAGTATTTGTTTTTACGAAATTTGAAGTTTTCCTTTATTTCTTAGAGTCAAAAATATTAGTAATCGATGAATAGGAATCAATTGATTGATTTTGCTAATTTCCGAAACAAAACTTCTGTTCATTTTTATGTTAAAGTGATGATGAACACGCAGATTTATGCGGAAAATTAGAAGAAAATAAATTAATATACTTAAAAAATAACATATTCAAATATTTTCATATCACTTTCAACCTTTTCAATCGTTATAACATAAAGTAAATTTAATACACCTTCATGTATTCATATTAGAGCAAGATCCCATAACGGCCAGATCTTCGTTATTTTATAAAAGTTGAAAGTTTCTCTGTACATGTCTCCTATACAGGTAAGGACCAGCGATTATAGAGTTTGGGCTGTGGTTACCTGGGCAGGTAACAGGTAGTAAAGGTGTCAAAAATAGTACTGAATAGGACACATGTACAAAGAAACTCTTTCAATTTTTATAAAATAAAGAAGGTCTGGTCGTCGTTGGCTCTTAGGCTATATATGTATGGAGTAATAATATTTTGGTCAGTTAAAAAATTATACGATTTATTTTACTGTATTCAAAAATAGCCAATTAGGAAATTTTCGAAATTTTAAATCATATTGTAATCATGGAAATTATCACATGCTTGTTTTCATTTGTGTCTTTGTTTTGTATACCAGAATTTGCTGTGTGTTAAGGATAGAATATTTTTATGGAATACCAATTGATTAGGTAAATATATATCTTTCTATAATATTGTAGTCATAAATGTTACAGTTTAGCTTATTTATTTCAAAAATATTCTACAGTGAAAGTGCAGTTATTATCAACAGCTAACGTAATGCAACTTATATAGGTGTTGTACACATAGGATATGAGGAAAATACTCGAGAATTTAGAATAGGTTTCTAAATGTATATTTATGAAGGGTAGTTTTTTTTTTTATTTAAAAATGGGGGGTTTTTATATCATTTTCTTTCGTATTCGATTGTGCCAGTTCATGTATAAAATCATAAAATCTACTCTTTTGACATTAATCGAATTTCAAGTAAAAGAGATCTTACACACATACATGCAGTCAAATAATATATTCTTTTACTCTTTAAAATCTTATGTCTTCATACTTTTGTGTTATAAATACAATACGTAACTAACTGGTAATATACCATTTGTATTAGATGTAGCAAAATTGTATTACATTTTGGAGAAAATCCTGCGAAAATTACAAATTATTTCAAATTGTTTGCTAAGGTGCTTAAACACTTTGTTCATTACTTCCACTTCCGTACTAATTTTGAAAAATTAATAGAGGTTATATTTATTTTGTAAAAATTTATTTTTATAAAAAATAATGAAAATTTTTAACATACTTTTTACTTAAAAATTTTTTTAAATTCTTTTGACTTATCATTATTACGTAATGAACAATTACTCTCTCATGTTGGAAACATATAAGGAAAGTAGGTAAGATTATTGTGAATGACTGTGGGTAGAGTTTATATATATTTTTTTCGATATTTTTAATTTATAATTTCAAATTTAATAAAGGGGAGTTATTAAAGATCTATTTGATTATTTAAAATTGAAAAATTTTAAGAATGGATTTTTTGAGTTTCAAACTCTAAAAGGGTGGAGACAGTTGGCCAATTTTGAAATTCCATGTATAGTCAAACCGCTGTGTCAGAAGGATTGAAATTCTGTTTTTAGAAATAATACTTCAATTTAATGAACTGTTAACTTGAAAGGTAGAAGCATTAAACCCAAATAAGCAAATATGTATTTCATGATTTGTCGAAAATTATACCCAAATGGAGTCAGGTCGTGTGAAATGAATGTGGAGACAAAGTACAATATAATTAATAGACATTTTTACATTCCAGAATCGATATGAGTATCATTTTTAATATTTTTATGGCGTTGATTTTGAATATGCCATCAATTTTGATATATAAGATGGTGATATGAAGTTTTTACTCAATCGGAATAAACTGTGGAATATTTTTGAAAAAAACGTTATTAATTTCTTATTGAATTTAAAAAAAATTGCGCGGGAGGAAATAGGCAAGCAAAAGCTCGTGAAATTATAAACTTGATGTTTTAGCAATTTCCAGCCTAAGGAAATTCGCTGTTTTATTGTTTTGAAAGTATTGTTTTAACGGCAATTTAATTATTACTCCTCAAAAAATAATTAAAAATAATTTCTTAGTGTGGTCATGGTTAATTAACAAAATTAATGAAATAAAAAGTTTTTCTTTCATTTTTATTTTGAAACAGTAAATCGACTACAGATACGCCAAGGTCAATTGGTAGTACCGTATCAACGCAATGATGAGAATTCGTACCGTTTAACATAATGACACAGTCGATAGTTTTTATTATCACAATTAATTATATTATCAAAAACCCTAGGTAATTATTCAAATTCGAATAGAATTAACCATTGTAAGCTATGATAAAC
Organism: Chrysopa pallens; assembly: GCA_020423425.1. Classification (NCBI taxonomy): domain Eukaryota; kingdom Metazoa; phylum Arthropoda; class Insecta; order Neuroptera; family Chrysopidae; genus Chrysopa; species Chrysopa pallens. The sequence continues at coordinate 76,503,452 of CM035592.1, forward strand.
CATAAGTGATTGATTCTAGCAATGTGCATAACAATAATGAAATATTTAATAATTGATTATTGCAATTCAATAATGAGACCTACAATTTATTTCAATCAAGTATACCTACACTGTTAAACAAAAGCTGTCATAAAGAAAAATGAATTTCTAATAAAAATTTGTATATCTCCTTGATATTATTTGTTTAATCAATGTTTTTCGTTCGTATTTAATGCGCTGCGTTACTATTTATCGGAATGCGATAAAGCGCAGTCATACGCGAAGGTTATGAGAAAGAGTATTAGTCGCTTACAGTAGGTGTCACGCGTGTCATACCGGCAAATGTTTTAAATCATTTATGCAATTCCAAAAAATTGTAGAATGTTTTAACAATATTATTTTCTTTCTTTTATTTCTAACGATACTTCAACACTTATTTGTTCTGCGGCAGTCACGCTCCTGATTTTAGCTAGTATTTAATAGTAGGAATTATTACAACACTGTAATTTAAAATATGAAATATAATTTTTATTTTTACTTTAGAACATTTTAACCGGGAAAAATTTTTCGACACACTTTGCGTTTTGATACTAGTAATTATTACAAAACTGTATTTTAGCAGTAAAGAATGCAACGCATACGTATTCTTGCCGCATACGAAATAAAAGAAGTCTTTGAAAACAAAATTCGAACAAAAAGAGCCTACTTCAAAAAGAACTTAGAAGTAAGAAATAATTTTTAAATAAAAACTTCTGTAAATAATTTCTTTTACATCGACTTCAAAAGGTAACAAAAGGTAACATAGTCTTATTCATCATATTTAATATTAACTTTAATTTGATGAACATAAGTATTTTCGACAATTTTCATCAATATACTTATTTAAAAATTATTGAAATCATGAAAAAATTGATTGAAGCACACATAAATAAGAATAGTAAAAACTAAGTTTCTGTACATATAATTTCAGCCTACGTATATTTACCAAATAATAATGAATAATGATTTTATGTTTTAAATATATATTTCATTTAGCTCCTTGGTTTCAATAATCTTGCAAAATAAAAGAATAATTAATTATTCATTATTTGATAAATCGAAAGTGTACTCGTAATTTTAAAAAAAATTTTATGTGAAAATTAAAGAAATTTAAAAGTTTCTATTGAAATGAATTTTCACAAAATAAATAATACATATATTAATTTTATCATAGAGGTTTCATTTTTGTACCAAATTTTCGTTAAACTCAATTAATTTGTATCATTCAGTATAATTATGTATGAATGCAACCATATGAGACTTCCATCTCTTTTTGTTCTAGTTTCTTCAGTCGATTTCACAATGATATTCTTTAAACGTAAATGTTATAAGAAAGATAACATATGGCATTACTTAGAAACATAGTAAGTAACATGTAGGTATTGCTGCCACCAGGCCAGCCAGCCATCTAGTATCATCAAAGAACAAGATTCCAATTTAACCATGTGATATACTACAAAAATATTACGAACATAGATCATAAATATTATATTATATATTTAATGTTGATAGTGTAAGTTTTCTTTTCAGAAATAAGAAGGTACGATAATTAATCAAGATTGAATTATTCAGAGAAAATTCACATATAGCATTCTAGTAATTTAATTGCTACGATTATAATTATTTAAGATTATAATTGTTAATGATATTTGAATTTTTTAATATGGAAAAAAATAATGATTTTCGTAAATCTTCATGAAAATACAATGTAAATATTTTCAAAAGTATTACAATGGAAATATTTCTTCTTGTATTGTCTCTTGTAATGTGGTAATAATTCCTTTTTTAAACTTTTAGGACATATCAGAAATTTCTTTTAAATCATTTTAATAAATTCATTAAATTACATACAGCTTGCAATTAAGTTCCAGTATTATAATATTTTCCAAGGACTGTTAATTGTACTCCTAATTAATCTGTAAAAATTATTTTGAACTTTTAACATATTATCCCAATTTCGATTTTATTGAACAATGGGTAAGTTCATTAGAAGTGCTCTTATCCATAAAGAGACGGAACTGACGTAAAACAAACTTTTAGTGATTGAAAAGGATTCAATTTTTGTGTACATGTATAAAACATTGAAAGGTTAAATCAAATACTTGGTTACAGGGGAATTCTTTTAGTATTTAAATTAAAACTATTTTCACACTTTTATCTTGAAATTAAAAAATAAAATTATATAAAATAAATACACAAACATACAAAATAATAAAACAAAAATTGCATTTGTTTAACAACAACACATGCTACTTATAAAAATTTTTTTTAAGCGTTTAACTGCTAAGGGACTTTATACGCTGTAGGGACTGGTAACGCAAAGTAAATAAAACACTAGCCCATTATACTGGTAAATAAATAAAATAACTTTATAAAACTTTATTTTAAATTGTTTTTTTACCCTGGCAAAAATAATAAATATTTTGAAGCAATAAATAAACTTGTTGCTCTGTCATTTAAAAAAATATATAAGGAATAGAGTAGTACCTAAGCATAAAACATAATCCTACAAAATATATTGGTAAAAATGTAAATATTTTCAAAACATTCAAATAGCATTTCTTATTCGCTGGTAAAACCGATTTCTTAAGTTGAATGAATTTTTATAGTCGCTTCAGTAGTTTACACGTAAAAGTTCTACAAATAAACGCACATTGGTATTTTTTTCACATTAGTCGAGATTTGTCATTACGAATACTAAGATGTGTGCTCAAGGTTGGCAAGACGATTTGAGTAGCCAGTAAAAATAAAAAATAGAATATAAACGTTCAGTTTCTAATTTTTTCAAATTATTATTGCCATTCTAATACATAAACAGTTACGCAAATTTTCATGCTAATACATAATCACTTACTTCAATTACCAATTACGTTGCCAATCATGTCAAAACGATGATTTTTGAATATTGTAATTTATATTGCAATAATCAAATCACTCCATTAAAAATTTTTAATAAACATAAAAGTACTATGCCCCTAATAATGCGTATTTGCAAAATTGTATTATATATTTTAACAATTATACATACCAAACAGTCGTGATTCAATAACAAATAATTGGTTTCAATATTGTTTATTATAAATAATTGGAATTGGAAAAACGAATTCAATATGAAAATTACTTACAGAGTGGCACTCGTTCTATTTAACAAAATACAAATGCCATTTTTTTTTTAAATTTTTAAAACCAAGTAATTTTGTATTTCATATTTTTGCATAGAAAATGGAATTCTGGGGTGTACAAAATTTAAGAAAATAAAATTATGGATAGATAGATTAATAAATCCTTATTTATTACAAAAATGTTCAAAGTTTATATATCAGCCCCTTTCAAGGCTATTCCATCTCTATATATAAAATGATTGACATAACAACGTTGAACCAAAAACGCTTGGTCTAGAAGTTCCCTAGTTTTTTTGAGGGTGTCTTATATGACATACATGAGCTCTAAGAAGGTTATTTGGCAATTCGTTCACTGAAGGTAACAAGGGCCTTAAAAACTATGTATTGATATATTAATCATTGTCATTCCTAAACCACAAGGTAAAAAAGCTTCAGATTAAGACTAGACGGCCGTGTTAATATATGTCAAAGAGCGGATTTTGAATATCCCTTAAAGGGAAGAAGTGAAGTTTTAAGTTTTAAAAATTCGATCAAGGTGCAGTCCAAGCCACTTCGCAAGAAAGCTTGAAATTTTAAATAAATGATCCTGATATAACGTAAGCAAGGAATATACGTTTTAAAATTTAACTCCCAAATGGGTAAAGCGCAAATCACAACTATCAGGATACAGCCCAAAGACTCAACCGAAATTAAATTCTTTAAATGGTGAAAACGACGTTTGAGGTTTGCTTTACCCAATTTTAATGTGCTTGTAGAAGAAATCCCTAAAACTACTAAGCCGGTTCTCAAAATTATTTTTAAAAGAACACCTTTTCACTTTGAAACTAAGTCAGAAAAACTGCTTGGACTTCTTAGTTAATATTACGATTTTTTATCAATTTATGGACACAGTCTGATCAATACTTACTTCATAGCATTCATGCTTTATTATTTGTTATTATTTTAATGTTGTTTTTTTTTTCTTCTGGTGGGTTTGTTTGATCGAAGTTTTATTCATCGATTTTTACGTTTTCAGAAATCAAAAGACTAAAAATAATGAATTTCTATGTTGACATAATTTATCAAATTATGTCTTGGCCCCTATTAAATCTATGGATAAACATACTGTATAAATTCAACATTTGTGTGATTTCTATCTATATCTCTTCGCATTTATGAAATCGATTTGTCGATTACTCACAATTATAAACTACACAAATATATAGGTAGGCATATTAGATACTTATTGAGCATTTTATTATGTTCATGATAAAATTTATATACAGTGTCTAAAAATAATGATTAAAAATGAACCAGTGCTAGTAGTAAAAAATACTAATGTAGTAGAAAATCTACGGAGGATTTTTTTCTTTCTTGAAGCTCCGTTTTGCACTATAATTCAATCCAAAATTTGGCTATTTTCAATTTTACAACGGCGTTTCAATCTACTAATTATGATTGGCAAATTGCCGGTTTTTTTAAGTGTAACCAATTTATTGGAAATTTAATAAGGATTTTAACTACTAAAATTTTATTTACTCATAATCTCGATAACTTAATCAAACTTGACTAAGCTTCGAGCTATAATGGTATTCTTATATTCTTAGTGGCTAATAATAAAACCTTCTCAATAACTAAATAAATTTTTCGACTAGTGTGTTCCTATCCGTCAATGATGGTTGAAGCGAAAGAATAATATTTTTAATAGCGAAAGAATAATATTTTTTATAGAAAATCACAAAAATTACTTAAGGACTTAAGTGTACAAAAGTTAATCAACGCATTGCCAATGCCAATTTTTGTTCAATTATTTTATTTTTATTTTTATTCAATTATTAAGTAAACTTAAATAAAAAAGTTTTGAACACATGAAATAATTTCGAAAAATTCATCGTTTTCTATCCACTATTTAAAATCGTAAAAAGCCAAAACACAATTTTTAAATATGGTTTATCCAGATTCTACTGCAAATTTTTGCAAACAGGTATATAATTTCATGCAATATATATCGTATGTTAAATCGTTAAACTTCCTTTTATTATTTGGATTTTTTTGACTGATTTTTGTAATTAGATTGCTTTTAGCTGAAAAATGAAGAATTTTACGAAAATGTAGAAAATGCAGATTTTTATCTCATATTCAATTTACAACCCATTCAATGAAGACATACTGAACATCTATTTAAGTGTTATATTCGTACATCGCAAGGAAATTTTTCGTCCATTGTTGGCAGTAAATTTTTAAATAGCCTATTTAATTAACTTTAGAATCAGAAACGCCATTTTTCTATTTTTAAGTATTTTTCATACGGAATTTGCTTAGGGTTCGCAGATCTGGTTAAATAACATAGGGTATGTTTTAACACCTTGTATAGGTTTAACCTTTACCTGTCTATTCATCACTGGATGAAGCAGCTAACGGTTGTACGTACATCGTCATTTGCAATTGATTCAACAGGAGCATGCATCAAGTAATTAAATTGAGTGCATTATGATGTTATTATGTACTCATTCGATAGATGACGAATTGAAAGACTAACAAATAATATAGAAGAGATATACGTTATGATTGCTAACACATACATACATAGTGTACATATACAACACCGGAAATAACTTTACTAGTACACCAAAATTTCGTAATTTCCGTTTACACAAGCAAAACGCCAATCAACCTAGAAATACGTTTGAATATATAATTTGTTTATGATTTTATAATATATATATATTTATAGTGACATATTAACTAATATTTCATTATTAGAAAGGTTATGTGGGGTAAATGTTTTGGATAAGGTTGAGCTTCAAATTTAAAACATAATGTTGGTTTTCACTTTTCAAGTAGAATTAATCAAAAACGTGTGAAAAAGTTTTGGAATCATAGCCTAATCAGCTGAAGTTTAAACTCTCAGAGATGTTAACCAGGAGAAGTAGCCCGTTTGATAAAGCTGACATTAAAATTATTTATATTATTTTTATTTTTACAATATTTATAACTGTATTTGACTTTAAAATGCTGAAGAACTCTGTTCTATACGTTTTCTATGCCGTTTTCATCCTTTCAAATCTCAATAGTAAGATCTAGATTGTCTAATGAGTAAATAAAATTATCAATTTTTTCATTTAAGTTTTATATCGTGATAAATTGTTTATAATTTATGTAATAGTATTACAAAAGTTACAGTCTGCCAACATTGTTTTCTCAATTTAGTTTACATCTTTCTATATCTTTTTACATTTGCCTAGTCATTCAAACAGATTATATCGCCTGCCATGGAAGATTATATTTCGACAATTGATGTATCGTTATATTCGTGTTAAAAACCCAATTGCCCTCAAATATTTGTTTGGAAAAAACAAATAACCAAATATTTACAGTAGTCTAAAAAAATGAAGAAAATTTAAATAGGATTTGAAGTATATTTTAGTTATACGTTGAAATTTAATGAGGAGTAATAAATTGGTTTAAAAATTATCTTCTTGAGCTGAAATTATGGCAAATCTAAGCAGTTTTGTTAAACCGAAAAATGGTTTAACCAATAGTTATTTTAAAGAAACAAACTTTTTTTTTGAATTTTTCTTTTATTTTTTATGTTATGAACCAGACCTATTGTAATAAATTTTACACATACTTTCTGAGTCTACGCCACAAAAACCGACAGTTGGAAATTAATTCATTAGGTGATTCTATGAACACCATTTACAAAATTTTGTAATTACATTTAATATGCCTGGATATATTACCTAAACCGATTATAAACACTATAGTTGACACATATCGATGAAAAGAAGCAATTTTTTATTTTGAATATTGTATTAATCAATATCAAAAACAAAACATTTAATATAATTATTAAGAACAATATTTAAGCAATTATAGTTTTTTTTCTTACTATATGTTATTCATGTTCTTACTATAAGGCTATGTACCCTTAGCTGCTAAAACTCAATTAAAATATTAATAAACGAAAAAAGAAGCAAACAAACAAAAATATCAATATGTTACGAATATCTTTTCATATTTACCTACCATCGATATATTCTTAAAAGTACAAAGATAAAACAGACTAAAATAAGAATGTGTAAAAAACAATTTTGTATATTTATTATATTTCCTCAATTTTAATTAAATTGATTTCATATTTTGACTGATTTATTTTCTAAACAAGGTCAACTGTTTCTTCTATCAGAAACTCTAACAATCCATTCAAAATTTAAAACTTGAAAACAAGTTCAAATAATCCAAGAACAGATGGGATGTTAGAATATAAATGACACAATTAAAGAGAATACTGATTGATTGGAGTTGGTAATCTCAAGATTATTGATATATGAATGGGAATATAAACTAGTTTTCTAGATTAGTATGAAACAGTTTTTCCAACAAGATGCAGAGATATGCTCTTAATTAGATTATCCCATATTTTCCATACAACCAATTGAAAAAAAATCAAGATAAATATAAGATAATATGTATTTTGAGTTCATTTATTGTCAACATATCCTCTGAGTACATCTCGGAATGCCAGCGATACAAAATTCATAACGAATATTTATATAATATCCATGTTGAATTGTTGATAAAAGTATATGTTACTCTCAATATGGCAGTACAATGAAGACTAGACTAGGTTCGATCAAGGCATGTTTATCATGTCTCCCACAAAACAAAATATTTTTTTTATGTATCCTATCATATTATGATTATCATAATAGAGACTATATTTTTCTTTTTATTATGTACATATATGTTTTATTTATAGTTTACAGGAAACTTTCGACAGTCTCGAAACCCCCTCCCCCCAATCTATCTCTAGATCCAAGTCTGGTACTAGATATTATAAGTTAGAAGTTAACATTTACTATCAAGATCTTAACATAGACGATCGACACAATTGTTTCGTTTCTTATTGGTATTGTCTATTTTGATTATGGTTTTCTTCCCATTTTTAATAATTTAATCATAATACATTAAATAACAATTGAAATAACAACAGTAAGTTTGCTCAGTTTTTTTTATATGTGCTTCACTTCATTCAATTTTGTTTTTTTTTATGATTTTTATTATCACAAATTTAAAACTTTTAATTGAAAAACCTCTTTATCCCTTAGAAATTCCTGCCAATAAATATCTATTACGAAGAAAATTTTTTTTGAACGATGGTAAAAATCGATACGATCATCGATATTTTTATGAATGATGTGTCATGTCTACGTCTATTCCATGTGCTTACATACTTTCACAATTTTGTGCAAGAATGCGAACGCACTGATTTTGTAAAACAAGATTTTAATATATGTAAAATGTCTAGTCAGGCATTTTGCTTGCATGTAGAACAATCAATTTGTCATTATGGAATTGTATTAGCATTGCTTGTGCAAATATAATTGAACTTGTATATAGCTAATTTTAATTAAGAATGCTTATTCTTAGAGTTTGGGATAGATAAGAGTAGTTATGAAAAAAAGTTGAAAACCTTATCCATCCAGATCTAATTATTATAGCATATACAGATTTTCAAATAATCCCCATGTTCCACGAAAAATATTCCTCAATATGCCAAAATGGTGATATAAACTGTCAATTTAATTAGAGCAGTTATCGAAAAGCAAGCATAAGATATTTTGTTGAAAACACACCATCACTCAATTCAGAATCAGAAACAATTTGTATGAAATATAAACAGGGGCGTAGGAGCCGTATGGGCAGGGTGGGCAGCTGCCCACCCAGGAATTTCCCTGGGTGGTCCATTAACAATCACAAACATTTTTCATACAAAATTATTATCATCGAAAATTTAGGGGGGGGGGTCAAAATTTCGAACCTGCCCACCCAGCAAAAATTTCGTTCCTACGCCCCTGCATATAAACATCATTTTTGACAATACAGTCCCTAATATATTTTTACAACGAAAGATAATATTTATTTTCTTCAAAGGGGGTGTCATAATTCTTGAAGGTTGCAAAGTGGCTATGTCTGGCAAAGGTGTCACGGTACTCAAAGAAATCGAAAAATCTCTAATTTGGAATGTCATTATAAATTACGTTGACGAACACATCCATTAATAACAAGAATAGAGAAATTCTTTATTACAATTACTTTGTAAAATAATTCAATAATTTCGATTATAGTATATAAATCGAAATAATGTCAACACAACAACAATAATAAAACACAAAATAAATGATTATTGTTTTTATGGTGAATGTTTATTATTATTATTATTATTATTATGATTATTATTCTTATTCATATTTCATTCTTCTACGTTTTTCATCACACAATATTTATTTTTTGATCAAATGCCCTTTTCATAACATTCCTTCTCCAATGTTGTTTTTTTGCTCAGTTTGATTATTATCTGTAGAAAATAATCTCTATATGTACAATATCTTTCAGAAGAAAATGTAATTGAAAAAAATTCTTTTAAATTAGTGAATATATTTATCAATAGCTAATTCGCTTGACTTTGTAAAACATAAATATTAAGTGAGATAAGTAAGGGTTTTTTATATAAAAATAGTCTGAAACTTGAAATTTATAATAATGAATATTTATAGTGATGGGCTTTAACGTTCGTTTATCAGGCATAAACAGTAATAACAAAGGCCACCCACATATTTAGTTTTTCTGTTTTTTTTTATACTAGATGCGATATTACATAAAACTCAATAATCGGCCAACAGCCGCTGCCAGGATTCGATTCCCTTAATAAGAATAACATTTAAAGGTTACAAACGACAGTACTCGCTTGTTGACTGCTCCTGTATACTGTACATTTTAATTGCATACAATGAAACAAAAGAAAGAATAAATTTAAGATGAAAAGCCCTTTTAATTCTTGAAGGAGCGTAGTCTCAAAAAGAAGCCTAACTAAAATGAGCCATTATTTGCTCGTTTCCACTATGACGGTATACGCGCAATTAGTAGTTTTATTTATCTACTAATCGCGATTTATATTTGCATTCCAGCCAGTTTTCTGTAATAGATATCATTTACACATTTTTGAAAAGGGCTTAATGGTGTCTCCATTCAATCCAAAGATTATCTTTTCAAACCTACAATTAGTTTGACTCAAAATTTTTTAGATATGTAATTGTTAGTTGGTAACTCATTATTAGGCTGCTCGTGACACAGTTCCATTTTTTTAAACAATGCAAACAAATACATCCAAACGCATGAATATGTACTGGCTTCATACGTCACGTATGCATATTCGTGGATATTCAAAACAAAAGGAATTGCACAGTTCTTTCTTTAGATTAATAAATTATTTTATAGATTTTGATAAAGTTTAACGAAGACAATTAATTAATTCATGACTTCTTTGTGAGAGTACGCTTATTGTCGTATTTGGAAGTTAAGTATGGATGATGCTGTAAGCCGAAGACGTTATCAGTAAATACATCACTGTTTGTTTACAAGTCAAAATATTATAAGCTATGAATATTACTGATGAAAAAAAAAATATATATATATATATATATATATATATATATATATATATATATATATATATATATATATATATATATATATATATATATATATATATATAAATGCATAAACAACATGTAATATATTACAGTCGTATGTACAAATTGAAAAACAACTGTAAGAAACATAAATATTAAAAAATACTATCTTCAATCACAGATGGGGCATCAAGTTATTTTTCTAAACACATTTTATGCATATGAATTTTATTTCATATTTTCATTATATTTTTATAATAGCTTCTAGGCGTAGGAGTAATTACGTTCTGCGTTGATACCTGAGTCAGTCAGTTTTATCGGAAATTCTAAATATAATAGAAATTTTGAATATTTCAAATTCGTTTAACTCGGAAAGTAGATGCTAGATTCAGTTGAAATGCACACAGATTATTTGAAAACCTATCTTTTACTACTATAACACCTCCAGCTTTAACAAGTCTAAAACTATATAAATTTGTGCAGAAAATATAGTGTACCGAATCCGAAAGGAGAGACAGCTATGAAGCCAGTTCTTGTTTGTTTTGAAAAAGTACCTGATATGTTACAAATCATCATTTCCATAGAAACCAAAATCTAATTTTGAAATTCAAAATAAAACTTCTTTATCTCTTCCCACTAGCAGTATGACGAACTGTCAACTATATAAAGTGTGCATATCGCATTGTTCAAGTATAAGGGTTTTTAACACGCTTTTATTAGCTTCACTCGTATGTTTGTTTGTCTGTAGGTAACTCTCTGAAGTTGGCTGCAGAACGCATATGAACGGATCCTTTGCATGAGAGTAATAAAGATAGAGCTAGTGCGCGAACTACGCATGCATGCGTGTTTTTTTAGTTTTTTTAAACTATTATATTATTATTTATATTTTTTTTTACCCAGAAACCAATATCGAAACATATTTATAACGACACCATCAATACTAAGCTAGACAATATAATAAAAAACTCTTCTGTGCATATTGTTTTAACTAATAGGAACAGAAAAGCAAAAATTGTATCTGACATGTAAAACACTGAGTACTATGTAAAACCCAATGATAAATAAAGAGAATTTTAAATCGTAAAAAAAATGTTCAAGTATTGCCGGAATCATTGCATAGCTTCTATCGCGGGCCTTGAGCGCGGGGGCCGAAGAAATTCCATAACGAAAAAACCTCACGCTCCCCACTCCGACGGGCAAGGTGGTGTGGCTTGACGAATCGAGACGAGCTGCTCCGAAATCGGACAAATACATAAGCAGCTGTTTATGAGAAAGTATATAGGTGTATAGGTGTAAGAAAAAGCAATACTGCATGAATAAAATTAATAAAAAAAAAAAAATTATAATTGCATAAGTTGATACAATATGCTATGCAATAGGTTTACCGCGGCAGTCCCCGAGTGCCACACGTCTTTTTTTTTAATAAATTCTTTCAACCAATTACATAAACGCATAATGATATTGCAATATTAAGCTTATATAGTTTAATCAAATACTGTGTAGTTATTTTTGTCTTGCTTCAATCTATATAAAGAAACCGTGACTGATAGAAGGACCATTTAGCACATATATAGGCATACAACTTCTTACCCTTCAACGAGGTGAGAAGGTATTCGATATTGGACGTAAGAACCTTCCACTCCGTTCGGTTTCATAGCATCCTACTGGTGGGAAGTGTATCATTATTCATTGTTAAGAGCATTAATTGTAAAGCATTAATTATGGAAGAGGAAATGTGAACTTAAGCTTTACTCTGCAAGCTAGTCCCGCAAGCATACATACATTAGAGAGATATACAAATATCCAAGTTATTATCGAATCACATATTAATCGTTTAATATCTCGGTATACACTAAAACAGTAACACATTAAATAAGCTGGATTGTATGTGTTGCTTAGACCTTCAGGTATATTAACATTTGCCTTACTTTGAAAATTAAGGTAATTAGGAAAAATGACAAATTTTACCACGAAAATTGTCTCACGGGGGTTTTTAGTGTCACTGATCACGAATCTGAGGTCTACAAACAACTGTTTTCAACCAATTAAATGACCTAGAAGTAATGAAATTAAAACATTTAATTAAAAATTTTTCCTAGGGCACCATCCCTCGGGACCACTGATGACAAATGCAAAGCTTAAAAGCAACTAAAGCTAGTTGTTACCCCATAATAACAATCCCTAGAAGTGACAGGGAAAAGAATATTTTTTAACTTACCAATTTCGTCTCTGATCTCTGATCGAATATCAACTGATGAATGCCAACCCTAATAAAATCACCTCCAGAAGTGACAGAAACTAAAGAAATACATAATTCAAAATTGCACCTTTAAAATTGTATCTCGGGGCTTAAAGAGTTGTTGATTAACGAATCCAAGATAAAAAAAACAACTGAGGATATTTGTAGTTCCAAAAGAACCAACACTTCCTAGAAGTGAAGAATTTGAGAATTGAAAATTTTTAAAATTTTCAATTTCACCTTGAAAATTGTTTTTTAGAGGTTTTTGGGGTCGCTGATCACTAGTTTGAGGTCTAAACAATTCAAGGGGTGCTTTTAATGGGATTGTAGCCAGCCTCAATGAACCCAAAACTCCGGAGAGATAATAGCCAAGACGAAATTTTTAATTTAAAATAATTTTTTGATTCCTATCAATTCTAGAAATGGTTTTAATGGAGCATTAATCATCTTCAGCTGCTTAATTACCTCATACTTGTGATCTGCGGACCCTATAAAATCCCTCAACAGAAAATATTCGTAGTGAAATTTTATATTAAAAAAATTTTTTTAATCTCTTTCTATTCAAGAGGTGGTTTTAGCCATCTTCAGTTGTATTTGACCTGACATTCGTTATCAGCGTTTAAGCCACAAAAATTGATTTCCGTAGTAGAATTTTGAGTATTCAATATTAATTTATCACTGTCACTTCAAGTGATGGGTTTTAATGGGGTTGTAACTATCCTCAGTTGCTTTTTGACCTATGATTCGTTAATCAAACACTATGAAAACCCCCGAGAGACAATTTTCGAAATGAAATTATGAATTTTAAAATATAATTGTTAATTACATCTGCAGGTGGTTTTACTGGGTTAAATTAAGCCATTATATAAGTATAAGATTGTAAAAAAAAATTTTCCGATGTGTATGGAATTTCTTTAGGCAAAAATAAAATATTTTACAAGTGAAAATAACAAATAACTAAGTTTATTGATAAGATTTAGTATTGCATACGGAAAAAGTTTCAAACAAAAAGTGGTTTTTTGCAGAAAACAATTATTATTGATACAGACTTAAAATTTTGATAATATGTGTTAGACAATAACTGTAACTTTTAGTAAAATAGGAAAAACCTAAAAATCTACTATCTCTTGAACTGAAAAAGACAGAATACGAGAAACAGTAAGAATAAAATATTCCAAACAATTAGCCGTTGTTTCTAAAAAGTGAATGCTTTACAGAACATCTAAAGTTGGTTTTTTAGTACTCGATTACGATATCCGTGGCGACACGATATTTTTTTTTTTAATGTTACTATGAGATGTAAAAACTAGTTTGATGTTTTATAATTATTTACGATAACTCTAGGATTTTTCGAATAAATTTCGATTTTTCGCCCCAATCTCCTAGATCAAATTGTTTTGTATTTTTAAAAATACGTATTTCGACTACAAAGTAGTCATCATCAGTATGAATTAATTAGCTAGTTGTAATGATTCTCTGACGAGATGTTACTAGCTTCTTATTTGGTGCGGTTGTGAAACAAGTGTTGATTTCTTTTAAACGAAATGCAATTTCGGTGTTTTGTGCTTTAATTTTATAATAATCATTTAACAAGTAATAATTAAATCTTGTGGCATGTTTAAAATTGTGGGTTTTATGTGTCATTAACAATTTCTATTAAATCACTGTTGCTGGATCTAACGTCGCCTACGAAATTATCTACCTTATAGATTATAAACTTCTTAAAAAGAGTAGCCACATACCATTTTTATAAGAAATAACATATTCCAACCAATTATTTATTATACCTGCGTATGATTTAGTATAATCAAATAAATTATATTGCAATTAGGTACCATTACCATATAAATGATATTACAATATAGAGTTACTAACATATAGCTGAATCAAATAGTTCGTACAATCCAATGTATTGGTACCCCTTATGTAATTATATTTGTGTCTTTTCATCAATTTGTATCATTGGCTTATATAAAAGCATGATGATATTGAAGATTATCAGTTTTATTCCTTTATGAATATACACCCTTTTTAAAACTTTATATTTATTCAGTAAAATTAAGTAGCGATTTTTTATATAAAAATTTACCAATTTAACAAGATTAGTATAAAATTCTTTATTAAACGTATAACGATCAGTTCAATTTTAGCGGAATATACACATCGAAAAAAATTAAAATAGAATGGTGGATTTGCGAAATAAATGTGATTATAACAAAAGATAGGAGTGAAACTTTTTTTTATAAAATGAGTGGCTTTTTTTTGAAGCTTTCTCCGCGTGAAAAAATTAAAACCATAAATCATTATTAAATAGAATTTAATTTTATAAATAATATAATATGATTATGGGCACACAGACTATAAGTAAGATCACATTGATTCTAAACGCGATTAGCTTGCAATGAACATTTTGATCAGAGTATATATTATAAATAGTACATTAATATTATTACTGTTAATATTAATACGTTTAATTTATTCACAAACATTATAATATATTGGGTATAATATCTATGTGTGATTATAATATGTATTTTATAATACAATTAATTATTCATTAAATCATTCCATGTTATAAGCTGTCATTAATTATGTAGTAAATATAATATTTTACTTATTTAATATGATTATTTATTGTACCCATCAAAATGTACTGAATTAATTAATTATAATATTATTCTCGAATCGCGTCTTCCGCGCCGAATTTGGTCTTATGTGTTTCATTTGAGCAAAATATACTTTTTAATGCAACATTTTTTTCTATTCCCGTACAACCGTTTCTATTCTATTTTTATTATTTAAAAATGTTTTGGAAAAAATTGGGTAATAAACTATTCTTCAAATAAATAAAAGATAATTATTTTGTTTATCATGATATTAAATGTAATTAAAATTTGATTAAAATAAGTAGCATTAGAATTATTTAGAATTATTTAATATATTGTATTTATTATTTGTTGAATTTTGAGTGTGTTATTTGGTATAAAATTAGCAAAACTAACTTTTTCCATAAAATTTTCTATATAAAATGTTTTTTTATGCTCGACAAATAATAGTGTCTGTAAACATGTGGTAAAAATATTTTTGTTATAATATTTTTTCATCATATGGGAATTTTTGAATGCAATAAAGTTAGATTATTGGAAATCGTTGGTTGGAATTCTACGATGATCTATTATCTTACAATTAAGGGAATAATGTTTAACTATATAAATATACTCAAGTATACAAAATGCTACAATAAAATATAACATTTCACATTCGAAATTCATAAATAATTTTTCTGAATTTTTGGATATAATTTTTAATGTTAATATCGTAAATTGTATTAAAAAATATGCTCAAATCTACTTCCTTCGCAATCATATAGTTGGAGTCCGACATAGTAAGTTTTATTGTAAAATCTATTGTCATAATCATCTGTATGTTAGGATCTGGTTTACGGCAACTGGGAGATTGGATTTGACATTTATAAGCATACTTATTAAGACATATATGCTATATCTTAAGAATAAAATTTGATGATATACATTCAGAAACCTAGGGATTAGAGAAGGGGAGCATTTGAATATATTTTTCGTAGAAAATTTCGTTATAAAATTTAAGAATGGAAAAAATTATCTCTATATTAGAACAAATAAAGAAATAATTATTTAAAAGAAATACTTGGATATTTTATGTACAAATAGCTTAATATACAATGTAAAGTAATGAAGTTTCACTCCCAAACTTAGATCCTTAATTATTCAATTGTTAGTAATTTGTTAAAAATTAGATTACTCTTAGAAGAATTACTTTTAGTTTTCCTCTAGAGACCTGACATTATTCGTTGCGCATTGCTAATAATTATAGTGGATAGTATTCCACTCTATTGACTATAGATAGTATAAGAGCTGACGTTTTATTAGCTGCCAGACTGATGTTGCTTTCTCCATCACATGCGCATAAGAATATGCATAATAAAAATGTTTAATAGCAACGGAAACTTTTTCTAGAAGAAATTGATTATCTAAAACAGTTACAAACCAAGGCCAACTGACGATAGCCACCGTCAGCCAGACGATGATGATGTCCTGCACTGTGGGCGGCTGCAGTTCTTATAGCTGAAAGTTTTCTCTTACATATTCTTTATGCTATCAAATAAAATTCATCGTCATTTGCACGTTGTTGTCATCCTTGTCAGCAGGCATAAGAACAAGCTTACAAAACCAAAAAAAACTTAAGTATCTTATAGCTGTTGAAACAGCTTCTGTGTGAATATTCCGTTAAATATTCACCATCGAATTGTCGAGTAGAAATTTTCTACAAACATGAGGGTAAAAAGACATCACAAAAGATACACACTGTAATGTATACACACATATGTAAAGCAAACCAAACATTTGAAACCAATCTTGCCTCAATATCTATTTAATAGAACGACAATAATTATCTCTTAAACTAATATATTGTCATCTCAGTTATTGTTAGTTAAGTAAAGAGATGCCGTTTTGAATTAATATTCTATATTAAATGATTATCAACATTTACATCATCAACCTTATAACATGTATTTAAAATGTTGTTTTATTATACCTATTGAAATTATTATTATTCATAATTCAATGTTAATACAACCAACTTATTCAATCAGATATATATATATATATATATATATATATATATATATATATATATATATATATATATATATATATATATATATTTACATATATATATATATATATATACTAGCTGGCCCGACAAACGTCGTTTTGCTATATATTTCTAATCAATATCAACATTTTCTAAGTATAATAACATATTCTTTACAACTTTCCTCTATTTCTTAATACTGAAAGCTAAGGCAAATCAGAATAAATAATGATATTAATTTATATTTTCAAGCATACGTTGCGGTGTCAATTGATATTACATCGATTGCATTAAAAATTTGAAGCAAATTGGACAAAGGAATCGCATTGTCCTATACAATCTTTGCCTCCACTTTCCATCCCATTTCCATTTGGCGTAGAATTTCAGAAAATCTTTTCTTATAGGATGCCCGATATTTTGTGTGTAACCAACTATTTGGTGTGGGATACCCGTGACACGAAATAGTTATATATACACTCATGTTTGATGAGGGACACCTGGTACCTGGTGCACCCGTACTTCGTGCATATCGTGTTGTGGTTCTCATGTACTTGATGAAAAATAGTATATGGAACTCCAGAACCACGAACGGCTCGGGTTATACTTGAACGATGCGATATGCACACTTTTTATAGAAAAGAAGAGATAAATAAATTTTATTTTGAATTTCAAATTTAGATTTTGGTTTCCCTGGAAATGATACTAATAGGATTTGTATCATACTTTAAATGAGTACTTACAATAAAAGAAATTTTTGGGGTGGACCGCCCTTTTCACTTAGGGGTATAAAAAATAGCTTATGGCCTATTTCATAAAAATCGATGCAGCCGTTCTTTAGTTATAAGTGGTGTAACTAACACGACTTTCTTTTATATATATATATATATATATATATATATATATATATATATATATATATATATATATATATATATATATATATATATATATATAATGAATTTTATTATTTTTAGTCCATTATTGAGTGCCCATGAAGTTACTCGAATAGACTTCAACCAGTTACCGTCCTAAGCTCGCTTTGAAATCGCTTTTTGTTTATTCCAAAAATGATGAATGATGATGTTTTTGGCGTGTTAATTTTTTTTTTTTACTTAAACAATCTCACCGCATGATCAATGTACGGATACTTCCTGGAAACAAGAACTTCTTTCTTTACTTTTCGCTTTTCCATTTTATCGTGTTGGAAATCACTAAAGAAGATTATCTACAAATAGTTGATAATTTTGCCACTTTTCCCTACAAAGAGAAAATGGAATATAAATAAAATAAAAATAATTTTCACATTTAGTCAAACTACTTTTAATTAAACGCGTCGATTAAAAATACCACATCTCCTAGTTTACATGGAAAAAATGTATTTTTACTAATTTTCCTATAAATAAAACGCGTGAGGAATACAAAAAATTGGTTATTTTCCCTGATTCTTCACAGATTATAATATCTAAGATAACTGCCTTAGTTTTAAACCTCTCGTAAAGGTTTTTGCATAATACTTAATGTCATCTATCATCTTTTTGAAGACAAGGAATATATTTTAAGTATTATCAAAGCAATGATTAGTTATTTAATTTTTTTTTCTTAAATTGTGAAATTTTATTATGTCAAACGTTAAATTTTTCGTTGTATTTCAATTTTCTGTATTATACTTTCCGTCTCTGCTAATTAATTGTATGTTTAATTATAATTTATTGTTTATTTTTGACTGATTTAAATGTTAGTATTATTTTTTAAAATTAAAATTAAATGTTAGTAATTAAATATTATTTTTTTTGGTTAATATTGCTAGATCGATTTACCAAATAATTATTTGATGATTTTAGTTTTAAGTTTCCTTCGAGATCGATACAACGAATATAGCAGCCAAACGATAATACAATTTGTCTTTAGTCTCAAAATAGGCTACAGTTTCGGCGATTACCTATTTATCAGAGCAAAATTTCAGTCCAGCGAGCATCCTCTTGAAACACAAAAAAAATTTGTGTCTGGGAACACAAAAAAGAGGCCAGATCTGGAGAGTACGGTAGATGCGGAATCAGTTCCAAACCATATTCTTCCAATTTCCCCATCGATTTCAATAATTTGCGACACGCTGCATTATCTTGATGAAACAGAACTTTCTTCTTCTTCAAATGAGGGTGTTTTTTTGCGATTTCATCTTTTAAACGCTCCAAAAACGCTACATAACAGTCGTTGTTTATGGTTTTTCTCCTTTTAAGATACTCAATGAATATTATACCATGATTTTTCCAGAATTTGGATGCCAGAACCTTGCCAGACGACTTTTGCGTCTTTCCAGGCTTTGGAGTTGGTTCATCAAAAGCTAACAAAAGTTCTTTCACTTGAAATGGTATAACTCCGATAACAATAGTGTCACAGCTGTCAAATTCATACAGGTGTCTTTTGAATGTTAGGGTTAACTAAAAAACCATATGGATTTGATACTAGTAGCGCCATCTATGTGTCATTCTACCTGTTTTATCTATTGAGTGTCTTACATTGCTCTCCTAATTGCAAAGATATATATCTCTTTACAGGCTACTTGCTTGTTTTTATTTAGTATCTTGGACCGGTAGCACTCGTGAACACTCATTTGATTAATTCACTATCAGTTTTATTAATAACCTTAAAAACATTTTAAACTATATAATTTAACGTCTAATAAACAATTGAACTATCGTCTTATACCATGAGAAAACTCTCTAAAGATACTGAACTTTTTTGTAAGAAAGGTAGTGAATTTGTTCCTTATGTTTAACTCTATTGAAAACAACACTCGTTCTTGGTATTTTTGTGTATATTAATTATCAAATTAGGTATTTACTTTAATTTTTTTGGAATTTAATTGCTAATTTTTATTTTCTACCGTTTGGTTTAGTAATGTGCACATGTTTGTACTTGGCATATATATATTTGCAAAGCTAGCAAATACTGATAGTATTATTGAAGGAAAATATTGTATTATTTTTGCTTGGAAAATTTTTTCGTAATGTAACTTAATTATAAGGTATATTATTATATAACAAATTGTCATAGCTTGGAAATTACATATTTAATATTTCTTACAAATGCTTATGATTAAAAATAGTTAAAACATCAATAATCAACAACTAACAATGCTTATTTTTATCTTCGCTTGTTTCTTTTCCATAAAGACAGAATCTTACCCTGCCATAACATTTTAAATTTATATAATAAATTATTATTCGTAATATTATTTTATATTATTTTCTATGTAAAACTTGTTGCCATTCAATTAGGAGTAGTGTTTTAAGAAATATTTTTTGACCATGATGCTGTTATCTCAGTTGCCGTGTGATATTAATTATAAATTAATTATATAATTAGTTAATTAATTAAATTTTTTTAAGAAGTTTGTAATCATCAACAAAATAATTAATTACATGTAAATAAATTATGCTTTTAGTAAATAAAGACGTTGGTATCGGTAATTATTATACTTTTTAAGATATCAAATTAAATTATTTTTTAATTATATAATGGAATATCTCACTCTTTTCATATTCCTTTGAAATGAAAAATGATATTTTTCTTATATACCTATAGTTTCATTCTCCTATTACACTTTTACCTGAAATTACCTGAAAAAATAACAAATAGTTTTATCAATAAAAAATTATAATGTTTGTCATGAAAATAATAGACTGTTATAAAATCTGTTTTTTAAATGCATTTGGAACCAAAAAAGTTCAAAATAAATGTTATTCATAATTATCCGAAATTAGATAAAACGGTTGGCAAAGGCTAGCCCTGGTCGTATGTCACTTTGATGCAAAAGTTTATAAACCTCTTTACCGGATGCGTATTTTAGTTAATCTTTTAAACTAATATTTATATTCAAAATATCTGGTGATTCGAATTAATGTTAATATTTTTAAAATTTACTAATTTATATCTTTCATTTGGTACCCAACAAAATGCATTTCAATAAAAAAAAAATTTTGATTTTATTTTTACACATATTAATTTTATAAAATATCACCTGTGACAATCGGTAAGCAGTGTAATATCGAATCGATTGGTAAATCATGTTGATTAAGGAGATGAACTGTTACGGTGGAACATACGAGCACACGAATGCAAAAATTATGTGTCTATTTATTATTTTTGATATTCCTATATATAGCGTAATGAACTATGCTAGTTCATCTTATGAAAGAGTTTGTATCTAAATTTTGGAAGTAATTTGTTATTTATAGTTGTTAATATACGATTCAAGTTTTTTAAACAATTTTTCATTGGTGTAAACAACCGTTTGTAGACATGAAGTCAATTGCACAAAGCATACATGTGTATTAGAATCCACAAATAATGATAATACATATACATAAATATGATATAGCAGAAAATAAGTAAATATTTATTTATGTACAAATATTTTATAAGCCTTATACGTATACTAGAACTCAGTTTTTATACACTGTTGGAAAATTATGTTATGCCGCCTATTTGACTGGCTTAATTCCACCCAAGATATTTTGTTTATCTTAGACAAAGTGTTTTGAAACACATAATTCCCAGTTTATAGCTACACACAAGTTTCAAACGCTTCAATGTTAGAAAATATTGCTGCGGTAAAGTACTTTCTAATATATTTGTTCGTTTTAATACTTCGATATTAATTATTTATACTTATATGAACCATTAACTGCCAGGTTAAAAAACCAATGAACAAAAAGACGCCCTTGATGCCCCATATGCACCGTTTTGAATATCTATTACGCTTTAAAAAAATAGAAACGTGTTAATAAATATAAAAATAAAATTTAATAATTCATTAATTAACTGAAGATTTATTTTACTTAGGAATAAATTAGAATAATTGAATTATTTGAAATGACTTGTTTTTTATTACGTTGCATTAATTTTCTGGTCTTAGTTTCAATAAAAAACTTTACTTCCAGGAAATCCACTTCAAAACTCTTCCAGTCCGCGAATGTATATTCATAACCGACAAATCTAAGGCTTATAACGCAAAAAAATATTGAGACCACAAACAAATGTTGGTAAGGGTCTTCATAGAGTCATATAATTAGCCCATTCCCCCATGACCACACGCTTGCAAAAAGATAACTCGAAAAGAAAAAACAAGTTGAAATTTCGTTGAAAATTCTCGACATAAAATATGAGTTTTGGATCGTCAATGACCAAAATCGATTTAATTGATCCATGGCCATACCTTAAAAGACCAAACCATGTGTCGAGTACTCAAAATATCAACCCCGCTAGTTTTTTTCTTCCTTTTTTTTTACTTGCATTTGAATAATAAACTCTAAAATTTACATATAATTTCTAAAACAGAGAAATTAGCTTAATTGTTGTTACAATATGTAAGTTTTTGTTTCTTTGAAGCACATCAAATGGCTAAATGTTTGAAGTATACCAATATAAATAAATTTTCTAACATTGTATTATTAAAGCTACCATGTACAAACATAGATTACATCGCATGTGTAATAAATATTTCATTATGACTCCTCTCAATCTATAGGAATACATATTTATCCATACTTTATTAAAAATTGAACAATAGAGGATTTAGTTTTAATAAAACATTAATTTATTATCTAGTATACTGCGTTTAAACAATTTTAAAAACTTTATAACTTCATGATTCTACATATTATATTACACTTTTTTATTTGACGGATATTATCTTTATTACTATGTTTGTGTATCCGTACATTGTTGTTGCGTAATGGTGACGCCAGTCTATGAGTTACAGGGAGGCGGTCAGAGGAAGCGAAATTCGATATTTTTAAGGGCTTTTATTTGATTACGCAGATATAAGCGTCGAGTTGCACACACGAATTAACAGCAGCCGGTGTCTGCAGTGCTAAGGGCGACGCTTGTTTACAAACCGTGTTATACCGTGATTGATCTTTGCTCGGCACAAATCCAAAATACACATCGTACAGATATTTACAACTTACAAGTTTGCAGGATAGTCCAGGCACATAGTTCATTTTTATTTTAAAATTTAATTTTATGTTTATAGAATGCAGATATGTGTAGTCTACCAGAAAATGTAATTGCGTAAGCACAATAAGTATTTACGCCTTATGTTATATCTGGCAGAAAAACACTGTTTCGAATAAATACTTCACCCAAGCTGTTTTTTATTCATAAATGATTCATTCATAGTGTCATTCAAAAAACATATCGAATATTACTTATTTGAAGTGTAAGATAATTTTTTAAATAAAAATCTGTTATACCAAATTAGTAAGCATTAGAAGTATTGAACGAAATTTTGTAAAACAAATTAAATAACAGGGGATTATGGAAACAACCGACTTAACTCAGGAAATTCATGTCTTCTGGCCAAATTTTCTATTTTTTTTTTTTATTGTAACGTTATTCCATAGACTATAGCTAGTATATAAATTAAAATTCAATGGTTACTAAGTATTCGGTTCCGAAGACCGAAAAATATACCTAACGACCATTTAAATCGAAAAAGTATTGTTTCCCGGGCAAAAAATTTGTTTGTTTCATATCATTAATATATGCTTTAACCTTTTATGTTACGAAAATAATAAATGTCATTGAATGGACAAAAGGACAAAAAACCTTAAACCCCTTAATGCCCATTTAAACCGAAAAAGCAGTATTTTCCAGGCATAAAGTTTCCATTTAAACTACCGTATCGTTATGAAGTTGTGATCAAAAATCCTGTAATCGACCTTTTAACTTAAAAAATCGATATCTTCACGAGCTAATTAATCGTTTAAATAGTTCATCGATCATAACTCCCAAACGCAAGATTAGTAAAATTTTATATTAGAGTACCACACTTTTCATACTTTAATAGAAAATATATCGTACTTCAAACGAATAAAAAGTAATAATTTTTTGCCGGGAAGTTATTGTTTTCGTAAATTTAATGGTTGACGTGTTTGTTTAACCTCTTTTGATTTAATTGGTCTTAAAAATTTTATTCAACGTATAACAAGTAAATTGGATAAAAAATTGTATTTTCCTAAATAAACCGGAAAAAACAAATTAAAAGATTGACTGGTAAAACTAAACAAATTTGTACCATTTTTTTCCTGTACTACCGGCTCTTTTACTACAGATTGAGCTAAAAGAAATCATACCGGTCCAGGATTGTAACTTAACAATAAAATACCGAATGGTAAATTTTAGTTAAAGTTCTATTGTTACATCTAATAAAATTTTAAATTTACCTAATACGTAATCGAGCAAACATTAAAATATAATAATGATATATTTATATATTATTAATTATAATTATAGTATATATAGTAGTTATTACCAAAACTAAGCTACTGTACTTTTGTATTATTATGACTTACTTTATGTGACTTGAAAACGAAAAACAATTAAATATTTATATATATATATATATATATATATATATATATATATATATATATATATATATATATATATATATATATATATATATATATATATATATATTTAATTGTTTTTCGTTTTCAAGTCACATAAAGTAAGTCATAATAATACAAAAGTACAGTAGCTTAGTTTTGGTTAGTGTAACAATATTTTCCTCTGTAAAATACTGATAATTGAATACTTTCCAAACAAATGATAAAACAGCCCATGCATGAAAAAAACCACCAGACCTGGCAATTCTATCAAATAGATCCAATTTGCAACAAAATTTATTTTTGGATTCTGCTTACTCTCTATTCAAAGTTATCAGTATCTAGGGTTGCTTTTACTTATAGGATAAACAAACACCACTCCTACTCGGGGATGAAAAATTTTATATTAAAAATAAGTATGGGAATGGATAGATTTACTAAATTTTAACAGCCTTTGTTCCTTAAAGTTTTTACTTAAAGTCAATACTTTTTGACACATTCGAGAGTAGAAATTTTTCAACAAAATAATACAGGCGATTTTTTATGAATAACTAATGAAAAAATATTTTATGAAAAAAATTAGAGTAAAAATAGAGCTAAGAAAAAAACAAACCAAAATACTCGTATTAAAATATTTATAGAACAAATTCTAACGGAGTAATAGCTTCTTAAAGCTTGGGTCTTCTTCATCAAAACCCAAAATCGAAATATTAACAGTAAATATTCAAAATACAATACATTTTTCGAGGAAAACCCATAGAACATTTTTTGATTTCAACCACTTTTATTTTCGGAAGTTCTTAGTATCAAAACTAAGCGAATTATGACAAAAACAAAATTGGTCCCTATTTTTCTGGTGCCAAAAATTGTGAAAATCGTCCTCTAATTACGAACCGAATTTAAAATGTTTGTAACCACTTTACAATTTATTTATGTACTTATGACATTTTTTTAAGCAATATGATCTATATGTTTGACCGGCTTAAAGTGCTTAGTTTTGAAAAAAATTGAGCTTTGTGTGAAGCTTTATTGAATGTAACTGAAAAACTGTAACAGATAACCAAAATTTTGAAAACTTTAAAATTTGGTAAGATATGGACGTTTCCTTCATCTACTCACTATCGATTAAATCAAAAAGTATTGACTTTCAGTAAAAACTTACAGGACAAAATTGTCTTGAATTAGTAAATGTGTACATTCCTAAACTTATTTTTAGTAAAAAATTTACATCCCCGTGAAGGAATAGCGTTAATCCCCAGGGTATAAGCAAGTAGAACCAACAGCCAAATTTTGTTGATAATCGTTGTTGTTTGGTAAAATCGAAAGAAAAACCGCGTATTGACTATATTATTCATTAAAAAATTATTCCTTTAAGAGGGATTGTTCACATCTTCTGCGGCGGGTATCAAGTAATAATACATTTTATTATGCAAAATGCATTTTTATTCGTCCATTGATACTATAACCATATATGTTACGTATATTTGAACAATTAACTGTGTTAGTTGTTATTTTCACTTGGTTTCAATTTTAATTCTTGTATAAAAATCAAATTAGAATTTAAGCTGAACTTTAAGGGTTACAAATTCGACTCTTAATGAATGAAAATTTTTGAACTTGCCTGCTTAAACAGTAAATGATGTGCGTATACAGGTTGTATAACGTTTTGACAGATTTAATTAAATTCGAATCATTAAATTTTTATTTTTCTAAGCACTATAACACACGTTTATCGACTAATGACATGATTTTGGTTTTCCATATTTATAGAAAGGCACAGCATGTGGTAAACTGTTTGTTATAGTGAATATTTTCTTTCTTTATTTATTTTTATTTTTTTCCGTCTTCTTTAACAACAATGTCTGCTATTGACATTTTTATCAAATTGTCAGTATTTACTACTTGCTAAGTATTAGATATATGTATGATTTCGTGTACGTAAAACACCAAATGAAAACTTAACATTGTTAAATTTAAACAAATGTTGTATAAACTTTAAAAAAATGGGACACGAAAATTTTGTAAAATACTTTTGTGTTTTAATAATAATAATAATAGAGCTCATTTGTTTAAAATTAATTTACTATATAAATTTAAATAATTTTTTTATTTATTTTATCAATTTAATTCGGCCCTCTTTCGGGTAAAGCATCTTTTCCCACCTTTCTCTGCCCTGCTCTGTTTCCATCCATTCGTCATCTAACTATCGTGTCTTGGATCTCACAGGGTTTTTTTCCCAGCCATTTGTTTTCATTTTGTAATAAATTTCACATAGAGTTAACGTTTTATCTTTTATTCTGGAGATATGTTCAGCCCACTCTTGAGCTAATTCCAGAACATTTGCAAGGTTGGTTGTTTTCATTGTCATTTACATGGAGAGGCTTCCGTGGAAAAAATCTTATAAAAAAATGAAACAATGCAAATGTAGAATGTATATTAGAATTTCATGTCTCTCTCAAACTGTATAGAAGCATTAGATTATATTCAATAAGAATTTTTATTCTTTTCCAACAAAAAACATTGCCCATTTGACAAAATTCAGTCTTTCCAGGCAAATTATGCACCAAAGGAGAAAAGCCAATTGAGTTATTTTTCAGGTGAAAACAGAACACATCGAACAAGTATTAATCGTTAAAATAAAAATCATTTTGTTCCCCAATTTCGTAGTAACTGTGCAAACCGTCACCAAATTAGCTAATAAGCCTTTATAATTATAATTATAAAAAAAAAAAAATTATTCTTTAGTAAATAAAATAAAGTATGTCTATAATCTATACAAAAATTAAAGTAAAGTTGCAAAATACTATTGAAGAATATTAGATCAATTATTGTAATATAATTACAATTGAAATATAATTTATATATGTTTATTGTAATGTTAGAAGATTTTTGGATTTACTCGAGCGCGTCAGAACAAGATAGAGACACTCAGCAAAATCTTGGCTCACTATATAGGGTCGCACGTGTATGGATTTATTCGAACGAATCAGGTAAAGATATGGAAAGTCGATTACATGCTGAAAAGTGCATTTTATTTATTTATTTATTTTTTTATTATGACTTTTATTTTTATTCAAAAAACGGAACAAGTCAAATAGAGTATATTAAAATAACTTAAATTCTAATCAGTACATTTTTAATTGTAATTTTGATATATCTACTCAATAAATAAATTATTCATTCTTATATCATAACTTTTTGAAATTAGAATAATTGCTGCATAAATCAATGACCGGGATTTGATTTGCTAGTTTCATCATTCTATTATGTAGTTTATTAGAAGGATAGTTGGTCGAATGCTATTCAGAATCAAATAAACGTGTATTACGAACAGGTATGCGAGGAGTGTGATTTATTTGTTCCAACAATTGCACTTTACCAGTATTTGCACTATTTGCACTTTACCAGTAGGTTCGAAGGTACGAAGAATCAGGATAGAGGAGGAGGATCTCTTTTACCGAGTTGATAAAATTTTTGAATCAGTATTTACCCGATCGATTGATTTTTCAAAATCTTTGTGTTTAACATCGACTTGATAGAGATGTTCCAGACCATCAGCGGTGTTAAATTAAATATACTGTATTATATTAATTATGGTCAATCGACCTTGTAGGAAAGGATTAATATTGTAGTTATATTAATTAAGAAATAAAGGTAGGATTTTATGATTAGTTAGAGCATCAAATAATTAAGGAAGGGCTGAAATTTTTGAAACCGGTTTAATAATGACGTCTGTTTTAGAACCTTTTTTGAACATGAGGCTGATAAATCAAGACTTTCATGGGTTTGAAAAATTTCCTGTTGTTACAGATTTATTTTGGAATATTTACCCGATTTGATAATTTGAGTGTGACGCAAGGGAATGCAAGGGTCACAAACGTGCACAAAAAATGTCTCCTGGATATTAATATCTACTGGTGGAGCTATGATGTTATGGATATTATCGAATTTATTTTATTTTTAAGGTAATAATTGAAGGATAACGAAAAAATTATGATATCACGATTTGAACGGAATTCACAAACTTAATCCTTTTATGAGTGTGACTTGAAAAAGGTAATTGGACACAAAGAAATTATTTATAGAAGTTTATTATTTTTTTCTTTAGATTTTTTATTAAATTAGTTTTTTGGGATATTTCAATCATTAAAAACATACTTCTTCGACACAAATACGTACATAATTATTTAAATATATATAAATATCGATAAATTTTTTTTTAAATAAATTACTTAATAATACTTTAAATAAACAAATAAATAAAAATTATTACAAAATTATAAATATATTTATTCTGCCTTCACACATTCATAGGAACCAAAATTTCATAGAATTAAATTACGATATCTATTCCTAGTTTATATTATCCTTTTTATTAAACACACAAGCAGGCGGTTACACAGTTAAACACATAAATATTTATCCCATGCCAACTTCGTTTTATATAATACAATTTTTAACTTTAAGTTAAGACATATAAACTTGATTGCCGTTCTACATTTATCTATATTTTCTACACATTTAGTTGTTGAGATCACTGGTGAACGTCATATAAGATTACAATCACTGTGATTTAATTGTTATTTTTACACTATATATTGATTACGAATTGGATTGGATTTTAATAAACCAACTACTTTATCCCAAAATAAAATATTGTTATATTCAATATAGTTCTTTAAATTAATAAAACACTTCAAACGATTATTATTTATAGGATTTTCGCCAGTATTTATAAATATTGTATTATTAACTGTTTGATCACAGTGATTCCAAACATGGTCAATAAAATGATCCGATAAAATACATATTGTCTTATGTGATGTATCAATAAATTTTTGAATCGATTTTAAATTATATACGTTTTCTTCTGAATCAGTACACAACAGAAATAATCGAAATGAGCTACCATTTTGTAATTTTGGTAACAATTCACATGTAAGATATTTGACATCTTTTGTTGAATAAATTATAAAAATATCGTACAATTTGGAATTACTGGCGTTCGTATATGATGATAATATTCCTTGATATTTTTCATGATTCCATTTATATTTATAATAAAATATTAATGTTATAAACATTACACACAGAATAATTAAGCTGAATATAATCAATTCATACTGTAATGTATTTTGATAACATATATCGTAGCGTGTCAATTCAAAAATAGATTGTTTAACATTTTTAGCACATTTAATCTGTGTTAAATTTTCCAAAATTTTATAATGTTTCTGAACAAATGGTACAATTTTATTGTCACAATAACAATCCCAAGGATTTTGATGTAGTGTTAATTGTCTTAATGAACTTATGTTTGATAAAAGTGATGTATTGATATTTTGCAATAAATTATTATGTAATTGTAATATTTCTAATTTCTTTGGTAAATTTTTAAAGTTGATTTCTGATATTTTATTATTAAATGCATAAATTTCTTTAACATTTTCAAATATAGAGTTGTTATCAAAATTCATGTCTAATGATGTTAAATTGTTATTGTTAATAAATAAAACAATATCCAAATTCTTTAGACTTTTTGGGATTTTGTTTGATAAATGCTTTAGATTATTATTTGAACAGTTGATAATTATACTCTTATCATATACTCGATACTCAAATGCGCAATTATTTACAGATGTTGCTGTAAGTGGACATTTTAAGTCTTTCGGATGCAGTTTTGAAAATTTTGTCCCTTTCAAATTATTTGGCACGTTGCAATATAAATCTTCATGTTGTATTTGGGGCAATAAGTTTGACTGAAATAAAATAAAATTGTTAGTAATATATATTGTATTTATATGAATACATAAATATTTATTCCTTCTAATTATTGTTAATTTAATTCACATTGAACATTAAATTTATCCTTAAGGGCTGTTAGAAAATCTACAATTTTTCAGCACAAATTACTCAAAAAATGCTTCATGTTTTGAAGTTTAATATGCATCTACTGAAAAGACCTACTATATGGTTGTGTATTAGTGGTTGACTTATTTTTAATCATTAACTTTATAAAAATTATTAACAATACTGACTCTGCGACGCATGCGTTAATGACTAAAAAACAAGTTAAAATTTGCTAGATCTTTTTATTTGAATTGCAAGACACATTGATCTAATTGGAATTGCTTTAAATAGAAAAATTCAATAATTAGAATTACAAGTTTACCAAGTAGTCAATAAAACTCTAGAATATAGATCGGAATTAGTAACTATGAAAAATTGAATAATTTCCGTTCAGAATTATAATTTTTGTTTCCGGTTATTTTGCTAGAATTTAGTGGGGAAATACTAATATCTAAAATATCTACTTACTTTTTCTTGAATAACTGCTTTATAAAATGAATACAATTTACAATCACACTTAATTGGATTATTTGACAATAATATTTGTCCATTATTTTTTGGCGCGCTTTTTGCAATATGATTAATGTAGCCTTCGCCAAAGAATTGAATTTCACTGATGTTATTGTGGTTTAAATCCACATTTACATTGTTTGGAAATTGAATCTAAAATGACAGTATCAAAATGAATTTTACAATAAAATAATTTAAATAAAATAATTCAATAGGTAGTTCATCAGCAAGTAATTGATGGAAATATGAATGTAGATTCTAAAATTAGACATAAAAGATTTTTATCCCAGGCGGAGAACAAAAAGCTTCATGCACGTTTATGTCCAATATACAATATATATATTTATTTATTTTTTTTTTTTTTTTATAATACGAAATCTATCTGTGTGTAAATTATTATAATTATTTTTAAACATTAACATTGGTCTACACAATCATTCAAATTTGTTTTTAAAAATAAATAATTGATAACATACGTTGAATTTGAGCTGAAGTGGCGAATATAATCATTTTATAAAATGATGTTTCAAACAAAACTTATTTGCTTTAAAAAGGAATCAATTTTTGTAATTAAACTTTTCTTTTATTTCTTCCGGTCAACAAGATAGGTCATGCATTCAAGAGACACAATCGGCTGATTTGGAGATTTAAATCATTTTTTAAATCATTTTTATTATTTTTATTTATTTTATTAATCATTTTTTAATACTTGAATACGCTATAAAAATTTATGCTCGTTATGGCTTTTCGTTTTTGAGTTACATTTATGACACAAGACAAAACAAAAACGGATATGAACTATATATTAGTAAATTAAAATTGATAATTAATTATTTTTACATATTTTATTTGTTCCATAAAGTTTTACCTTATAATTCGCCTTATATATATATATATATATATATATATATATATATATATATATATATATATATATATATATATATATATATATATATATATATATATATATATATATATATATATATATATATATATATATTGTAAAAAATTAAAAAAGTTATATTTACTTGCTGATTTGACAGAAATTACTTAAGTAATGTGATTTCAATTTATTGTTACCTACATTAACACTACTAATTTTATTATGACTTAAATCCAAAATTTTAAGTCCTAAATGGGTTATATACCAATCCATACAAATATTCTTGATATCATTATTTGCTAAATACAATTCTTCAAGATTAGTTAATAATCCAAATGGTGAAACTTGTCCAGTAAATGAAAGCAAATTATTATTTAAATTTATAATTTTAAGTTTTGTAGTGGCATCGAACATTTGTTGCGATAAATATTGTATATTATTATTTTCCAATTTTAATTCAATTAATTCATTTAAATGTTCAAATTGATTCCTGAAAGATAATTTTGTTCTGTTATTATTTTATAACACAAATATTAGTTTCATGAAAAATTAATTAAATACTATCAATTTAATTATTTTAAAGTGATAATGGTATAAGATTTGTTTAATATTAATAACATTTTTTTTTATTATGTATGCTTTAATATATTTTAACTATGATGGTTTTAGAATCTTTTCTATAAACCAAGTTTATACATCCAAACTTAAATAATTCAAGTAATTTAGTCAAGTAGCAAGTAGTTTAATTAGTTGAAGAGTGTGAACAACCCTTTTTTTTAGTCAAGTATTCAGTAAATTGTTTAATCAAGTAGTTTATATTAAATCTATTTTTTGTGTGCAAGTAGTATCCACAACACTCTAAAATAACAAATATAATAATAAACAAATAAATAAATATGTTTTTTATTTAATTGTATTTCGAATCACAGTCATATAATATATCAGTTATGTGATATGCAATTATGTTACATGACTGTGCCTGTTTGCATAGTTTTAATAAATTATCTGTTACTTCATTAAAATTATTAAATTGAAGTGTGAACGATTTTTGATCGAGTGTAAAGTGTTTAGTTCTAAACTTGACTAAATTACGTGATCAGTTTGGACAAGGTTTAGGATAATTCTACTTTAAAAGCTTTCAAAATTTAAATATTTTTACTTTTTTTTTTTTTAATTTCTGGCTTCAGCTACTTTCAGCTATAAAAAGAATTCTATTGTACTGTCAACTAATTCGTATGTATTTCATTTATTTACTGATAAGCTTATTTGATAGGACAGTTACCAAAAAGCTTAAAATGGTAAAATACTCTTGACAGAAGCAGATCAATTTCTTTTCATTTTCAAATTTATTTCGTAGTTTATCATTTACTCTAAAGCTGAATCTTTTTAAGGATGATTTTTTTAATGCGACACGTATACAATATATGCATTTCTCCTAAATAAAAATAAACCAGAATTCAATTGGAATAAGTAAACATATCTAAAAGTAGAAAATTTAAAAATTGGAATTCGGTTAAAGTATAATCACCGTCGATTAAAATTCTATTGTAAAAATATATAAAATAAAACTTTTTGAAGTCTAGATATCTTCGGAGGAAAATTCGTAAAAATGTAATTCCTAAAATGTATAATTTTCGAAAAGGTGAAATATAGTATACAGCAAAATTGATATAAATTGTAGAAAAATTATATACATTAAAGGGGAAAAATAAAAAGAGAATTAGTTTTTTTTTGGGCAGCTTATACAACATTCCATATTAATGTTCATAAATAATATTTATTTTCGGAAGAATTTTACCATGATTTGAAATATAATATAAACCTCTAAAATCGAACCATTAATTACGTTGTCGAAATTTTTACATGAGAAAATATGCAAATAAAGGGGTATTTGTACTAGCTCAATGTAAAATATAAAATCCTAATCAGGTTTTGAAATCTAATCCCCTCGGATAATATTTATTGAAATCTCTAGACGGTTGAAAATAAAAGGTTCAATTAAGAATCTTTTATATAAAAATAAAATACAAATGTTAATAATTTTATAAGCAGAGAGCACACGAGACGTACGGTAACGAATTAACTTAACTGTTTCTTATATAAAGGTTTATGCATAGAAATTAAATTAAATTTTAATCATCGACTTTAAGCTTTTTGTTTAGTTTACATTTAAATAAGTACTTACATATGAATTATCGAAATATTATTGTCATTTAACTTTAATATCTGTATTTTTTTCGAGTAATTTAATAAGTTTTGTGGCAACTCATCAAGGTTATTTTTACTTAAGTCCAATTTTACTAACTCTCTTTGGTTTCGAAACAAATTCGCTGGTAAATTTTCTAATTTATTATTGCTCAAACAAAGCTCCGTTAATTTAGCTGTGTTTTCAAATAAATTTTCTGGCAAATTTTTCAAATGATTAAATCTTAATGATAAAATTGTCAAATTGTTGTTACTCTCAAATATGTTTTTAGAAATATTTTGTATTTGGCAATCAAAGACATGTAATACTTTTAGTTTTCCAAGATGGTCTAAAGCTGCATCATCGAAAATTTTCTGTGCACGAACTTGCCTCAATGATAGATATAATACACTTCTTAAATTTCCAATCAACCTACTTGGCAAGTCATTTATATGATGGTTATCCATCAAATATTTGTGCGATTCTTCCAAGGTGAAAATTTCGATATTGTTTAAGTTTTTGAAAGAATTTTCGTTGAGGAACACTTCATCCGATCTTAATTCTAATGTCTTTAATTTTGTCATATTTTCAATTATGTTCATTTTTATCGATCCATGAGTAAATTTCAAAGATTCTAAATTTTTTAAAATTTGATTATCCAAAGAATTTGAAGTAACATTTTCCTCGATAGAAAAGCCATCAATTGTCAAATGTCGTGTATTATTTATATTAAGATGGTGTAAAATCGTTGTAACTGTAGTATTTTCAAGATTACATCGATAAATTCCAATCCAATCAATCGTATTTAAATTGAGCTTTGGTAGCATATGAAAATAACTGTTGAACTGATTTTTATTAAACGGCTCATAACATTCTACTCGAATACTATTTTTCTCTGGATCCATCTCTATATGGATACGTGTATCATATTGTGGACATAGTAATTGGATATTGCCGTCGTCATGATATTTAAAACAGTTTTCATCAATGTTTCCCTGGCATAAGCAATCATATTTGCTGAATAAAATTATTGAATACCAAAATGTGAAGAATTTCATTTTATTTTTCTATTTATCTATTTTTCTACAACAAACAGATTATGAAAGAAATTTTAAAATATTTAAGATTTAATGGAATAAAAATAACAAATCGTAAAAAATTTTACTGTAATTTTTATTTCAAGTATGAACTAATATATTTTCTTTTTAATGGTTTTTTATTTTCTTAAGGACTAGAATTTCGGTGTATAATCAAATGTGCATCCAAAAAATAATTTTTGGAATCAACTTGAATGACATAATAGATAAATCTTACAGTTTAATGCCAGTTGTAGTTGAAACTTAAATACGGATTTCAGAATTTTAATCTTACAAGAATTTTAAAACTATACCAGAAAAAGCTGAATAAGATGATTAAGCACCAAAATACCAAACTTGTCGAATACACACATTCATAACCGATTTATTGAATCTTATAAGACACAAGACCGATTTATAACAGTATTTATAATCATTTTATCAAGCAATAGTAAATTAATTAGTAATTAATAGTAATTAACGAATTATTTTAGATTATTTGGTAATTTTGAGTTGTTATTTTTGTTGTTGGGTTTGGATAATCGAATAAAGTTATATACAGATAATGACTAGGATAACTATTTGTCTTGGGTTATCTTGGCAGTATTGATTCAGAATCTCGTCTTAATAAATTGATCGGAAAACGTCACACGTAAGATAAATTATTCGAATTATGACATGTCCCGAATTAGATGTGAATATTATAATATTGGATTATATTTTTAATAAATAAATTTATATTTTAGTCAATGATAAGTTATTTCAATCAGTGCTATTTTAATTTTCATAGTGAAAAAAATGATATTTCTAAACACATACAAGCTAAGAAACACTCCTATTAAAAACTTGTTTTAAATGAAATTTACACTTTAACCGAAATTTCTACATTTACTAATGCATTTAATTTTGTGATATTTCAAATGAGCATTTTTATAATTGATCGCCAAAGAAAGAGAAAAGCAGTCCAATTCTATTAGGAATGTTAAATAAGTAGTACCTATTGAATGAAACATATTGATTATAAAAGTCATAAAAGCAACAGAAATTTCACCGAACCACTAACATTTCTATTTCGAAATAATTTCACTTGATAATAATTTTATTTTTAGATAAGAATTATGTTTCAGCCAATTTAAATCACATAAATTAATTAATAAAAAAAAAATATATCTTGGGCGTCATAAAAAATCAACGGTGTTAAGGAATTTCAGCCAGCACTGGATATTAATTTTTTATAAATTTAAAATGCAGTATTATTAATTAAACTACATTGCTAATTTGAAGCAAAAAAAGAAAAAAGTAAAAATTGGGGTGATAATTAAATTATATAAAAATATAATTTAACTATCAGATAAATATACATAAATAACGTAACACCCTAAATATAAATGAAAATCGATGAACAAGAGAATGTTTTCCCTTTCAAATATAAAACGGATGAACAAGTCTTGAAAGTTAAGAAATTTTAAGATTAAATTTTTATCTATAAACAGTGATTTTAAAGAAAATTTGTTGTATTGTAAGATTATTTTATAGTAGAAATATATAAAAGTAGATATTTTGTGCAATATTTATTTTCAGTAGAAATTTTGAAATGCATAATTTTCACAATTTTTGAATTAGATAGATTAAAGTAAAAATTTGAGAGAAGTAATGAAAAATGGTAGAAATCTTTTTTTAACCCGTTACGGTCATATAAGGACCAGAGCCAAATGTTTTGGCTATTATTTCAAAACAATTATACCCTTTGAAAAAATTCAGGTTTTAATATTTTCATGAAAATATATTGTTTTTGAGTAAAATAGAGTTTTTTATTTATTTTTTAAATGTTTAAATTTTTTTCATATTGTTAAATTTACATAATTTTTTTTTTTATTAAAATGATATGTTTTATTTTTATAGTTTTTAAAATTTTTCAATATTTTTTAATAACTATTGGAATTGTTAAAGTATTTACCTTATAAATTTCAATCACAATAATTAATTTTCATTTCTTTTAAACAATTAAAGAATTTATTTCAATGCACTATTAAAACTATTTTTAATAAATACACAGTTTTATTTTCTTTTAAAATACAGTACACAAATATATTAAAATACACACTTAATTTATTTATTAATATTTATAAACAATCTCAAAGTGTCTGAAGTATAAAACTAAAACAAATTTTGCGTTATTATTTTTATGATGAAATATAACATTTTGTAAATTATTTTATAGTATTTAAGATAGATTTGTATCTCCCCACTCCAAAGACAATATATTTTTATTGATAACTGATATTTACTATTTATTATGAATTAAATAAATGAAAGACATAAACGGTTTAAACACATGGAAAGTACTACACACCATAAGCAATTTACTACACTAATGAGTCAGAGAAGGCTGCATTAAAAAAAATTGCATACAAATAAATTTAATTTATAAAATTTTACTGAATAGATTAAATGATTCTCTTTAATGAATTTTCTTATTGATAGTGTTTTATAAACATAAAATACGTGTTACGTAATTGACCCTAAAAATTTTATTGACCTTAACACGCGTTTGGATTGTTTTCATTTTTATATTTGTTATGAATGGAATTTTTACTGTTAATATTTTGTAATTCTGTTTACGAGGAAGTATTATTTCCAGTGGGTTTTATCACATAGTGGAGAAAGTTTGCTGATTTTCAATATATTTAAAATTTCTATTTGTTATTTTACGCAAAATAGATACTAAATCAGGTGAATTTTATTTAGACAATTAGAAAAAAATAAGAATTCCCAACTATGTTCCAATATTTTCAATTCATTGTAAACAATTAGCTTTCATATTTAGCTTTTTGCTATAGTTTCAGTTTGTGTAGTTTAAAATCAATTTTTCTAGTATACCTACCTCCCCGTCTACAGCACAAGTCACCTACATCATTATTTTTTATCATTATTTTTTCGATTACAACCGACAAAGTTAAATTTTTGGCGTAGATAAAGAAAAGGATCTTAGGTGAAGATTAGGAATTTTTATCTAATTCTTTAAAAGTGGTCTTTTGTAAGGAACTATATACCACCATAGCTGGTGAGAGGGAACTACAAAAACATTACCAAGCATACAGGATTACTTCATTGCCATCCCTGCAATAACATTCTGATTAATTAATTAACAGGATTCGCGTCAATAACCTCTTAGGTCGAGAAATCAAACACCAAAATTTCATTATATTATATGTACAAGACATTATATTTCACCTTCCTTCTTGGCCTCATTTTGGCTTCTAAAAATTAATGCAGCTTGTTTATAAAATTCATTCTTATTTCATTATACGTAGGATCTATAATTATGCGCGGATGATACAACCTCTTTATTACATATAAATGATTTCGTTTTTTAAGAAATTCACGAAAAAATGTTTTTAGTCCTTATAAGAATTGTAGCAAGAATAAGCTGTATTTGAAAATAAGAATTCGTGAAAATTAATAATAATTTTGAATTTATTATTATTATTTGTTTTTAAACAAAGTGCTCATTTCGTTATTTTATACCAATAATTGGCATATGGGTAATCTCTCTCTCTTTTCGTTTGAAAAAAATTTCATTACTTCCATACACAAATCAATTCAGGCTTATGAATAATGTAATTAATTTTACGAAAAAACAATACTTAAGCAAAAAATAATATTCAAGGACCAGAAAAAATTAATAAACCTAGTTCTTTATTGAAATCATTAAGAAAATAACTTAGTGTTGATAACTGTAACTGGATTTGTATCTTTAATCCCGACGCAAAGGGGTGTTAAAATTTGAGTTATCAAGACTTTGCATTTATCAAGTAAATTATCATAGCTTAAATATGAGCTTACTAATATTGCAAATAATCAATTGTCCCAGATGCACTTTTCTATGTTTTTGTGTATTCCACATTTTTTTAGATTAAAATGGATTGAGGATATAAATAGAAATTTCCCACAAAAAGTCTCAATATACACTTGTAATTAGTTAACTTTATTACTAATAGGTTTAACCGATTATAAAGAAATTGAGAACTATTAAAATACTATAAATTAATATACCCTTCAGTTTCTCCGAATTTTCAAAGCTTTCTTTCACGGAAAATTTTTATGAAACCTCAACCTTGTGACTAATAAATATTCTTTTAAAATAAGAAAAAACCGTGTGATTTTTAATTGTATCCTTAAAGCACAATCAAACATTTTCTGTATTGTTAAAATAAACATCTTACTTCGAAGAATTTCTTTCGTAAAGAACAAAGCTATTAGATTAAGCCAAATTAAGCCACACAAAAATATCAAATCCAATTTTCAACCTAATTAATTCATTTGTCAGTTAAAAAACTATTCATATGGATGTCTGGTGCAAAACATTTAACGATTAGAAATTTTATCTTGAAATATAAGGGACAAGGTAGACTTTACATAAACTCGCCACTGTTTTCACACTTTAAAAACAATGTTTTTAATAACATAATAAGTTTCGTGCACTGACATAATTTAACCACAAAAATAATACCTAAAACATTAAAATATACTAAAATATTATTTATGAGGTAAACTATCGTATGGTTATTGTTATATTAATTGGAAACTAAAAATATTTGTATAATATACTCACATAACTTTCATATGTTTACATATAGTTGAACACAGTTGAATTGATTCTTTTTAAAAATTATTCTGATTTAAACATACAGTAGAAGGCCAATTATCCGAACAATCAAATAAAACAAAATTAAAAGGTTACAAATTAAGTTTAGTTCAAGTTAAAACTGCTCGAAGAGTAACACTTCAATTTAAAAAATACTTCGTGTTTTTTGATTGGAAATGTATAATGTTCATGAAAAATTCGATATAAATCGAGAAATTCGGTTTACCATAAATTTTTTCGTCTACAAACTCTAGTCGAATCATGAAAAAATATAAATTCACACAGTTTTTGTAAACCATGACCATTCAATTTTTATGTAATTAAATTAAATTACCGATTTATATGCACGTTAATATAATGTTCAAAATATTAAAAAAAATCTGAAAAACACAGAATTTTCTATTAAATATAATCAATGTAATGAAGAATTTCAAACCAAAGTATTAAACAAATATGTAAACGTTAAAAAAAAAAAAATTATTATAAATAAGTTCACCAAAAAAATAAATAATAATAATAATAAAATAAATAAATAAACAAGTAATTAAATGCATTTATAATATATGAACATCATGCATCTCCTGTTTTGAAAATTTGAAGAAAAAAAATAAAAATCGTACATTTACAGAACGAAAAAAATACAAGGGCATATACATTTATTTTATTAATTCATTTTTAACACATTGTGTTTGTCCCGGCGAAAGTGTTGCTAGTTAAGTACCAAATTAAAGAACCAGTCCTTATTAGGTACTTGATTTTGATTACAGAAACGGAATCCAAAACCGTATGCCATGGATAGTCCTCTCTCATGAATTGTCCTTGCCAAATAGATAATTATTTATTATAAATAATTTATGTTTTATATTTTAATTTTCAATTACTGTGTGTTGCAGTAAATTATAGAATATATTGGAATATACAAGTTGAATTACCTTTAAAAATACAGACTCGTTGAATACCAAGCAAATTTTTCTGTTCTTCAAGAAATCATTTAAATATTTCGAAAATCGAAAATATAGCTATATGGAAGTCGCCCATTCCACACTGAAAAATATGGATAAAAACTAATCTAATGCGACTTATTTAAAATACGCCAGATACAATAAATTAATTAAAAAGTACGCTGTAAATAATTATTTGTATTAGGATTTTTTTTTTTGTCAAGTAAATAACATTTAAATAAATAAAGCGAAAAAAAAAAATTCTATAAAAATTCTGAACTCAATAAATAATATTTTAAAGTAATCTGGAGTGTGACAATATCATTCAGATTTATTTAATAATTCTGATATGACAAGTGCTCCGTATTAGAAGCTAATTATTAGTTAAGATTTTCAAAATACTCCAGATTCGTTGTCTTAACCTCAGTTAATTAAATTACCCGGGAATAAAATGATACTAACAATAGTAATAATCAATTTTACAGTGATTTAAATTTCTACAAAACAGAAACATTGTAAATTGTGAAGTATATAAAAATATAAACAAATCGATAAACTGCTGTGACGTAGCGTTTACAATTATTTATATGAAAGTATATGTGGACACTGGTTAAGTAAGTAATCAAATCATATGATCCCTGATGCGGAAACATATTCTGGATATTCCCAACACATGATACGTGCTATTATAAATGTTCTGAAATACCATATACATGTATTTTTTAAAACGGGTTACAAAAATCGAAGAAAAAATCATCTTAAATTGTAAGAAATGAGTTGAGGAAGTCTTCAAGGTTGGTCATATTTCTGACTTTTGTCACCAAGTTTGATATCAAATAAATCTCAAACACTGTATAAAGGTCTTGGAATAATGAGATAAGAAGTAACCACGAAATTGATTAAACATATCCTTAAATGATTAAAAATAATATTAAACCAATTTTGTTTACATTTTCATAGTCGGTACGGGAAACCTCAAAATAATATGGATTTCAACGAGAATCCGAATTTAAAATTGATCAAATGACCATTCAATTGGTTGGAAATATGATTAGTAAAATAGTTGGTTATCGACGCTGATACGCAAATTTTGATTTCATAAATGGTCTAACGCTGACGTAAATCGACTTTATCTATTTGTCATGCTCTACAAGTATACATATTGCTAGCTTGAATCCTTCCGTCAAGCATTCTAAATGAATTTTAAAACTTTTACCTTTTCAATTACTGCAAAACATTTGAATTATAATAATTTTTTAAATGCAAAAGGCACAATTATGATTAAAAAATTCAATGAAAAAACAATAAAATCAACAAAAAAAATAAAAATAAATAAATAAATAAATATAAACCCCACCTAAACATCATTCTAGCTTTGGATTTTCGTCAACTTTCCTTTGCAAAAAATAAATAAATGTGCATTTAATTTTTATTTTCTAATAAGTTATGATGCAACGAAATAATCTGATTTCCAAATAATATAATAAGAAAAATAAAAATTCCTAAATTGATAACACTTGCGTCAAAAAAATTGAATAAACTGTTACATGCTTTGGTTCACATATTATATTTGTACACATGGTAATATTTTAGTTTTGGAAATACCCAATATTTTGGGAAAACCTCTACTAATAAATACATATTCGTAACAATATCTTTATTCGTCTATCGTATAGAGTAAACAAACCAATTGACTCAATGTGTACAATAACTTTTTTTCTTTTATGTATTTATTTATTTGTTTTGTTTTGTTTTTTTTTTTTTTTTAATTTGTTGGTATTA
This sequence comes from Chrysopa pallens, assembly GCA_020423425.1. Lineage (NCBI taxonomy): Eukaryota > Metazoa > Arthropoda > Insecta > Neuroptera > Chrysopidae > Chrysopa > Chrysopa pallens. Next base: position 76,546,192 of record CM035592.1, read on the forward strand.
TAGTTTATTATTTCATTTCGATCAGACTTGAAGAATCTGTAAATAAACTAAGTTCATACTAAGCGGTATGATCAGTAATATTAATTAAATCATTACGCAAAACCTATAACACTTAATTTGTATCTATTATGGTTTTTGGTTACAAGCACATGTGCGTGAATATATAATTATATTCAACCAACAACTGTCAATGAAACTAACCTAAGGCCAATTCAAGGAGTTCTAATGTCTGAATTGAAAAAATTCAATTTAATAATTAATATTTAAAAAATTATTAAATTTTCAAAATAAAGACAATATCCGATTGAATACAGATAAAAAATTAAATTAATCCCAAACATATTTCATGTTCGAGTAAAGCTTCTAACGTTTTTCAAATCAATTATGATTTTGTTCTTAAATTTGATTTATGCGTTTATCAATAAACGTTATTCAAATTGTCAACTAAAACAATTGGATAGTCAATATTGCGTTGAACCTACAGACTGTAAAATTATTTTCATAGGACTTTCTATTAACTCATTTTCTCTCCAAAACTTTCAGGAGAAATATAAAATTGTTTTAAAATAACATTTTCTTCCAATATTAATACAACAGTACCCTCGCAGACAAGACTTACCACAGCTTTTATTTATTCTTTTGTTTCACAATTTTTATTTATTTATGATAAAACTACTTTTGACAGCTTACTCACCTTTTCGTTTGTTTTCTACAGCGTGGGTTTTTATAATCGAGATACTACTAATATCAGATTAAGGAGTCCAATTTCAAGTGGGTATTCTCAGGTTCAGATTCTATAGGTTTTAATTTAAAAATAGAATTAAATACTGAACACTGATTAAAAACATTTTCATAAACTGTTTGTGTTAATAGAATCAAGAAATTAATTTTATTTGTCTTGAATAAATATAAATTTATGCATAATTCAATTTTTAATTGAATAATGGTATATTTTTATGTAAAAAATGTGGTTTAGGTCACGTTGAAATAAATATGTAGTCGCACAAATAAATCCGATTCAAAGGTGAGTTTTTATTTTCTTTGAAAAAGATCAAAACACTACATCACATTTAATAAATTGAAATCCGTGTTCCATTTTTAAATAATAATAAATAATTATAATTTTTTTTTTATGTATATTCAATCTGCGCATTCAAAATTTGTATTTAATCTCAATCATATGTATAGATTCAAATAAATAGCACTTTCACCATGGATAAGGTCATATAGTCTACATATTAATCTAATACAGATCAGACTAGGATTTTCAGGGTCAATAAACTAGTATTTTATAAGCAAGACAATGTCAACAAATATCTATACGTTTTTTGACCTTTTTTTAAAACAATAATTTGTATACCCGACTTTATAGAATATATAAGAGTATATTAAATTAAGTCTAAAATGTGTAACGCTAGAAAATATTGAGAGTACCAGCTAAACCTGAGATATTCATATAGTATAGATTACCTAATTGGTCCTTTTTCATCTTTTAACTCGTCGTGTATGTTCGCCTGGAAGGCCGTTATTAGACAACTCAAAAACGCAAGAATACAGGAAGGAGTTAAATTATCCATAGGAATGAATAACTATTTAAAAAAATTGAAATTTTTGTGCAAAAAAATTCCAAAAGCAAAGCTAAAATTGTTTTTTCGAAAAATTAAGTTTTTCAACTTTATTTTTTATAGTTTGGTAGTAACTTTTTTTGGTGGCGCCGTAACTATGTACCAAAAAATAAAGATATTGATTCAAGGGAGAAATTGTCTATATTTGTATCTTCATATAATCAAAGGTTATCGAACATTTTTCATTTAAATTTTACCATTCTTACAATATTTAAGTATATTCTTTTAATTTTAAACAAGAAATAAAAAATAAACCATATTAATTTTACATAATGATTTAAATTATTAGTTAGTTCCTTTAGGCGTGCGCAGAATTAAATGTAGCCAGTTTCTTCCGTTATTCAACATCTCATGACGTCAAATAAAAGTTTAGACCAAATTTTTAATGGAAAATGAAAAAGTTTTTTTTAAATCCCTACTAAGAATAGTAGAATTACGAATTTTACATTGATTTTGATTTATTTCGAATATTTATTTAACCAAAAAAACTTGTAACGTGAATATATTGAATACAACTGTAATAATTTAAAAGTATTCCAACGACTAGCCATATATTGATTGCAATGATGGTTATTTATGTCTAATTTGGTGTAACAAGTCCATTTGAATGATATAGATTTATTTTGTAATAAGACTACTTAAATTTTTTCTATCTCTTACTTAACGCTTACTGAATAAAATGAAAACCTTTGTCGCATTTTTCAGTTTTGAAAGGAATTTGTGAGAAGAATGCATGTACAGAACTGGCAACTGAACTGAGTGTGATGGCAAGTGTGTTTTATTTTGAATTCCGGTATTTTCTTAGCTTCGTCATGGCAACGGATTTGATTAAAGTTCACTTTATTTAATTATAGTTAATACTTACTAGTTTTTAAATGAAGTATTATTCGTATTTAGCCTACAGCAAAATAATTTTTTGCTCATTAAAAAAAGAATCCTGTTTGATGATATCATTGAATATATGAAAATTGAATGCGTTTATAAAATTTCGATAAATTTTTTATAATATTAGATAATTAAATAATAATACATAAAATTTTCAAATATATGACGTTTATCTTACGAAACTACAAAAATATATATATATATATATTGATTACAAATAACTATTGACGTCTATTGGAGCAAAGTTCAATTATTTAGTTAAAACTTTGGTAATATTTGTACTTTGAATAAACAAACATATTATAGGAATAATGATGTTTTACAATAATATAGTTTAACGTTGAAGAAATTGTATCCATATTCAGAATTTAATATCTGAAATTTTTTGTGGTAATTTCTCGATACTTTTACAAGAAATAATTATTTTGAACCGATGAAAAATTAAAATTTATTATTTTCTTAAAGACGAAATAAAAATTTATAAACGATTTAATTGAAGGATATAGCAGGCGAAACGCTGTAGCATGTGTTGAGTTATAGAAAATATTGGGAGAGAAATGTATACTCGTTTCTAGGCGAGTTTGAAAGATTTTGAGTAAATTATGTGAATAGGGAACTAGCATTTTGCAGTTTGTTTAATTTCCTAAAATTACTACTTAATTGCACTAACATTTCTAAAAATTTCCAACCTATGGGAAGTTTTTTCAATTTTTATCGCTAGAAATAGTATTCAGACTAAAACAAGGATTTTAAAATAATCAGCATAATTAGTTTACTGGTACCTAATCAACTAATACAATTATCTCAAAAATAGGATTAAAAAAAAAAAAACAACGAAAAATTTCTGCTTAAGCAATTTCTCTATTTGATATTAGTCCTTTAGCAAAATTGGGCTGAAGGTCATTTCATTTATGCAATTAGATCGGACCATTAATACAAATGCTAAAGAATTTAAAAATTTGAATTTTGGTTTAAAATAGCCTCGAAAACGGATTTCAAGGTTAATTTCAATGTCACTACTCAACAAAATTTACAAATATCTTTAGCTTTTGTACAAACAAAATTTTTAAATCATAACTTTTCGAATGATACAGTTTTTTACATCGAATTATTAAAAAACAGTTATTCCGTTTGTACTAAAATATAGTAAAATGTTAATTTTTGTTGCGTTTATTCTCACTAGCTCGTCCAAATACCTATATCATCTTAAATACCCTTAAAGTGTGTAAATAAAATGATTTTTATTTATTTACTACCTTGCCCGGCAAACATCGTTTTGCCATATATTTCTAATCAACATTAACATTTTCTAAGTATAACAACATATTCTCAACACTCTATTTCTAAATAATGAAAAGCTGAGGCAAATCAGAATAAATAATGATATTTATTTATATTTTAAAGCAGACCCGCCCGGTTCATTGATTGCTGTGTTAATTTTCCCATTTTATTAAATGATATTACATCGATTACATGCGAAGACAATTCTACCCTTAGGGTAGAATTGTCCCGTATTTACCCGATATTTGGTGGAGTAGACCCGGTTCCGCGTTCACCCGATAATTTGTGCTGTGGTACTCATACACTTGATGAAAGATATATGGAACTCCTGAACCACGAATGATTCCGGTAATACTTGCGATATGCACACTTTATACAGTTGACAGTTCAACATACTGCTAGTGAGAAGAGGTAAAGAATTTTATTTTGAATTTCAAATTTAGATTTTGGTTTCTATGGAAATGATGCTAATAGGATTTGTAACATGTGAGAAAAAAAAGACATAATTGTTTCACAGCTAGGAACATTTTGTATTCGAAAATTAAATTGTCGTTTATAGTATTTTCCGTAACTTATTATTTATGTTTCTGACCGTTTAAACCTTCCCTGAACTTTCACAAATATTTCAAGATCAAAATTAGCAAAATCGATCCAGCCATTCTCGAGTTTTATCGAGACTTACATTACATTAAGATATAACAATAATGTATATTTTTATTTAAAAAAAAAAATGTTTATGTTAGTTCTTCAACTCGAAACGTGGTTAATTTGTAAATTTTTTTTCGTGTATTACAATCGTGTATTTTTGTCACTCCAAAATAAAAAAATATCATTGAATATTTTAATAAAAGTAGTTATTAAATGGATAAAAAATATAGTGAATAATAAATATTAAAATCGTACCATAAGTCAATTTATTATTCGCCAATGGCAGGTAACTTGGTAATATTACTTTTTCTGCCAATTCATTTACTTAGTTCTAAAAATAACTCCGAACTGATACATTTTAACATCGTTCTAATAAATTTAATTTCGTTGCAAGAAATTTTGTAAATTTTATTCTGCAATCTTGCGGCAAAGATTTTTGAAAATAATTATATTTTAATTTCGAATATATTAATAGGTATGCTGGCAGTTTTTTCAATTCATACATGACCCACTTTTAAAACACTGTAAGATAGAAGAAAACTTAAAAAATAAATTTACAAACAACTTTTGTTTGATGCATTTTTGCGTAAACTATTTTGAGTCGCCACAATTTCAACTGAAATTTAGATAATAATAAATATTATTATTGTAAATGCATTTATAACTTGGGCGGCATATTTATATTTCATGAATATTTAATTAAAAATAGTTTCAATATTGATAAAGTACCAAAAGTCGAGCATGTAAATAATACACATTGATAATTGTTATTTTCACTTGTTTTAATTAAATAAATGAAATTAAATTACATAGGAGAAGATAGATAAATAAAACATGAATCTTTTAATGATAAATAAAAATATTTTAAAAATATGATATAATAAAACACGTTATATGGCGTATCAAAATAGAAAAATTTTACGTTTAATAATTAAGACTATATAATTAATCTAATATATAAAATTTCCATGTCACAATGTTAGTTACCGTACTCCTCCGAAACGGCTTTACCGATTCTCATGAAATTTTGTTTGCATATTGGGTAGGTCTGAAAATCGGACAATATCTATTTTTCATCCCCCTAAATGTTAAGGGTGGGTGGTCCAGCCCTAAATTTTTTTTTTATTTTTTTGGACAATTTTTTTTATTTTTATTTTTCTATGATACATCATACAAAAATACATACAATCCTAAATTTTCACCCCTCTACGATCAACCCCTATTTTTATTTGTTAATTATAAACTTTAATTTTTTTGGCAAGATTTTTATTTTTATTTTGTCATAACTTAGAATTTAAAAAAATCATAATACTCTTAATTTTCACCCTTCTACGATCAACCCCTAATTTTCCATCCCGATTTTTATTTTTTTCTGCAGGTTATTAGTATAGATAGTAATTTACTTCTTAGTCTATAGTAGCGACATTTAGTACAGGTGTACCTGAATCTACCTGAATATTGTATATTTTTTAAAATTCAAAATACACTATTTTTATGGTGAAATTTACAATTTATACAGTTTAAAATGAAAGTTATACGTAGACAAATAAAATTAAAGTTTTTAAATTATTTTTTAATTTAAAATACGAGAAATCTTCCGGTGCGGACGGGTTTGTATGACCGGGACATATGAAAATTTAGCAAATCAAAATTTAAAAAAAAAATATTCTGTTTGCCATGTAAATTTATCAGACATAATCAAAAAGTTATTTGACGATAATTTGGAATGAATAGAAACCTCCACAAAAAAATAATAATAAATAAAAAAATAAAAATAAAAACAAAACGAACAATTTTATGAAATATATAATATTTTAAAATTGAGCCAAGCTCCTGTTCAAATTTAACAGAATGTTATTGCAGTTTCTTTTTTTAAATAATAATCAATTATCCTATGTTTTTGATTATCCTATGTTTTTGAAACATAAAAACTATTATAACTTTTGACAATGATCAGTAACAATACCTTTAAAATTCTTTGGTGCCTATATATGACTGTCATACGGAAATATTTCGAAATAAATGCCCTTTGAGGATCTTTTTATTAATATTATTATTATTTATTTTTGAGAACGGCTTTTTTAAATAAGTGGTGTAATCTTAGTTACCTCTTAGTATCCCGATCGTTTTTAAATTTATTTTTATTCAAGGAGATCCTCTTAATCCATTGAAATAATATAATATCAAAGTGTGATAAAAAAAGCGTACCCCAATTAACTGAAATTGTGACAAAAAAAGTTTCTCTTTATGAAGATAAGACAGAAAATTGGGAGAAATGATTTTGTTAATTGAGTTTTACTGTAATTATATTTTTTAGTATATTTATAATAATATTTTCCCACGGTTTGTTGAATAAATCTTTTTTAATCAAGGATTTTTCAATTCGTCGAATTTCATTACTTTAATACGATCTTGTTATTTTTATTATTATATAGTTATTTGTGTGCCTGGTACACAAGGTACCAGATGAGTAATACATGTGTAAATCAGTGCTCCGCTCTTATGTTTAGCTTATATTACACAATTTAAAATTTAATAGCCTTACATACAAATAAAACGCTGTTGTAAAAAATGACAAGAAACACATGGTTTTGGTCTAGTGTGGTTAGATCCATCAGAATATTGAAGAAGAGGCATAGTTTAGTATGAAACTTCGGCACTACATTGTATAGCTTAAGATTGTTAGAAGTAAATTCTAGAAATTTATTTATTCTATGTTAAGAAACCAAAAACTACTGTTTAAACAAATTGTTTCATTCTTATTTTAAACACAATAAAATGTCTTCCGCTATACATGTTTAAAGCTCAATGATTTTTTCATAAATGCTACATGAAACTTGGATTTAAACGACGGAGGTAAGTAGAAAAATTCTCCATTTTTTGCCACTGCTTACTTTTAAAACAATTTTAAAATAAATTTCAATTGTTGTGTATTTTTTAATTTTATGAATTTGAGAATAGATAAAATTATATTAAATTAAATAACAAGTGAAGCTAGCATCTACAAGTGTTAGTTCATACTATTCCTGTTGAATTTTAGCTTGAAATATGTCGGGTATAAGTAATTAATGGTATAATGTTTCAATAAAAATGTGTTTGTTTTTAAGAAACAAATAATTTGTTATTTATTTGAATTTTTATATCTTGAGTCGTAATTTGTACAAAATGCATGTCCCATTTTTATTAATTTGAGTTTTTAGTCCCCCATTTGCTTTTTAATTATTATTTAATTAATAAGTCAGAGACAGAAAAATAAAGCATAAGTAAAAATTAAAAGTAAACGAAAGATAAAGATAAAATAGAGATGTGGATTAGGGTAGAATAGAAATAACTTGAATAGATAAATATGTAAGATTAGGAGATATACAAAGATTAGGAGATAAATATATACAATTGATTTAAAAATGGGATAAAAATTAAACGTGAGGTTACAGAAATTTAAAAGGAATTAAATAAGAAATCATAACAAAGATGTGGAAAACTATAACTTTTCGATAGTACCTAGATCTTTCCCAGATTTAATGGAAATCAACCCCAAAAGACATTCAGCATGCATAAAACCCAGCCTCTTTCCCAACCCTGTTTAAATAATCTGGTAAATTCCACATCAATAAAAACAAAATGAATTACATACCAAAATAAATAGAACTTCCTAACTTAATCGTTAAGTTCTAATACGCTTAACCTCTAATACGCTTTTCATTGATTAAGTTATTAAAATTTAAACAATAATTGCAACTCCATGATCAGTTACTTGTCATAAAACGGAGAGTTGCTATAAGAATAGAATGTCCGCTGTATTACAAAATCAATCCCATGAAATAAATAGGAAGAGACTACAAGCCGTAGATGGCCTATTTTTACAATATAGAGGGAATATTTAGTCTATTATGGTTTAAGAAAATTTTATTTATTCAACGAGGATACGCCATCAACATTTCAGAGCTTTCGTATCGCTCTTATTTCGTTTTTGAGTTTTCTGGAAGCTGAACAGATAGACAAACGAATTAGACTACTTATATGATTCTCATATATTACGTTAAGTTTTATTTCTTAACTGAAGTCCAAATTATTGTCTTTAGTATATTGAAATGAAATGATCAAAATTTAAATATTATGAAATTTATGGATTTATTTCACTTTAAAATCGAGTTTGACATTTTACTATGAATAACTGCGATTATTACGAATATTAATGATATAGTTTTTTAGTTTGCATTCACTGAGCATTTGTTTTGATCATTTAATAAAACTTTATAGAAACAGAAGGTGATATGCCTATGGAATTTTGTATTAATTTTAAATAATGAAAACAAGTTTTATTTAATCATTTTATCATTTTACGTTTTCGATAATTCTTTCGAAGTAACCATTACTTTCGACAGTTGCAAATTCTTAATTGCACTGGACTATTTATTCTTGATTTTAACTAATTGAAGTGAATGATGAAAAACTTAATACTAAACTCTAATTAAAATAAACTTGTATTCAAAAAAAAAAGCATTTTGAAATGCAATAATAAATCTACAGGTATGATAGCTTTATAACATTACTTACCTTTAAATTAATTAAATAAAAACACGGAATGGATATAATAATGATAATAAATAACAATATTTGTATTTTACTTCTTGATATTTTCTTTCAGAGGACAGTTGAAAAACCATCATGTTACAATCAGGTTGATGTTTAATTTATCATTTACATCAAAGTAATAATAAAATTTCGTGACATCAAATACTTCTGTTGCCAAACCGACAAATATTTCTCTCGAGCAAGAGTCATACATTCGAGGGTCCATTCTTGACGAGATTTTCAGATTTATCTGTTACCAGCTATACAAATAAGTCAGAGACTTGCTAAAGTGGGTAACGTTATCCTAAATCTTGTGTTGAATTTTTGGATTTGGAGTTGACTTGGAGGTAACTGTTTTATTTGTTAAAATCATTTGCTGCTGAAGGGAGGCCGCGTGTGGAAGCTAGGGCCATGCCAAAGTTTTTATGCCCTTCAGACTCTATATAATGCCATTTTTTAACTGAACAAGATTCAGGAATAATCGATGTTATGATATTTTTTTAGAAGTTTTCATTCTATTTTCTAAGCAATTATTTTGACATGGAAAGTATAAGTCTTCATTTTTACCACACATTGCCTATCTATTTCCGATAAGAAAAGAATGAAGTACACGTTTCTTAAACTTTATGAGATTTGTATGTTAAGCGTTTATGTTTCTTTAACTGTAAAGGAATGCCAGTAATGGTTTGTTAAAGGATGGGTCCGAACAAAGTCGCAGATAATAAATTTAATAGTTACTTTTTTACCAAGCCAATAAATTTTTCATTCTGAATGCTGATATTTTAATTGCGATAAGTAACTAGTAATTTTAAAACAGTTCTGTGATCTATAACTTACCAAAAGATGAAAAATTTATTATTAAAGTTAAATTTTCAAAGAGTTCTCATTAAATTACGAAACAATAAAGAAGGTTTGGAATTGTTCTTTAAGAAAACATTAATAATATTTATAGAAATATATAGTTTAGTTGACTTAAATTTCGAATATTACGGTCAACATTCGTTGTTATTTGCATGAAAATCGAATACATGCGAGTCATTTTATAATTTGCTATGGAATGACTCATATAACAAAAATAATATACTATAATACACAAGAATAAAGAAGACTTTTTTAAAAACAAATAATGAAAAACGTATACAGTTCATTCATTTTGTCTTTTGTGTATAATCTACATATGCATAGTATGAAAAAAAAATCTGAAAGAATAATTTGAAACTCATCATAAACCGTCGCTTCTTACCGTCCCGCATGTTTTCTCCTTTAGTGAACCTTTTGTGTTGTTTGATAAATCTATGTAGCTTTAAAATTCATAGATATTGAAATAATATTTATTATTGGTTTTAAATATCGAAATATGTAGCAAAATCAACATTCAAATTGCATTTTACTAAAGTCACAAATATAAGATAATCAATCCTTTGGTCTTCCAAGATAAGTATATTTTAAATTTTAGTTGAAATTTTATGATGCGTTTATAATAATGAAATTTTATAACTGGCTAGTTATGGTTTCAATCGATGATTTCAATCCGAAATTTATATAAATTGTATTGTTTAATGTTTGATACATACAAAATTTCTATATTTCAAATTCCGTGATTAAATTTTTTTATATTCTGAACATAATTATGAAGTTTGATTCTCCCGTCTCATTAAATACGTAGTTTTTTATTATTGCGATGCTCTTATATTTATACAAGGCCCTTATTATTGGAATATATGTCTTTTCTAGTTTTTGAATACATCAGAGAGCTACACAAGGGACAGGTAAGGAAACTAAGAATTTGAAATCCCGAAAAGGCATTCATTAGCATTGACTTAAACGTAAAGTATATATAAATGTCAATTCTCTAACTTAAATTGGGGGGAAAGGTCTACAGCAATGCGTAAACCATAAACAATCGACAACATGATGTTTCGTAAGTAATAAGATAATAATATAGACGAACAAACGGCATCAAATGACATTATCTTGACACTAATCCATAATTTAGCCCTCGAATTATTAACCCTGAAGCTCGATTAAGAGATGCTGTTCAGATGTACAATGCTATAAAAATATCAATTTCTCCGTATAATTCCTTCCAAAACGCTGATAGCATTCCTCACAATAATAATATTTTTCTGGCTGGTAAAAAAAGTCTACACTCCGAATTTCTACTCTTTTGATCGAAAAGGGGCTGGATGTACTAAAAATTAGCGAGAAAAAAGTATTATATATTTCAGATATCTTCAAAACCCCATAAATCTTGTTCTAGGGACTATAAAACAATTTTTAACACCCGGCCCGTGCCCATCCCAATAACGTTAAATACTGAGCAAAGATTTCTTTGCAAATATGGTAGAAAAAGGCGGGAATTTTTGATAATATGAAATATTCTTAAATATCATATTAAGTTGCATGCATAATACTGTACGTACGTATACCTAAAAAGCTCATTTAATAGTTTTTCGTAATAAATTACTCATTATTCTCGAAATATATGTACATAATATATCAGAGTATATTATTTTTAGTCTAAAGTGTGCATCTGTCCGTCTGTTCGTCAGTAAAGTAACTAATAAGATAACTCAAAGAAAACAGCTCACCATGATAACAACACAAAGAAAAATGCTACCTTGGGAGTTGAAAGTTAGGCTTGATTACTCAAATTCAGCTATGAAGTACATATAAAAATACAATGCATATTATTGTAATAAATATATTAACATTATACAAATAATTCTAATGATTAAAATAGTTCAGACATTGATACTAAATCATAAGTAGAGTACCTAAATATTAAACTTTGTTAGTTGTTATATTCATTTGCTTTATCAGTACTTTCTAATTAAAACAATACTTTGATAATGAATCGGAGGAGCTGCTACGAATGTGCCAAATTTAAGAACTTGTAGCTATTATTGGTTTTTAAGTACATGAAAGTCATGAAATTCGAATATAGTTAAATTGTCAATGTACCAAACCTTTTTCATTTACTTTCTGTGGCCCATCTATACACAAACGTATTACTCGATGGTACCAAACAACATATTTTAATACGATGGCGGTATTTTTACTTCTACACTGACTAACTACTGTTTTCTACTATTATTACAATTGTTTTGAATTTTTTTCCTTGTTTTGTTCTACTTTTTTATTTTATTTTTATTTTGTGCTGTTCGTTTGTTTATACGTGTATGTGTATATGTTTGTTTGTTGTTATTCATCTATAGTTTATAAACATTGTTGTATTCAGTATGATGATTAGTACAATAATGATTATCATTGTATCTTGTGTGTTATTATTGTGAATATGATGTTCAAATATTAAAAAAAACCTCATCGTCATACCATGTCGTGCTGTAGTATTCGTATTTAACATACAGATCTATCTTCAATAAGATCTTTTCATTTCTTTACTGTCTTTTTATTACACTAGCCGTTACTCGACCACTTCACTGAAGAATTCCTGCTTTATAACAATATCTCACATAAAAGTCTATTTGCAATCATAAAAAATTCATTATGATTGTAAATACTTGCGATAGTATAAAAAGTAACTTAGATCTTTGTTATTTTACGAAAAAAGTGTATGTTTAATAATCAGATTTTTGTTAAAGTTTAAAATCACTTTATAATCAATGATCAATGATCTAATCTGTTATAAAAAATATGCTGCAAGGCATCAGAGAACTTTTTATTATTATTATTTTTTTTAACAAACAAAATAAAAAGCAAAACTAATAAATAAGTAAATAACAACCTTTACCTGATAGCATTATGAACGTGATAGGGATGTTGACAGATACTGAATTTCCTATATTTCACATCAAAATGTGAAACTAGTTTCAATGCCATGAAAAAAGTTTAAATTTAATTCAAATATATTCAAAAACAAAGAAGTTATAAACTACCAAGGATTATATATTCATCTCATTCTAGAAAACGATGTTTATCATCTAATTTATATCTAGATAGGAACAGTTAACGTCATATACTGGTATTTCCATTTTTGTTTAATTAGGAATTTTGAATTTATTGCATATTTTTTAAGGTTCTAAAAAATAGCTTCAGATCCGTGTTTGTGAAATAAAAACTTCAAATAAATTATTTCAAAAAATAAAGTCAACATCTCTATTATGACTAGTTGTATTATTTCCTGGATTTGAATTTTCGTAGAGAATATATTCCACTAAAATTTGTTATACTTTGAATGTTTTGAGAATAAATAATACAATTTAGAAAGCCTGCAAATCACTAGAATAAAGAAGAACCTATGGTAAGTCGATTTTTACGAAATGCTTATATTTAAGCTTTTAGATGATCAGAAGCTAAAATATAAAATTTGGTGAATGTAGTTTATTTGATTCAGAATATGTTTTGGCCACAGATAATTTAATACATCGTCAGGCAGATGCCCATTATATTTTGAACCTAGAAACGTGTGTAATGAATTGATCTGAAAACTTTTTATTTTATTTTATATTGTATACTAAAAGCAGTTATCATCAAGCAATTGACAGTGTCTATATATAAATAAAACAGGAATTTTACAAAATTTCAAAATTTATGACAAAAAATAAATTAATTAATTAAAGAAAAAAATTAAATGCATATTTTATGCAAAATTTAGTAATATACATGTATGTATAAAAAATAGTTCTAAAGAGTGTAATGGGAACTTTTAATACATAACGATTTTGGATCATAATTGAAGTTCTTCTTAAGAATGCCTTTTTAAAATTTTAAAAGAAAACTTTTTGATATTTTTACAACATGCAACTTATTTCAATGTGCAGATAAAACACAATTTTAAAAGAATATTAAAAATATTATTACTGAGAAATAAATTAAAACTACGATTATAAAAAAATTATTGCTCTTGAATGAAGTTTGACACATATTAACAACGTGATATTGGCCTAGTTAGCTTAATATATACATATTATGAGATGATTGAAAATTGCAGCATATAATTAGTAAATTATTGAACCTTGGAAATTAAAAGGATGCGTTGTTAATCCAAAAAAAAAAAAAAAAACTAAATTGGTCGCTTTGAATTATATATCTCAGAACTACAAAAAACATGGAAAATACACTTTTGTATTCATTAGTTCATAGATATTTATATTTACGCTTTTCATATATAGTTTGTGTATATTGTGATAATATGTGGTTTTTTGTTTTATATGCGGTATACATCATCGTTACTAGACAAAACAGCTATATTTTTAGATTCAATTACATGTTTTAACCACATAGTTTTTTTCAAAATCGGCCTAATATTTTCAAGATACTGTCCGAAGAAATAAACGACAAGATAAACCGTTGGTATGTTGGTGAGTTGTAAAGCGTTAATGTTAACGTTTGCTGGTATAAGTCAGATTATATATTGATATTATATTTTTTATCGTCATTGTGAGTAAATCAATCATAGAAATTGCCAAGTTTGGTTAATATTAGCGACCTTTTTTATTCACATGTATCTACTTTACAACCAGTACTATAGTTTAGCAATGTTTTCAACAATACATTTTTTTACAGTATAGGGAGAAGGGCGGTGTGTTCGAACAGATTTTACTTTCCTACCTGTAAAAGATAAACTAGGTACTTATACAATTCTAATTATACTGCTGGATACATAAGTGATTATTATTTACAAAATTAGATAAGCTAAGTGGTTAAGTATTCAGTAAATTTTCACACACTTAATAAAGTATTAATGCTGGGATTGTATTTATAATCCCCATACGCAGGGGCACATTCTTACATTATAAACATTTTAAAATTACCGGTTACTTGATTTTATTGCGCCTTATCAAAATTTTTACAATTATATGTTTGCTATTTTACAGTACAAAACGAATTTAAGTAACAGAAAATATACTTGATATTTATTCTCTTTTAACTGAGGAACATTCGTTACAGTTAGAATGGAGGAATGAGCTACATTGAAGATATTCTACGGAATATGTTCCATTGCTGCAGAGTTGGCAAACGTAACGTCCTCGCACAATAATGTGATGATAAATTCTAGGATAATTCTTAATCCCAAGCATAAAAAACACATTTTTTAATTTTCAATGATGATAGAGAGCTTTGTATGCATAAAATGATCAGAATAAAAATTTTTAAATAGTTTGAACTTGTTCCGCTCTGTATTTATGAAGTAAATATTTCTTATTTTGTTACAAATGTATCTCAAGAGGTTCTAACGATATTTTTGTTTTGTCAGTTTAAATATAAAAATGTATAACTAATTATATCAATTAAAAATTAGGTATCTGACAAATTTATATACATAGTTATTAATTATGAGTATGGGTTATTAACGCAACATATTGAAAAATTACATACCGCATTACATAAATATATTACATTTTGTCTCTAGGTGAGCAATGCCGGCTTTTTCTAAAGTGTGACAAAAACATGA
Source organism: Chrysopa pallens (assembly GCA_020423425.1). NCBI lineage: Eukaryota > Metazoa > Arthropoda > Insecta > Neuroptera > Chrysopidae > Chrysopa > Chrysopa pallens. Next base: position 76,561,624 of record CM035592.1, read on the forward strand.
TATCTTTTATTTCAAAAAAGGGTAGCCAATTAACATTCTGATACTAAAAAATTAAAAATGACGTTTTTATGACTTTTTGAGTGTTTTGGAATGTTGGTATCATTAGATAGGTCTTATGGCAAATACGAAACGTAAAAAAATAAACAATTTGGATAAAAAATCGTGTTTCTCAAAAGCTTATATCAATTTTAGTATTTTGGTGCAGTGTCTCTTACACACAAAATCGGTTTTGAATTTACAATAAATTCTCTCTTTTCAGGTTGAATAATTTTTTTTTTTTTTGAAAAATTGTCAATCCTAAATTGATTGGCGAAGGAATATTATGTGTCACTCCATAGATATATAAACGTTCGTTTAGAACCTTGCTAACAACTTAAAAAAAGGGAAAAAGAAACATAAAGCTACTAAAAATAATAGCGAGAGCTCATACGATTCGGAGTTCACTTGTGAAAAATGTATTTAATCGATTTGACTTGAGGGCTTAAAACATTATAACACGCAAGTAGCTTATTTCAATAAAATTCGCCTTTCCATTATTCCATTTGTTACTTTAATTTGCGGCACCAGGTTTTAAGCTATTCCATAAAGTTCTTATTTTCATTTAAGTACAATTAACATATTTATTGCTTGCTTTTTTAGATGATATTTAGTAAATAACATTATTTTCAATGGTATAGTAAAATATTTCTAAATTAAAAGTCTCGTATTATTTCGAGGCAGTAAAATAAAAATATTCTTACACTTGAAATATATAGAATATGTCAGATTATATTAATTTTATTCTAAAGTTTGAAACGCTAGAAAATATTGACGTCAGAAACAACATTTTGGTAAAGGTGTTCACAGAATCACCTAATTAGTTAAAATACACATGTCAATCCGTCCATCAAGGTTACGAGCTGAAATTTTGGAGAAGTACTCTTGAACTTAAAAACTAGCAGAATCGTTTCCTTGAATCCAATGGATCCACGATTCAAATTTTGAACCATAAGAGACAGCAGAAAAATTTATGAGCAAAAATGATTGTCTGAAAACAAATAAATTTGTTTAAAAAAAAAAATTCGTTGTTAGAAAATGTAAGCAAAAAATGATTTAATGTGATAACTTACAAAATAATGCCATTGATTGAAATTAATATACCATTTAGTACCTTGACAATAGTGCCAAACTATGTTTTGGTTGCCAATAATTACACCTCGAGTTTATGACACCCAAAACTTGTGTCGGAAGAATACTCCAAAATACTATGAAGAGATAAATATAAAGTATAAAAAATCTAATCGTACATTTTAATACCCACACGTCGTGATAATTGTGAGGTACGCTGTTTAATATCCAATATTCAATAAATAAATTTAGTTCGATAATAAAATAAATGTAGTTGCTATCTTCATTGTATGACATCCTCCAGAGGTAGAAGATATATATATTCCAAAATCCAAATTTTAACTTTAAAGATATTCAAAGTTTGATGTTTACTGGGAGACGATTTTCGAAGCAGAGAATCTGTTTAATTTAATTTTTTTATTTTTTATTTTTTAAGGTTTAAGCTATTTTCGTGCTATGTAATTTTGTTAGGAATATTTTTGTATGACAAATGTTTTATTTTTTAATATGTTTTAGAAGGGCGGAGAATACAATAAAATTTTAAATAAAAAAGATTGTTTTAAATCAAAAGATTACATGATGGAATTTATACAAAGAAGACACATCCGATTGAAATTTACAGAATATCGATTAAATCAGATGACAGATTATCGATTTTCAGTTATATTGATGGATAATGGTTATATTTTTGAAAACTTAATGAGAATGCAGAGAACGAAAAAAAATAGATAAATTTTTGTAAATAAGGATGTGTCAAACATGAAGCAAAATCATTTAAAATTATCGAAAACCTAAGACTAAGCATAATATGTGGGATATTTATACTAACAAATTATATTAATCGTGAAAAACGGTTAACTTTACATTAAAGATTTAGGTAATAAAATTTTAATACTATTCGTAGTGTACACCTCTTAACAAGATTTCGTCAGAAAAACTTCAACAAATATTCAAGTGATTACTATATTTTCTATGAAATTAAAATAAAACTTTTTTTTTAATGTGCTTCATAAATAACCGATTTCTGAGAATTGTTTTACCCACAGAACCATACTTTAATATTAAATAAAACTTTTTTAGCAAACCTAATAGTATGTACTTTTTTCCATTGTATGTTAGTGATATGAAAATTTATGAAGAAACACGCATTCTGGATCAACATTTTCTCGTTTTACAAGAGTTTGCATAATAAAATACATACTGTAATCGAATATTATGTTATTTTACATGCTGAAACCCGTGTATAATGAATTGAACGAATAAAAGAAAAGTAAAATACTTTGATTTAAACAAATATTTAAATAAGTTATAAATACTTCATGTTGTAATAAAATCTTTCGTAAATAAAATAAAAATATTGTGATGGTTCTATCAGTAAAGAAATTTAAAAAACTTCCTTCTATTTTTTCATTTTCCGAGAAATTAATTATTTTAAAATTGTGTATTACACTTTGTAAAAGAACTAGTTTTCGACAATTTTTTTCAAAATAATATTCTTATTAAAGTGAAAATATTCTACAAATGTTTTCTTCTGAATGTGCGTATTAAGAATATTTTTTTAGCCTTTTTACAATAAGAGTTTTTTAACCACTACCATGCACTTGGTTTTGCGAACTTTAAAATACTTAAATATTGTAAATATCTCAGGAAAGCTCGTGTGAAATACTAAAAATATACAGTTTATATGATAATACATTGGTCCGAATCACATTCCGATTTCGGTACGGACATTGTTGGCCAACCTTTAATTAGCGTTAGCTAAGGTAATAAGCCGAAATTTGTAGATGGGAGCTATGGATTTTTTCTCCGAGAAATACACGATCTCAATGTCATCATGATCACGAAACATTTCCATGGTGTTTTCTATTATGACTGAATTTTGTAAATAATATGCCCATCAGTCATGATTTCATGATAGAATATGGTGGTGTAGTTATTCAAATCTCCTGTGATGTCATTTGAAATCGAATCTTTATATAGATATTATTATATTCTAACATTTGAAGCTCTTAGACTACGATCTCTCACACTGTTCAGCTTATATGGTTTTAATTTGGTTAAATAGCCTTTGTTATACTCTCATCCATTTCAACAAACGTAACATCTGTATTTCAGCCTATTTATAGATCGGCTCTATTATGACAGCTGCCATAAGGCAAGGAAGCAAATATTTTTTTTTTGGAATAATTTATTGTTTTATAAAATCATTTAAATTTTCCTTTCGATTTAAATGTCAATATATTGTACGATGAGTGTGAGAGATTCTCAATTGCATATAAAGCAATAGTTTGGAGACATGAACAAAGTAAGATTTTTGACATCTGAAGTGGAGGATAAACATTAAAAATGGGCTTACTTTCCTCATTCATTTTATTCGTGTAATTCGTGGAATAATAACTTGCAACGGACTGGCCAGGAACAAATATCAGTCAATAGATTTGAATATAATATAATATATTATCATCATAAATTGTATAGGATATATTAGAATAAATTAAGATAGCATTAGTATGAAGCTTTTTAAAATGGAATTTAACATTTTATGTACTTTATTTTATTATTTTAAATGTGTCGGTTTTCAAATTATTCGATTAATTTTTTTCTCTATAATTATATAGAACGAAAATTCAATAACATGATTTTTTCGTTTTGAGATGCACGATTTCCGACAAGTTAATGTAAAAATCTTAGTACTTACGCATCTCAAATTTTTAAAAATTCGGTGTGTTGAATTCAGTAAAAATCAGTGTTATTGAATGTTTACAGTAAGGTAAAAATCCTTAAGAAATAATAAATAATTTAGAATGTTCTTCAACTTTTAGTGTTATTGAATGTTTACAGTAAGGTAAAAATCTTGAAATTGAAATTTGCAATAACTTTAGAACAAACTGGTTTTTTTAAAAACAAACTCTTATTAGTTTAAACTACACAGATCGTGAAAATAGCTTGGCCGTACAGGTATTTGAAATTAATGTTTGCTAAATTCATTTGAAAAAATTTTACGTGGAAGCAAAAAATAATTTGCATCTAAAGTGTTTATTTAATATGAATTTGAGAAATGATCTGAGAATAACCTATGTTCTCGGAAAAAATTTCGCAGATAAATTAAAAGTTTTACGAAAAATCGAAATATCCACTTAATATTATAAAAATTTGGTTTTGATCTTATTATCTATATATATATATATATATATATATATATATATATATATATATATATAAATCAATTGCTGTTCGTTAGTCACGCTAAAACTCGAGAATGGCTAGACCCATTTGACTAATTTTGGTCTTGAAATATTCGAAATATTCGTGAAAGTTCAGGGAAGGTTTAAACGGTGAGAAACATAAATAATAAGTAAAGGAAGATACTATAAACGACAATTTAATTTTCGAATACAAAATGTTCCTAACATATTTTGTCTATTTTTTTCTCACATGTTATAAATCATCATTTCCATAGAAACCAAAATCTAATTTTGAAATTCAAAATAAAACTTCTTTATTCAAAATAAAACTTCTCACTAGCAGTATGACGAACTGTCAATTATTTAAAGTGTGTATATGGCATTGTTCAAGTATTAGCGGAATCATTCTTGGTTCAGGAGGTCCATATACCTTTCATCAAGTGCATGTATACCGCAACAAAAATTATAGGATGAACGCGATCCTGGGTGTACCCCAGCAAATACCAGGTAAAAACCGGGTGCATATAATGTACCGGTTGCACACTAAATACCGGGAATCCGATAAGAAAAGATTGGAAATTCTTCCTCTAAGGGTAGAATTGTATCCGCATGTAAACGATGTAATATCATTTATTAAAATGTGAAAAATAACACAGCAACGCGTAAACCGGGTGGGTATGCTTCAAAATATAAATTAATAACATAATTTTTTCTGATTTGCCGCAGCTTCATTATTTAGTTATAGATAGTTGAGAATATGTTATTATATTTAGGAGATATTGATGTTGATTAGGAATAATTTATATAACAAAACAATGTTTACCCGGGTCAGCTATTCAAAATATAATTTATTTATCTCTTCTTTTCTATATTAGTGGTTCTGGACTTCCTTTTTCATCAAGTATATGAGAACCACAGCACAATATACACGAATTGTGGGTACACGACGTACCGGGTGTCCCACATCAAACACGAGTATATATATAAATATTTCGAGTCACGGGTATCCTACACGAAATAGTACCGGGCATCCCAAATACCGGGCATCCCATGAGAAAAGATTTTCTGAAATTCTACCCCTAATGGGATGAAAAGCAGATGCAAAGTTTGTATGGGACAACGGAATTCCTTCGTCCAATCTGCTTCAACTTTTGCATGCAATCGATGTAATATCAATTGTCAATGCAACGTGTCCGGGTATGCTTTAAAATATATATTAATATCATTATTTATTCTAATTTGCCTTAGCTTTCAGTATTAAGAAATAGAGGAAAGTTGTTAAGAATATGTTATTATACTTAGAAAATGTTGAAGTCACTTAGAAATATGTGGCAAAACGACGTTTTCCGGGCCAGCTAGTTTACAATAAATTTTTGACATATGCACAATATGTCAAAATATATTATTTTTAGTGTTTGAAGTTTGTAACGCTAGAAAATACTGACTGCAATAACAAAATTTTGGAATAGGTGTTTATAAAATCACCTAATTTCTCATTATCCGTATATCTGCCCATCAGACCGTGACAAATATAACTTAAAAACAAAAAAAGATTGCGAGTTGAAATTTTTGCTACACATTTAAAAGGTGAAAAAGTATCATCAAGTTTGTAAATGACCGAAATCTATTAGAACTAATGGATCCTCGACGATCCAACTCTTGTATCATTAAAGTTTGAATGAAAAACTCAACAACAATTAACTAACTTATTTTGTTTAAAACATTTTTTCGAAAACTGGTTTGATTCGCCACAATTTCAGCTCAAATTAAGTGTATAAAATGTATAATTGCAATATATATTATTATATAATGGACTTCATATTTAGATTATACTAGCACGTTCCCGGCGCTTCGCCTCCGTAGACGTGTAAATACATTTCGTATTTAAAAATGTTTATATTCGTTATCGATTTAGTTTTTGTTGCTTTTCTTTCAAACCCATACATAGGAAAGGAATAGGGGAGAAGGAATCTTTAGCCATGACAAAGGTATATCTACTTATGTGCTCACTTCGCGTTCAAGAGAACTAAGAAAGTCCTTTAGCCCAAAGAGCATTCTTTGCTCGCCAGGTTAGAAGAACCACTAGATTTGTTTTTTAAAGCCTTTATACAAATAAACAGTTAAATTATTTGATATTTTTAATAAAAAAATAATTAAATCGCGATATATTTAAAATATATATCTGTAGATGTTGGCCGATTCTCAGACTTATCCGATATGCACACAAAATTTGATGAAAATCGGTCAAACCGTTTCGGAGGAGATTGGCAGCAAACTGTGACACGATTATTTTATATATTAGATTATAAATGGTTCTCATTAAAAACAGTTCTAGCATTAATACATAATCATATGTCGAGTATCTTAACATATTACTTTGTTAGAGATTATCTTCATTTGTTTAAGATTAGTTAGCTTTCAGAAGTAGATACTGAAAGCATAATCCAAAAAAAATTTTGAAAACGGCCATCCCTGCAACTTTCCGCTGATTTCATACCTAAGCACTTAAAATTTCATATATATATATATGTTGTTGAGCTTAAAATTTTGTTAAAAAACACTGTTCCCGAGAATATTTCGTTAACGATATCGATGTGGTTTATCAAGGTTAAAAGCTGATTAGTTTTTGGAGTTGATCGATAGAGTCGTTTAAAAGTTATTCCAAAAAAACCACATAACATAAAAGATGTACAATGCTTTTGAGCTCTTCAAGCTCGAAAGTTAGATGAAACAGTATTTGTTTAATTTTCAATCTGTTATAACTTTTGAATGAGTTAACCGATTTACACGCGGTTTATAATAATATAGTAATATATAGTAATATATAGTAATATATTTTAATTGATGCAGTTTTTTGAGTACTATAAATACTACGTGAATCGATCGATCAGATGAAAAATTTTAGCGTATATCTTAAAAAATTTAATTTTTTTGATTTTTTTCGTTCACAATATCTCACAAACGAATCGACCGATTTCGTCCCGTCAAACGGCAATCGACGTGTTTTTTAAAGTCAAGAGCTGTTTAGTTCATGGAATCGATCGGTGAAGCCGTTTAAAAGTTATTCCAAAAAAACCCCTTTTGAAAAAAATTTTGAGATTTCATGGAATCTACTGGTCCGAATCGGTTCAAATTTTCACACATACACACACCCATACATACAGACAGAGTGCCACCCTCACAGAAATCGTCAAAATAGTTTTCTAGGACCTTAAAACGTCAAGATCTGATCAAAACACGATTTTTGCAAAACGGGGTAGAACCAATAACTTCCCGATTTCCGAAAATTTTTAATTTTCTTAGCGAGAAGTTAAAAGTTTCGAGCATTTTAATTATTTATTTTGCTTAACATTAAATACTGCTTGTAGCAATGCTATTTTTGGCATTTGTTCAGTTATATGTTAAAAACAAGACATAATTTTTATAAGAACAGGCTTACACATGTACAAAATTTGTATAAAAAAAGTTCAGTCAAACCGATTTTGATGCTAGTTTCGGAACATATATAATTAATATTGCTTACTCTAATCATTCTTATTATGATAATAATTTATCTATTCCCTAATCATTAACTAATTTAATGGATTAAAGTACTAATCCTGGACTTGTATTCTTGAATGTGATTGATAATACATCAAATAATGATACCAATTTAACGTTTAATGTATTTATAAGAATACTGTGTGTCAAAGGAAAATGTGTAGCTTTAAAAGTCGATTTGTTTATTTAAGGATTTAAATTTAAATAAATGTTTGATTCTATTAAATCGAAACAAAATCCAAATTTCTATTAGTATTTTTCTTTAACGATCACCTAAATAATATCTGTGTTTAGGACAGTTTCTTTCCTTACATATTTAAGAATTTTAGTTTTGGTCTTATAACATAATATGAGGCTCCTGCTTTCAAAGTTGACGCAGTGATACACATTTTTATGTTCGTTATCTCGCAAGATACAAATAATTTTTTCACTGTTGAACTTTCCGTATACCCAATTCCTCATTTGCATTAATATTCGCTGAAAATTTAATCATCTAAAGTGTTTTAGCTGGAAAAATTTAAGTAAAATATATGATCAAATCATTGTTTTATTATATTGTCAATTTTTATTTATTCATCTCTACGATTAAAAAATATTTTATCATAATTAATTGCTCTTTGAAAAATTGAAATAAAATTAGTTAGTCTCTTATATAAAATTTCTTACTTACGTCAGTAGATTTATTATCTGCCGTAGCTAAATTTAATTACATGAGACATGGGAGCAATAAAATTTAACATAAACATGCTTTTTTATAGTAGGTTAAAAGGGTTATTTGTAATTATATATATTATCTTTTAATATAAATATTTTAAATATATATATTATAAAATTACAATGCATAAATTGCATGTTTGAGATTAAATTTTCAAAATGAAAAATTTTTAAAACAATCTGAGAAGTACAAATGATAATTTTACAGATTTGGAACCTCTTAAAGTTTGATATGAAATATAGAAAAGAAATGTTTGTAAATCATGAAAATATAACATTTTAAGCGTAAACCTTTGGCCACATTCCGAAAATAACAGCTTTGAGTATCAACAATAAATTTTTCATGTTTTCGTTTTATATTTTACAAATAGTTGAAAGTTATAATCACAAATTTTCAAGACCATTGTTCATATTTTCATAAGATAATAAGAATCTGAAGTTTGGGTTTTACATGATTATGAGACAAAAATAAATTATTGTATGCTTTTAAATTTATTTCATAATTTGTGGTTTTGAAAAAATAGAAAGGAATGTAAACGTTTAATTATGGTGGTAGGTATTGCTCCCAGTAATTTGGTAATCACTTCCATCAGTTCAATTAAATAGCGCCCTAGACTTTTACTTTCTTATGTGTAACAAAATGTGATCATCTATTACTTATATTAGGTATTCACGTAAAGGAACTATTCGCTTGTAAACGTAAGTGTAATTATTACAAAACGTGTGGAAGTTGGAAGTTGAAATGTTCGTCTATTTAGGATTTTTTTACCGACCCTTTTTTACTTAGTCATTCCAACAATTAAATTTTTCAGTGGAGTAGAACCTGTAACCCCAGTTAACTTCTCAATTAACTCAGTGAACTTTGTTGAATTAAGTTGGGGACATAACCACCCGACCTGTGAACTTCAGTAAAAATAATTTAGTCTGCGCTACCTATAAAATGCAATGAAAACTTGAATGTTTTTAATTATTTTGCAAATCATTTAACTTTTACCTTTTATTTATATATTTCGAATAAATATAATAATAAAAAAATTTTTATGAGTAGGTGAACTTCTTTCTTTTTCCAGAATACCTAACTGTTCTGAATCTTATTGTAAAATATAAATATATCAAAGATAAAAGTATTATTTATGGAAAAAAATATAGAGAAAATTGATCATTGAAGGAAAAAAAGATGACAATGATATGAACATCCCGAATGAAAGATGTCTGTCATCAATAGCCATAGATTGAGCATTTAAATCCGTTCGTATATATATATCATCTTTACATACATATCCTTTTTGAAACAATGGTTAAAAAAATAATCTGGGTTGTTTCAGTACTGTAAACGATGGATAGCAACAAGGGAGTTAGTATACACCACCGATGTCTCATCTTGTTCAAGATGAATGAAAAATGTCGGTTTCTTTTACGTTTGTAATACAAAAGAATATAAAATTATCTATATACAATATTACTATTGCTACGATGAGCTACGAGTATAATGTTTTATTTTTAGAAATTTATTCTTTTATAAATAAACATTATATAATACTTATAAAATGGTGCTAATAATATCTTTTTTTTTTTTATTTATCTTATTTTAAAATAGTTTAATTGTATTTATACAATTTTTGCAGTAGATGACTTAAAAATATGCTGGATTATGAAATATTTCCATATTTCAATTTTCGACAAGTCTTTAGCTGTCTACATTCATGATGATGACTTATGTATGTTTTATACTCGATATATATTAAAAACAGAGTATATTAGTTTTAGTATAAATTTGGAACCATATGATTTCGGCATAGGTGTTCAAATTAAAGTAAGCTCTGTTAAAAATGTGAGTTCAAATTCATGAATGATCACAATCGTTCCAATGGATCCATAACCAACTTTTAATGTGTAAAAAAATTCAAAGTTAAAAATGATCGTTTTTTCAAATTCAAAAACTCGTTTATACATTATTTGGTTTATAACATAAAACTTTTGGATTTTCTACAATTTCAGTTCAAACTTAGCTAATAAAAATATATAATTATAATATGTTAATTTTAGGGAAGTATTGAGTATTCTTTATTAATAGTCACGATTAAAAATAATTCAAACAATGATATACAACTATTTATAGTTATTAACTATTCATAAAATAAAACTAGTAGTTTGAAAAACGGCAAAGAAAAATTTATTGAATCTTAGTGTTAACGTAGCATTAAATCTTTACCTATTTGAAATATCTATACGCAAAAGAAATATGTTTTGTCGGGTCTATTTCGAAAAAAGTATTTTTTTTTATGTAACGCTCGGTTTTCGATACTTTGTGTACAATGGTACACTTGAAATTATAAAAGGTCATTAAAATATGTAAAAATAAGAATCAGAAGCTAGCCATAGCCTAAAATTCTGGCCCATTTACAGGCGTCAAAATTGAACATCCAATATATGAATGTATTTTCTATATGCATTATTTGGTAAGTTGAATTGAATTTGAACTAAAATTAATCCTAGGAAAATTTTTAAATGCAATGTTTCAAAATGCTTACAAGTTTTCGAAAAGTCAAAGCAAAGCACTCTTTCATGACTTTCAACAAGTTTTTTTGAACATTGCAAAAGTTTTACTTAATTTAAAAAAAACCCAATGAAAAACCAACTACATTTTAATTTAATTAGTTAATTAAGTGGTTAAGTGTTAATGAATTACACATAAAATTAATTGACCAATTGCTTTTATGATGCAAAAGTCTTGCGTGAACACCACAAAACCACTGTATACACATAAGTGCAACCTTGGCGCAAATACTTTAGGATTTTGTCGAAAATTATTCCTACAAATTACATTAAATTTGTGTCTTCATATATATATATATATATATATATATATATATATATATATATATATATATATATATATATATATATATATATATATATATATATATATATATATATATATATATATATAATTTTCGACAAAATCCTAAAGTATTTGTGCCAAGGTTGCACTTTTATAGTAAACAAACAAATATTGTCTATATTTACAGTTAAAAAATAAAGTAACAAAAAAAAACCAATGATTTTATCAATAGAGCTCAATCTTTTATTTAAAAATGTACCTTCGAAATTTAATTATATGGTTGCGGCGGTTTTATATGGATGATATGTGCCACTTTTCTAAAGAAAGAAGAAAAAATTATGTTTATTTAATTTGAGCCAACGGCCTTAAATACTTTTCAACCGATTTGTAATAATTATATTTATATACATATTATTATGTTAATAATTAATTAAATAAAATAAAAAGTATATATATATATATATATATATATACTTTTTATTTTATTTAATTAATTATTAACATAATAATATGTATATAAATATAATTATTACAAATCGGTTGAAAAGTATTTAAGGCCGTTGGCTCAAATTAAATAAACATAATTTTTTCTTCTTTCTTTAGAAAAGTGGCACATATCATCCATATATATATATATATATATATATATATATATAATATATAATTATATATATATATATATATATATATATATATATATATATATATATATATATATATATATATATATATATATATATATATATATATATATATATATATATATATATATATATATATATATATATATATATATATATATATATATATATATATATATGACAAACAATGACAAACCTGATTGTTTTGGAATAAACGACCTTAAAACGTAAACGTTCCTTATATATAGAGGTAATCAGTGCTGAATTTGAAAAACCTACCATAAAATGTTATTAAATAATATGATGAAAGTTTATTTTAATTTTAATGACAATGTAAATAATGCCACTAAAGGTTAATGTATGCATTTTTTTTAAATCTAAATTATTGACTATAAACTTTATGTTGTATATTTAATTTATATATTTGTGTATTACCTAATGTCTTTTGATTAACTTTATAAACTTTGGCAATTTGATCATTTAAAATAATTTATTTGTCAGTCGTTGCAGAAAGTTATTATTTTTTTAAATTATTGGCATTATTCTGATGGTGACAAACAAGTCGAAATGTACATAAATAGATATGATTGACAAATTTTATAAATAAAGTGGATTTATGCAAATTAAAAATGTGATTAATTAATGTTAATTACTTCCAAACGCCCTAAAAATATTTTAAACCAAGCAAGCTTATCTGAGCAACATTGTTCTGATGATGACTAACAAATCGAAAATTACGTAAAAAAAATCGATTTAATGCACTCGCCAATTGCTTTATAAAACGTATTTATCTCATTATACCTTATATGGTGTTTTATTTCATATCGTACAACACATCCTTTTAAATAATAATTATGAATTTACTTCTAAGCTTTCAATGAAAATGAAAAAAAATTATTCCTTTAATATTTAACACAACTAATGTTTGATATCCTCGTCGAATATGTTAACTTTAAATTGAAAAATAAAACTTCTCACGCCTTTATTACAATGAGTATGCTTGCTTGAAGTAGTTTATGATTCATATTATTTCTAGAAAAAGAATAGATGATGTTAATTTTGTAAGCAATTAGTTTAAATAAATTCTGATTCATACACAGCCTATTTTAATTCAGCTTTCCATCAAACAAGTTCTACAGCTTTTCATTAAACTCAAACTTTGTCTTTTTCTTTCGACGACTCTCTTGCGTCTATATGCATACACAAGAAAATTGCATATTGAAAAATGCACAACTGGAAAAATGAAATGGTTTATTTCATAAACACAATTTAGTGTTTGAAGAGTTCGATTTATCGTACTATTCCTATGTGTGATCCTTATGAATGAATGGTTTTCTAAAAGATATAACAATAATGTATCGTTTATAACAACATCGATCAGATAGTAATAGATTCTTGTGTAAAAGTATAATTTTTTTGAAAAAGATACGAGGTGAATCACTAAAATTGTTTTGTTTTTTGGTGACTTTCTATTTTTTTTAACAATATCCTCTTTTTGGAACGAAGTTCCTTACGGCAGGCTTGGAGGGGATAGGGATTTTGCTGCGCGACCGAACTGAAAAAAATGTGATAGTAAAACCGTAAGAAAAAATGCGTGGAATAAAACCGTTAAATGAGACGTAACTATAGTAACAATGTCAAATGAACCAACAAGTGACTTGAATGCAATTGACAGTGATAATAGTGGGAAATTATTCAGTGCAAAAGAATTAAATACGTAAGTATTAGTTTATTCTTTATTAATAAATATATTAATAAATATATATTTATAAATATAAAATATTTTACATTGGTTAAGTAAGGTTTTCTAGGTTTTTTATCTTTCTTCTAAATACTTTCTTGTACTTAAATAAAAATTAATCAGCAAAATTTAAGAGAAAAATCAAGAAAACCTACATAAAATTGAGCACGATTTTTTTTGCAATTTGTGTCGATTCTACATTAGCCGAAGGAACTTCGTTCATACTTGGTGACTCACGACACCACATCATTTTTTTTGAGTTTAGAACCTGGAAATCGTTTTTGACGATAGTTATTAGTTCATAGTTTTACATTGCTTCAAGGAAATATTCACAACTTCTTTTATGATCATAACTTCGTTATTGAATTGTAAATAAAATGTCTAAGCTAACATCCCTAGTACAATACGACAAGAACCCTTCCTCTTTAAAGTTACTCCTCCAAATGTATATATATATATATATATATATATATATATATATATATATATATATATATATATATATATATATATATATATATATATATATATATATATATATATATATATATATATATATATATATATATATATATATATATATATATATAGATATATATATATATATATATATATTTATTTATGTGTCCGCTCATTAAAGCATAGCCAAAGGAGAAAAATAAATTTAATAAATTTATAATATTAATTTAAATTAAATTTAAATTTCTTACTAAATATTTATTACAGTTTAAGAGTAAAAAATACTTATGTTCACAATTTAAAAATATTTTTGATTCGACACTGATAATAGTTCTCCTGCGAAAAAGTGATTAGTTTTAAGAAATGTAGAAATACCATTGAAACAAGTCAAGATTTTAATTTTAACAATTAAGGTTAATTGCATAAACATTTAACATATTTAACATAGACTGAGTTTCAATTTTTTAACTATATATAATTATTATTATCAAGTCTGTTACATAGTATGTATGATTACTAATTAACATGTAATTTAGCTTAATTGTCGCATATCTAAACATAGTTTAGTTGACCACTTCCACATTTTCTGAATGGGCTAAAGTTATTTATTCAACAATCAATCAGAGATTAACCTTCAAGGTAAATCAATCTAATAAAAAAACTTTAAATGCTTATTTAAATACCTTAAATCTTTTTAATTTAGTGGAATTGTATCGATACTATAGAGATTTAAATTATTTAAATAGGTGATTTAAAATTTTTCTTTAATTATTTGATCTAGTTTTGATTTTTGATTGGTTTGAAAAATACGCCACATCCTTTTAGGTCAAATATTACTCCACATTCTTACTTCTAATTAAAAATGACAAACTTATTACTTCAAATGGCATAAATGGCAGTTACGAGCTATTACAAAACACGCTCACTTAAATTAAGCGCGGAACTAAGAAAAATCGTGTAAATAATGTAACTGTTAAAAAGTGCATATAAAAATGTTTTCAAAACGATTGCTAAAAAATACAATCCACCAAAAAAAAAATTATCATAGAGAACCTTGATCGGAAAATACATCTGTATCTGATTGGATAGTAATAAAAATGCACTCCAACACAAAACCAAAGTGAATGCAATGTTCCGAATACTATGCTTTTTGATACACGAATATTCAATATAATAATTGTATCTTTCTCCGCCCTTACTTGCTTATTATCTATTATCAAGTTTCGGTTATTAGTTCACAGTATGTTATTAATACAAAGCACGTCGAATAATCTATAATAAATGAGTGCCCCAGACCTACTCAAAGACCTACATATATTAACAGTTAAAGATGTATACCTTTCTTGGAATGTGCGATGTTCATGTCAAAATAATCAAGTTCATGGAATAATTCGCATTTTTTAGAAAATCAGGTTCAACATACACATACACACGGAAAAATGGTGAACATGAAAATGTTTAACTCTATTATAATAATTTTAATAATCTACCTAAAGACATTTTTGAGTGCAACAATACGGCGAATTTCATAAACAAATTGAAAACGCTTATGTTGAAAATCAATGTATACACTCTGATGTGGAAAATATTGTATAAAATTTAGACTGTTATTATGATTTTTCATTTTAAAATGGACTATATATGTTTTTTAATAATTTGTTCAATACCATTTTTAGTGGTTTATTTCTGACTAAAACTGTATAATAATAATTATTATTATGATTAACCTCCGGAGGAGTTTTGTTATAAATTCGTAAGATATTATTATATCAACGATTGAATGCTTTTATGAGGCTGCCTGCTGGCATTAGTTCTTAAATTATCTTTAAATCTAGAATCATAACTGTGATTATCAATGAACAAATCAGAGTAATTTTTTAAGAAAATTACTGATTCCAATACCTGTAAGTCGAATAGAGTTAAAATTTGTAGATTGCTTTAAAAATTAGTAATCCTAACATGGCTCGTATGTGCTTTTTCGAAGCAATTTTAAGTTTTGGTATATTAATGAAATCTCCATATTTAACAAGCCTATACCTAAGATGAGACTGAAACTATATAAATTTAAATATATCAAGGATTTCTAATTTCTGATCATGAATCTATATTTATTTAATTCTTTTATTATGTTTTGTGATTATTTCACTACAAGAATACTCTAATTAGATGCACCAAATGGTATTCTCATCAATACTTATCTAAAATAATTAGTATTTTATTAAGATAACTTAAAATTTGAATTGTCAATTGGAAGTAAGAATTTGCTTCTGACGATAAAGAATAACCTTATGTTACAATTAAATGATATACACATTGTTATAAAGGAAGGAAAAACACTAGGTATATTTTCCTACCAATATATCTATACATTATCCATGTACAACAATCGAAAACAATCGATTCAATATGAACTTATGTATTGTATCTTATTGATATCGGTTGAAACCTACACATTTTTAGGATTCTGTTACTAAATGGACATTTTTTAATAAAATATCAGTTAATTTACATAATCTCTGAGGTAAATTTTGTATTGTTAGTGAATTATTAACTCAACGAAAGTTTTTGTGATACCGTTCATCATTCGAAAATAAGGCATTTTAAACCTCGTCTCCTAATTCACACTCTATAATTTATAAACACCCCGTGTTTTTTTCTAATAAATAACCAATTAGCAATAAAAACTTTTGAACGTCTGAATTCCTTACTGCACAGTTTTTATGACATTATCAATAACCTAGTGATCCATCCGCAGAAAATAATGACTGTAACACAGCAACACAGCTGCATTAGTCATATAGAAATTAAGAGCATTGAAGATATTGAATAATTTTTGTCCTTTATTTATTTTGGTTATGATTTAAAGCTAGTTTTAAGGCCTGGCGCATATTGTAGCGTGTGTGGCCCATGGCGACATAGCACATCGCCATTTTTTGAACATACACAAATAAATGGGTCAGTGCAAATTGACAGCACCACACTACGCAGTGCAACTGGCGATACGCGAAAAACACGTGGCCCTGTACCCGAGACACAGTTTCTTGCACCACGTGTCGAAACCAAACCCGTGGGTTCCGCATGGCCCATACCAAATACCGGGTGATATATAAAAATATTTGTCATGGGTTTCCTACACCAAATACCGGGTCTCTCACAATAAATATCGGGTCACCTGTAATAAATACCATGTGCTCAAAATTATGGCAACAGCGCGAGGTCGAGTCTGCTAGTATATGAATATTTCTGTATATTTGCGATATGCATTGTAGGATTAGAATACTACTTATTCATTATCTTATACTGCGTTCTAATATGCGTTCCCCAACACGACGCGTGTGGTGCGATCGCATCATGTTACTAGCGTCATGTCACATTTCTCTTTGCCACACGCGCCGCAAAATGCACCAGGTTGAAAATAAATAAGTCCAAGTAGTCCTTAGAAATAAGAATAACAAAGCAAGATCCTAGTGCAGAACGTAAAGATAATTTTACGGAACCCTACTATAATTTGTTGATAAAATTGACTCTTGACCTATTATGTGTTCTTCCATGTAATGTAAATATACAAAACACCTTTTTCAAAACATTTTCCATTACATACATAATCTAACTATATATATCAACATTTTTAGAAGAGATGTTATTTTGTATCTTTGCGATATATTTAAATATATATCGTAAATATACTGATATATTTAGATATTCTATAATGTCGTGTCAATAAATTTCACATACCCATGCACACATACTAAACGTAAATATCTCAATCAAACAAACTTTTTTGTTAAAGTTTCTCAATATGTTTATCTCATCTTTTGTTTTTCAGAAATGAATAAACTTTTGCTTTTTTTTCTAAAATAATTTCCATTCTGCTTTTGAATGTTAACTGCAAAATTTAATCCCAATGATTTTAATTAATAATAATAATAAATTAATAATAATAAATTAATTTAAAATAATATCATAAATGAATATTATATTTTACTTAATATAGTGTTTTACGATTTTTTAGGCTTTACATATATACGTGACATGCCCTTACATGATTTACTGATCTAATAACCTTAAGTCATATAGCTATTAAAATTTCAAATTAGATTTGGAAGTAATTTGATGTGTTAATACTGCTTCAACGTACAAAAAAGTCATATAGAAATTATGAGAGCCTTTAGTTATCTTTAGTACGGGAGCCGTTATATCAGTACTGAGTTAAGTATCAGAGAGTGAAGTAAAGTAAATTATTTAAACGAACTGTGTAAGTCCCTTTTTCGCGGAGTTTTAGATTTTAGGTTAAATTTTTGAGTTTGAACCTTTATAGCAGCTAGAACGACGCAAAAAATAAAAATAAAAATCTCACTACGGGCGCTTTTAAGAACACAGATTCCCATACAGTTTTTATCTGAGTGAAAAGAAATGCCGTAACCAACAGGTTAGAAGATTTAAATGTAATTAAATTAGAAAAAATATTTATGTTGACTGACGGATATACTAGGTCCGGTCGCAAGATTTAATTTATTCGATTGCTTCTTTACACAAAAAATGAAGTTTAACAAAAATATCACGTACAGATATTTTTTTGTATGAAACAATAAAAAAAGTTAATTTGTCTTTACTTATTTATTAGTTGAATTGTCCCAGGGGTTCATAGGGGAAGCTTAAGTAGAGGTGACCAAGGGTTCAGACAAGCTTATTTTTTCTGCCTATAATAGGGAATAGTGATTATTGTATGAACTGTAAAAAATTTGATACACCATATTTTTTTTAATCGGCTATTGTTGTATTGTTACCAATGATAAAAATTTTTGCAAACTTAAAATTTTTTTTATTTTTTTACAGTACGGCACATAATGTGTTCTCTTAATTTACTGATATAATAACAGTTTTTATTTTAAAAATCGGCTCTGATAAGATAAAATAAATAGTAAAATGTAATATTAAGTGAGTTTTTGACACAATGTAGTAAAATTTTTTACATACTTTAAGTCATATTTGACATAAGCTAAAATCAAAATCATCCATAGCTCTTCTTCATTGAGAAATAAATATTATTATTCTATATTATAGGCTGCAAAAAACGCTTGTCTTGATTACTTCCACTTAAGCCGTCCCCTTATCGTAGCATTTGAAGAAAGTTGTCCATTGTATGTATGGTGAAATAAAATTTTCTTTGTGTTTATAATATCAATTTAAATATAATGTATATTTTTGAACTATTTTGTTGAAAATTTATAAAAAGTAAATATTTTAATGAAATTCTGTAATTCAGTAATGTGAGAGATTGGCAAATCAATTTTGAAAATCATCTTAGCGTTGTAATAGCTGAGATTAAATGATGAATATGATAAATTATTTTGAATAGTTGCGAAAGGAATTATTTTAATCGTCGTTTTGGCACCAATATATCATCATATAAGCACCAAAATCTGTTTATACTACTATCCACATTTCAAACTAAAGAGTTAAAAATATTCATTTTCGAATAATAATCGAATTACTTCTTTTTTATCTTCTTGAATGAAAACTCAGAAAGAAACACAATTTTATAACTTTAAAGATGATTCAACCATTAAATCATTTTAGAAGATTTAAAGTATGGGTACCTGACCTAACTGTAACACAAAATTTTGTTCAAAAATGTTGAATATAAATTTAAACATTACTTTTAAATAAACATGTCGGTTGTTTCTTAGTTCAGTTAGTCAATATATTTTGTTTTTTAATGAGTTTAATGCAAATAGAGGAAGTTTTACTTTGGAATATCATAGTAGGTGGTTTTTCAGATCTCTTTAAAGTTGATAATATAATCTTTACAAGACGATTTATCCATTCTGTTTGAGTACTTGACTAAACTAAGAAAGATGCATAAGGGATGGATATGGATTTTATGTCAAATACAGGTTGGTTCAGCAAAATATCAACGAAAAAGTGTAGAGCTGATATCGTAGTAAACTGTTCAGAATTTCTACAATGTTATATAATAGAATTTTTTATAGTTTTAAACATCACTTTTGGTGATTTTTGTAATCTGAAAATAGCAGTGAAATTAAAATTAATCAGTTTTAATCTTTAACGAATGAGTGATCGTAAATTTATACATTACTAGAAAATGTATACTTTTGCCTTAATTGTAAGTTAAACCGAATAAAATTAAAAACATAGGTTTTTTTATTATTTAACGATTGTTTAACGACTGCACTTTAAACAGGTAAGTTTATCCATGTCGCCGGTTTTCGTTAACTTGCAAAGTTAATTTTGAACTAAAATCAGTTTTGGTACTGACAAGAATCTTATATTTTTGTTTTATATTATTTTATTGGGGGGAGTATAAAGCCGCCTAATTCTTACCTATTTAAATTATTTTCCTGAATTTTGTATTATTATTCGTATATGGTACAAGTCATTTTTTTGAATTGTTAAACAAAATTAACCTATTCAACGTGATTTTTGGAATTTTGAATGATTATATATATTGTATTTACTAAGTTTTAAATTAATCAATTAACTACAAACATGGTCTTTCTATCAAAAATGATTATAAATCGTTTGTTCGGTGAGGATTAGTATTTCAATTTTACATCTCATCTATAAATAATAATTAATAGGCTTTATCGAGCGCACATAGAATTCGAAATTGTAATACAACCAAAAACTAGTCTGGATAATTTTTAGTTTATTTAATTACAGCATTGAAGCAGAGAATAGCAGCGCGGTGTGCTCTCAATTGTGAGAAGCAAGTTTAACAACAATCACGGTTGACTGTGATTGTATTTGAACATGCTTCTCACAATTGAGAGTCCACCACGCTATCCACTGTTCCACAGCTGTCTATTCATAAAATTATAATTATTGTAATATTGTCCACTTAATACAGTGTAAGTGGCCAATATTAAGTTAAAAATACAATTTATTAGCTAATGGTTGGTCGGGAATGAAGTAAAATTCTAATTGGGCTTAACATTGTGTTTATATGTTCAATTTTGATGTTAAAGTACTTATTTGCTATTGTCAATTGGGTTCATTAAAATTTATTTATTTGTAAAACAAAATATTATCGGAGAAATGTGTTTGAGTACAAACCGCACTTGAACACCTCGAGAAACAGAAAATATATCAAACATATATTATTCTACAAAGGAAGATCAATAATTTTTAGAAAAATTGTTTTCAACAAATCTCTTTCTATTTCAGAAGGTATACTTTGGCGTACTTTTAAAAGCCTTCAGAAAAGCACGGTTGTGGTAGTTCTTAAAAATAGACATTTGTGGAGGCGGTGACTCTTCATTTGATGTAATCCGAGTCCGTATATTACCTTGGTAGTTTAATCACAGATTAAGCATCAAGACTCACAAGCTCGAACTAAATTGACTTCAAATATCACTTGGATAGTTGGACATACCACCGATTGGACGTCAGGGACAAATAAATTGCAGGCCAATACTAACTCATCTCCAAATTAAGGCAACAAAAAATACCGCTTTAGTGATTCAAACTCAGGTTGAGTTTGAAAAACCGACAGACCCATACTAACACTACTCTAATATCACTTAATTTAAGCACGGGTTGCACGCAAGGGTCAAAATCCAACAGAACCGTAACTAACTCGACTCAAAATATCTCTTGTGTAGCTTAATCACATGTTGAAGTGTAAATTTTAATACATATGGTGGAGAAACACGTTTTTAATAATAAGAATTTGTCATTTTTTGTAACAGGAAAGTTTATTTAAAATACGGTGATAATTTTGTGCAGTTAGCAATAGTAACACAGTACAGCAGAGAAGCCCAGACCTACATATAAAAACCAACTTACTTACCGACTTACGGCTATTAAAAGGACTCAATAATACATGAACATAAATACATCTTGCAATTCTAAATAATTATCATTTTTACCATATCTGCTTAATACTTACTACAGTTATTTTTTTAATTGAGTCAATATGGAGTTTTATAATCAGAATATTATAGACCGAGTAATTTAAAACGATTTTCCCATTTTCATTTATAATTACATAAAATCATATATAAATGGCATATAATTAGAACTAATTGTATTGGAATCATATAAAATTTAATATTAATATACAATGAAATTTTTTCCCTCTAAATATAGTTTGTTTATGTGATAAATGAAAATAAAGTTTTATTTCATGATACGCATTTATATTAAAATATCATAGCTAATTAATGTTTATTCAGTGATGTTAACTTGCGAAAAAAAGCGATTGATTTTTATAATTGTTACGTCCAAGCTATTTTTATCGATATAGTAAGTATCGTGATTGTGAAAAAAATTACTTTTTCTAAAACATATTCAAAACGTATATTCACTTAATTACCGATGTGTTATGAACTATTCATTCGATTTTGTTGAAAATCTGTATGAACACCCGTAATAAGAACAACCTAACTTTCGTTTATTGATGCAGAAAATTGCATGCAAATAAAATGTAAAATCAATTTTTCACTTCATATCCAAATTGAAAATCATTCGGTGAAGACGTTTCGTTTATACGAATAATTAAGTAAACATAATTATTCTGTGTCCATTATTGACAGTATATTGTTAATAAGATTTGTAACTACAAATCCTGATAAACGTATCTATCTTTTCAGTACGACAGACATTTTTGGGTACATATTTCTAGACCATAGATTCTAAGTACTTGAAAATATTTCGCATTCAGACAAACACTTTCCTTGTCAAATTATTTGGATTAGTTACTGAAATAAATTCTTTAATTCCTAAACGGGAAGTTTGTACAGGATAATAATTTTAGTTACAGATATAAAATTGAAAGAATTTGAAGGATTGGGGACTCTGATCAGATTGTTAATACAACTCTTACATTTTGCGTTTACAAGTTCAACCTTTACTGGACTTGACTAGAAAGTGAAAATAGGCGCAGGAAGCTAGATTGAGGCTGCAGTAATAAATAATATATTTATCCTAAAGATCTATACTTTTTAAGTATTCTGTTTATCAATCTGTGAAATTCGTCGTATTTATTATTTTCGCTTTTACAACCGAAACATCCTGTAAAAAAATTCATTTTTAAAAATCTTTTATTTACATGGTATACTATTACTGCTCTAATCTGAAAACATCCCTTTTAAGAGCACTGAATAATTGATACGTGGACAACCTCTGTAACCAATCTTTCAACTATAAGCTCACGTTTATTATTAGGTATATATACTGCTTTCCCCAGCTGTTGTTATTTTGTTTTCCAATCTATGTAATATACTTGTCTTTATTTTATACTCGAAGGAATATATAGCTCTATTTCATTTCTTCACCACGTTTTATAGAAATGTGATAAAACGTATGCTTATAGTTTCATTTACTATTTGAACTTAAATTAAACAATTTTTTTTAATGTGCATCAATTATTTTTAAAACATTAAAATTTTCTACTTGGATTGACGTGGTTACACATAGATAACGTAAAACTTTTCTGCAAATTTAATTATGCTTGCTCATTATAAAAAAATTTTTAAAACAAAGCTATGAAGGTTATAATATGCGCATTAAAGTAATGTATTCGTATGTAACTAAATTTTTATATTATGATTCGATTTGAAATGTACACAATTAAAGGCCAAATATTTGTGTAATTGAATTTTAAAAATCTGAATGCTTATATCCGAAACCTGTATCAAAATTTTATTTAATATTCATTTACAGATATTAAAGTATATTACAGTGGTGTTTAAGAAATCTGGTCTATAATTTTCATTAACAAATTTTTAAATCAATTATAATTTGTATGCTTTGATAAGATAAATGACAATATTCATTTTTATTTAAAAATTAATATAAAAAAAAAACAGGAGAAAGTAAAAAGTAAAATATTTTTAAGTATGAACTGAAAAATAATTTTTTTTTTTTAAAACATTAGATAATGAAGCACATTTTTTGGTTTTTCTGTTAAAATTATTTTTCCCCTCAGTAATCAATTTCAACAAATTTAAAATATATAATTCTTCCACATATAAAATTGTATCAAAATTGAATGAATGTTTTATGATACAGTAGAATTTATGTGAAAATATCTTCATACTAATTTAATTAACTGTATCTGTGGAAAGATATGAGGAGATTTAAAAAAAATTTTCTACATTTAATGTACGGAGCTATGTGCTAAATATGACCTGCAGTTGTTGCGTGTCAAACAGTTAACGATAAATGACTTAATTGAATTTTCCATTTGTGGCTTCAGATTTTAGACATTAGACTGAACTGATTGATCCTGCTAGTTCACGAAATTAATTCATTTTTAGCCGTTTAATGTATCAAAATTTCATCTCGCTATAATCTTCCGTTTTTAGTTATGTTGATGACAGGCAAATTACAACAAGGATTAAAGAATCTAATGAATTAAATATTATTGTTGAAAAAATTATTTGATGAATGTAGAGTATTGTTAATTGTTATTGAATAATGTTAAATGTTTTTACTTTTGGTTGTTCTTGATTTGTGAATGCGAATTAAAACAGCAAATATACTAAGAATGCATAAATAGATGTATAATTTTAATTTTTGAGCAGATAAAGAAGTCTTTAGAAGATCTAAGAAATGGTGCGTGTAGCATTGCTAATGGTCTGTTTCTAGTATCATTTCTCACGTCAACAGCTTGTGTTTGCTTATTGAGCGAAGAATACACATTTTTATTTAAAAGGCTTAACAGCAAAATAATTAAATGCTTACTTGGACTTAGCTCATGGTACTGCCCCTGTATTTCAAACAGATTTTATGAGACAAACATCATTCAGGACAGTACTTAAACTTTAGTACAGCAGAAATGATTCATAAAATCCACGATATGTAGTTAAATAAAAAATAAAAAAATTGTTGATGCCACAGGTGTTTCAAAAGATACAGTTACTTTAACTATTCATGAAAAGGATGGAATGAAAAAGTATCTGCACGATAGGTGGCTCATTTGTTTGCAGAACAAACGCGATCATAGTTTCGATGGCTATATTTGAGCAATTTAAGTTTGAATTGATTCACAGCTTTCACGATATCGAAGCCGAAGAGACATCTTTTTGTTTTCGAATTTAAAAAAATCGCTCATCGCATAAATAATGTTGAGAAACTATCACAACTAGAAGGAGATTATTTTGAAAAATTGAAAAAATTTAATAAACAAAATTTATTTTTCTATCTTTCTCTAAAATTATTGACTTGCTTATTACAAAATATTTAAAATGATTTATTAAAAATTGTTTCATTGAAAGAATTTAAATATTATAAGTAAATTGAAAATATATGTCTCTCAATTTGAATCTCGACATTGCGTCGTTAAAATAAAGAAGTGTAGAAAATAATTTAAAATAAAAACTTCTTTCACGTAATCTATAAGAAGAATTATAATAATAATATTTCTAACTCTTAGCAAAGAAAACAATTCTTTGCACTTAAAAAACAAAAAAAATTAATTTTTTTTTTAAGTGCTTAAAAAAATGAACTAAAAAATAAAAAACAATTTTTGATTAATTGTTAAATTAACTTTATTATTTAATTTTTATTAAAGACTACTAAAAATCATTTCTTTGTGAACAATTAGTCTTCTCAGTCGCCAACGGATTAATTTTTTAGCTAAGGATATGATTGGCGTTGACTTCAAAACGAAATTGAGCATAATAAAATTGTTAAAAGATATTTTTAAATAAAAATTATTAAACCGAAAGTCGAAAGCTCTGAGATATCAAATATTAAAAAAAAAACAAACGTATTCAGTCGGACCTTCTCCTTTTTGGAATTCGGTTAAAAAATGGCAAAGCACTAGTGCCATGTAATAAGAGAATTGGTCTGTTTCTATCCAGTTATTATTATGAAATCTGATTTTTTTTTTATAAATATAAACATACTTTTAAGTTTTAGTATGATAAGTAAAAACAGTAATTGGTTATGAATATTTAAGATGCAGAATATAAACCTGAAACTTTGAAAATTTATTTCCATCTGGAGGTCGTTATGGTTTCATATTTACAAACCACCAATATTTATGGTAAGTACCTACTGAATTTTGTTCTGAAATTGGTACAAATAAAAATTACCTAGAACATATAACAGGGAAAAATTTGCATTTTGAAGTTTTGGATAAGAATTAGAAAATTTAATATATTTCTAACTGATCCGCCAAATACAAAAAATAAAAAAATAAAAAATAAAAAATAAAATAAAATAAAGTAGTCAATTTTATATTTATTAGTTTACATTACCATTTTACTATGTAACTTTTTTTCGATTACTTACACAGAGTACAAAAATTTGCTAAAAATTTGAAAATAAAAATTGCACATTCTGTCAAATTATAATAAATAAAATGACTTTAAAGTAATCTTGAAGATCATTTTCAATATCCTAATAAATCTGACTGTTGTACCTGCCGTTAAATATCCGATAATTTTTGACTAGACTTTAATAGAATAGGCTAATTTTTTCAAATAATAATTTGAATTGAAATAATTTGAATGTTTTATGGAATTGTGTTTAATTTGGCCGTTACTTATAGGCAAAAATACAAAATGTTTTACATCAATGCTGTTCAAACTTTTCATCAATGCTGTACAAACCCACTGAGGTTACGTAATTACAGATCTCGACCGATCAACAAAGTTAAGCAACATCAGTCACAGTCAGTATTTGGATGGGTGATCGTCTAGAAATACTGTGTACTGTATAGAATAAAACCCACTGAAGAAGTCACTGTATGACGACCTTAGTAGTAGATGGAATGTGACTTAAAAGCATAAAAAGAAGACGTGTGGCACTCGGGGACTGCCGCGGTAAAGCTATTGCATAGCATTTTGTATCAACTTATGCAATTATAATTTTTTTATTTATTTATTTATTTTATTCATGCAGTATTGCTTTTTCTTACACCTATACACCTATATACTTTCTCATAAACAGCTGCTTAAGTATTCGTCCGATTTCGGAGCAGCTAGTCTCGATTTGTCAAGCCACACCTCCTTGCCCGTCGGAGTGGGGAGCGTGAGGTTTTTTCGTTACGGAATTTCTGTATTCGGTCCCCGCGCTCAAGGCCCGCGATAGAAGCTATGCAATGATTCCGGTAATACTTGAACAATGCGATATGCACACATTATATAGTTGACAGTTCGTCATAAAGCTAGTGAGAAGAGATAAAGAAGTTTTATTTTGAATAGATAAAGAAGTTTTATTTTGAATTTCAAAATTAGATTTTGGATTCTATGGAAATGATGATTTGTAACATATGAGGTTTTTTCGTTACGGAATTTCTGGATTCGGTCCCCGCGCTCAAAGCCCGCGATAGAAGCTATGCAATCGCTTAAAAATCTAATTTAAAATTGATTTCAAAGTGACAAGTCCAAACACTACAACAAATAATGTCAGCTTTTTTATTATCTGTGAATACAATTCAAATTCTTATTGAAGTTAACTATCTTTAAGGCTATAAATCAGATTTTTAATCCATTTGTGAAATAAATATCGATCATATTTGAAAAAACTTCAAATTTATTGCAGGTAAAAATTATATGAACACAAAAGCTGTTAATGTTAATATTAAAGTTATTAATCATTTTTCAAAAATTGTGTCTATACACCACCGCTTTTAAAATTATTTTTTGACGCGTGTACTGTGATGTATAAAGTGTACTTTCCTTATTATATCTTCTTTTTTTGTTTAAATCTATCATCAACCAAATCACCGAAGAAGTGTGCTGTGTATGTGATACATCGCGTTGTCGAGTAGTTGGTCTCATCAATTTACCTAACCTCCATTTCCTTATAAAATCCCTTTTTCTAAATACGTTGTGTATACTGGATGTTACAAAATTTTTTGTTGTTATTATTGCTTGATTGTATATAACCTCATTTGAGGTGGAATTATTTTATAAGTATTATTGTAATAAATATTTAAATAAAAGTGACAAATTTGGATAGTTAAAAAATAAGTTACCAGATAATTGTTTTTGTTTTCAACCGGCTAAAAACACATTCTGTGAGGTTCGGATGGGATCTTCATTATTCAGCTGCATATTTTACAGAGAAGGTTTTAGTGTATAATATATTAATATCTGACTAAGCGCCAATGGTTAGGGGGTGTGAAACGAGTTTTTGGTGATTTAATACCACAGAGTAATTCGATTTGGATGATTATTTTAATTGGATTGATCAATATTCGAAGTTGATCCTGTTTAAAGAAATAAAAAAAATAATAAGGCCGTAAGGTAGATAGCGTAAGGTTTATCAAATAAGGTCTTGGTGATTGTGTAATTGCTCAAAAGATGTTTTCCGAACACTAAAAAGGTATATATAAAAATAGAACTGACTTTAAAAAATATACTTAAAATAATTGTTATTTAAACACTAAATTATTTTCCTTGTGACAAATTATTCTTGAAGCTCAGAGATAATTAATTAGTACCGACTTTGGAAGGCAATTGGTCCCAAGGAAATTATTTATGTTTTTAGTTTTATCATTATTTTTAATAATATAACAAAATTATTCTTAATATTTTAGTGCATTTTATGTCGAATCCAGTTGGATCTAGAACCATAATTTAGTATTATAGTAGCTCAAGGCGATCAAATATTTAATTTTTTCCACCATCAGTACACCAACTGGCATAAATTTTTTATTTATTTTATATATCATTTGTTTATGGTTGCTAGTTGCTTATGTGAGAGATGATTTTCGGAATAATTAGAGATGATTTTCAGAAATTAATTAATTAAGACTTACCGTCACCTCACTGGCATAAAATATTTTTTTTTTTTTAAATCACTTATTTTAACTTAAATAGTATATCATGCCTAGCCAATAGTTACTACATAGAAATAATTTTGTACAGTTGTTAAATAATATGGAGAGCTGATATTTAGTATTTGAGATGTTGGCGAAAACAAAGGAATAAAATACATTTTTACAAATATCACCTCTCTTTACTTTTTTGGTCGGCCGATATTTATTATAAGGAAAACATTTTGTATACTTTTAAAATTCAGAGATAACAGTTTTCCAATTACATGTGAACGCGATACAGCTTACTGCTTATTATTTTCACATTATAAACAAAATTGAAATACTCGACGATCTGGCCTAATATAGATATTTTCTAGATAATTGATTAAGCTATTCTCACACACACAAACACCTAGTAGTAGTCTAATTAGTATTTATTTTAGCTGTATATGACAAATTATCGTCAGTTTTTTATTTATTAAATGTAAAATACAACCCAAAAACAAAGATCAATAATTTTAGTTATTATTTAATTATAAAAAATTAAAGTAATATAAACAGTGAACGATAGCGCGTGGTCTATCATTTCAAAGGATACAAGTTCCAATCCCATCGTCGTGAATCAAATAAATATAAATACACAGCAGAACATTTATCAGGATTGAAATGAGTTTTTATCTAGTGATTATCAAATATTTTTTAGTCAACTATGAGCCAAAAAATTATCCACGGCAAGTAGCTAAAATGGCAATATATTATAAAGTAATGGCTGGCCAGTTTCACTGACCAGTGGAGACTTATAACTCCAATTTATTAGCTAATGGCTGGTCAGGAATTTATATTCTACTCGGGATATATTAACTTCTTAAAATTGAAATTTTATTAAATAATTTGAATGGGTCGGTTTCTTTAGGTGTATTATTATTAGCAAATAGAATTACTACGAATGATCTCTACAGATATCTAATATTGGAAACGAAAGTAATTTCGAAAAATTGATAATGTGTATTATAAAATAAGAACGCTTTATTTTTTAGGGGAAGAGTAGACAATGACAATGAATGATGTGTGAATTTAGTGTGAATGCTTAGTATTATATGATTTGATGAATCTTACCTATTAATTTCTAATATATACACAACTCTTTTTCGAAAATTTGTATTCACGCATCTTGTAAGTTTATATAGGTTATGTTCACTGTGTAAAAATATATGTAAGAAGATTGTTGAAAATATAATCTTTATGTTGAATATTTCACCATGTCGGAGATTTTTGTACGTGATATTACATATTTTATGAGTATTGCATCTTTATACTTTGGAACACCACTGTTACTACTTGTGGAATAAGCACAAGCTCTTGTGTATATATATATAGAACAGAGCTATCTGTGTCTATATAACAGAACTGACACATTGATAGCCCTTACATACAAATACTTATATGAGTGGATAATATCGTGGTTAACAGGCCAAACCCACCATATTTCGTCTTTACTTTGGTATTTTTTTCGTCCAATTTGATTATATGGTTAATTTGTGAAATATGAAATTAATGAGTATTCTATTTTTATGTATTTTTCTAATGTAAATTTCAAATATATGCAAGTACGTCAATTGGTTTCGAATTCATATAAATGGATTGCACTTTGAGTTGTATGATGCTATATTTAGTATTGCTCTAAGAACCATTGATAGGTATGGTTTCCGTACAGCTACCTTATTGTTATGCTATGGAAAACAACAATTAATTTAGTGTTTATATAAGAGTTTTGAGAAACCCATCAAATTCTAAAGGGTATTTTCATGGTAATGCTTTTGAGAAAGTAGGCTTCAAATGTCAACGTCCACAAACATCATCATCAGTATTTGATGTCGATACAAAAATACCAATTAATATATGATTTGGTGAATAAGATTTTTTTATTATAGAAGGTAAAATCCGCAAGAAAAAGATTTACTCATATCGGCATTTAAAATTAGAAAATAAATATGAAATACAATTTATGCTAAATGCAAATTTACAATAAATTTTATTTTATTTTTATTTCAATTGGATCTTTTATTTAACATACATACTTTGTGTAATAGTTACAGCTTCAGAATATATTTTTCATGTTTAACTTTTTTGTTTAAATTTTTCTAAACATTTTTAGCAGTTTACACTCCAACACTACAACTTGAAATACACATTTGGAATAAAATATTTAAAATACTTATAGCCAATAATAGACACAGATCTTCCTTGTGATGTATGAATATTCAATTAAATAATTTATATTACCGATATACGTCTTCACTGAAAGAGTTGCTTTTTAGAAATAATGTAAAAACATTAATTTTCTACATTTACTTTTAACCAATTTTCTGTAATAGTAAACTAAAAATAAGCTAATTTCATCTTTTTTACGATTTTCCAAAATAATTTTAGTTTTCTGTAATAAACATTTTTCAAAATTATCAATTTCAAGAGAATTAAAATGATTTTAGTACCAACTACATTATATAGCAAATATATATAAGATGTTAATAGAACGGCTTACAAGATATGTGCATTTAAGTTATAAAAAGATGCGAGTTTCGGGGGCTGTATCTGCGATGAGAAATTATAAATGACATGTTTCTAAAATACAGACTATCCCCTAATCCTCCACTATTGTTTATCACATATTAAAAACTATTCGTTTTGTAGTCTTGAAACTGCATGCGTTTGTCTGAACGAGTGTCATTGGCAGATAGACCAGCGTAGCAACAGTTCAACAGACGAACACAAAAACACACAAGAAATTAGTTGAAAACAATTTTTGGTTACCAGAAACACAATCTTATTGTTAGCGTAAACTTGAAATAAAATTTGTTCGTTCAAAGTTTAATGAAAATCAATACAGTTTATTCAAAACTTACTTATCAACAAGAAATAAAAATTGAGAATGAGTAGTAAATTATGTACCTTAAAATATTGTATACAAAGATGCAATACAAAATATGTTTCTTTCAAAAAGTAAAAACATCTATCAAATTTTCTCGATTATTTGCATTCCTATAAAAAAAACACGTTTCCTTAGATTTAATTAATTGAATATAAGAATAACAAATATATATTGAATGTATCGTAAAAATTACGTACTATAGTTAATGATCAGGATTAACTTGAAAGACCGCAAAGGCCTATCTTTTTCAGTTAATAGACAAAACTGTTAATGAAAAAGTTCATATTTAGCTTAGATAAAGTAATAAATTATTGAAATATTTATTTTTTCAGTAAACTACTGTATATATCCCTGCAGGTTATAAACAGTAGACTTAATACTTAATTAATAGTCACTCAACGACTATTATTATCTTTTTATATGCTTTTTTCAAATAAAGTGAACGCAGAAGTTTTTTACTTATAAATTCTATCTTTTCAAATCTGAACTTGCTATAAATATACTTTTTAAGCTTTGGACAGGCAGTTTTAAAATCTTATTTTGTTTGGAAAAAATGTATTTATGGAAAATTGCGAAAATTTATGTAACAAAAACCAATTTTGGAAAAAGCATGTAATTCATTGGTAATTTATATATAACAAAAATTTTGCATGAATTGTCTCAGAATTTACAGAAGATTAAAAGGTCTAGGTACAAAGAGCGCGGCTGCTGTTCCCCTCTTAATATGCTCTTTACTGATTGGTTCCAGCTTATACATATAATACACATTTTTAATGCTAATATAAATATTTTTAATTTGATCTAAAAAGGTATAATATATAGTTTTTTATTTATTTATACATACTTAAGGTAGTACGAGCGCCAGGCGGTGTGGGGATAGGAATCGACTCTAGCGCGGTAAGGGGAACGCAGTAACCATATGATTTTTTTCAATATATAGATATACATTTAACATTGGCTAGTGGCGGCATTTATTTTTCTTTTAATTAATACACTTTAATTAGTCGGGCAAGTGTAAATGTTTTTGAATTAAATTTATCACTAATATATTTACTTTCATCCATAAGTTTTTTAAAAATATTCACCGACAGTTTTACGAGAAAAATACAGAAATGCATCAATGTTTGAAGGTTACCCCATAAGACCAATGTTAAATTGCTCAACTTTAAAGTTAATTATTTATTTAAATGATCGGGCAATCTACTTCAAATTTTTGGAATTTGTTTAGACATATTTAAACTTTGTATTAAAAAAAAACCAAGCCTTTTATCAAAAGTTGCCTTGGTGCTCGTACTTCCTTAATTAAATATTATAAGAATGTATAAATCTAGTGCTGAGTGTGTTACACATTATTACGCATTAAACACTCATTGTATTATTTATTTATGACAATTCAAAAAAATTGTCATAATTATTGTTTCTATTTTAAGAAAAACCAAGCCTCCTATAAAAAAATTTCAGATCCACCCCTCTCATAAATGTGAATGTACGAAAAATGTGCCACTCCTATCATTGTTTTTCCATGAATTTTTTACCACACCCTTAAAGTTGAAATCTTCTCTTAGCGGATGCTGATATTCAAAAAGAAAGTTAAATTTCAAAAGTTTTGCTTTATTGGCTCTCGTAATTTTCTGAGAGTTCTCTTTTATTTACAAATACAAAATATAATTTATTATTTATAATATTATTTATAATATTTAAGACTTTGATAACATATTTTAGTTGTCAGACAGCTATTTCTTCTTTGTGTTTTATTTCTTGTATATAATTAATATATTTTTTGCTAAGATTTATAATTTAAAACATAATAATACAAAATAGAATAAATTGTATTGCATTTAAATAACTAATTCCAGATGAGTGACTTTAACCACTTTCAGTACTGTTATATATACTGTGTGCTGTTATAAGAGAAGAGATTCCTTCAAAATACTTACATTATTACAATGTTATATATAATATGATGTAAAAGACGAAATACATTCTTGTGTTGGAGGTATTTAAAGCGTTACTTTACTTAATCAGATTTAATAATATATAATAATGAAGACAACAATACATAACAACAATAGTTAGCTATGTTTTAAGTGTTACAATATATAAACATATATAGTTTCTGTATGTGTATGTTTAATCCTTCTCAAGGAGTTTATGTGTAGATCTTTTACAATCTTATTCTTGGTATAATCTGTTTGTTCATAAGTATTTATCATTTTAAATAAATATTTGTTCGAAAAATAAATAGTGTAGTTAATATAAAGTCTGAGACAGATTTATGTTGAAAAGTTATGAGAAACGAATATTTTTGAGACATATTATCAAATTCGTTTGAAATAAATTACATTCATTTTGGTTTATTTGGTTTAAAAATAAAAGCCTATACTCATATGAATGAAAAATATAATATTAGTCTGATATCTATACTAATAATAAAATTCTTTGCTAAGGCTAAATCTGTACATTAAATTACACGAAATTTGGGTAATATTACGGTGATAGAGAATGCAAAACATTTAATTAAAATTTGGTTTCTGTCTGCCCGTGCATCACGCTAAAACGGTTTATCGGATTTTGATGTGGATTTCACTAAAAATATTCGAATCTTCGAATTCGAGCAGATTTTCAGTTTAACTATCTGGGCCACTTACGTACGTATAAAAACCCACGTTTAAAAGAAAACTAGTTCGAAAGAGTAAGGTAGAAGTAAAAAATTGTAAATAAAAAAGTTAATTTTTTAAATCCAAACAATTTTTGTTTGAAACATTTTATCGTATGAATAGTTTGAGTAAAATTTCGAATACTTCAAATCAGTATTCTGCGTTATTTATTATGCATTTGACTTTAATATTTATGTAAAAATTCAGTATAAATTCAATAAAATTTTATATATACCTGAGAAATTTTATTGTAATTTTATGTATTATACTATCTGATGAATTGGCTGAAATCATGCTACACTAGAAAGTGACATGGCAACTGTTTTGAATTGTTTATGAATTATCTTCATTATAAATATGGAATTAAGATATTCTTAAACGGATTTTAATCAATATATTCACACAAATGAAATGAAAACATTTCCTCATTCGATTAATAAATAAAAGCAAAAAAATAAAAACTTAATTAATATTTAGAATTGGCTATAAGTATAAGATTATATATTATATGATTATTATATAATTTTTTTAAACAATTTTAGTCCGTGGCTCACTCCATAACTAATAATTTTATTGAATATAGCCCTAATAAATTAAAATCGAGTTGAAAATATGACCTTTGAAAAATTGGATAAATTTGTAATGTATTTTTGGAAGGAAGAAGGAATACTTTGAGGATCAAGTCCAAAAAAATCTCTTCAATACGATAGACTGCATTTTAGTATATTATAAGTAAAATTAAATTGGTACACTCTTCAAAAGTTTTCATACACCTCAAAGTATCTTTTTATTATCAATATTTCATACTAGGTCGGTTTAATGGTCCTTAAGCGCCTGAATTAGGCATACTCGATCTAAGCCAGACAAGGCATGTATCGAAAATGTTTGGTGTTGATCTGCAGAACATGCCTTCTGTGATCCAGATCCAAGCAGCCTTGATAAAGGTAAGCCAAGCATAAAATATAATCATTTTTAAATTCTACATTTAAGTAGTAGAGGATTTATATAATTTTGGAACACCAGCGAAATGCTTAGTCACAATCTTGAAAAACTGGGTACATATCAGTAGACAACACAGTCAGCTGATGCACTTTTAGTAAACATTGAATGATATATCACAAATATTTTATATTTTGTCTACGTCATGTATATGACACAAGTAAGAAAACTATTTCATTTTTTTGCAAGGATATCTAATTTGGTCCTGATTTAACATATTTTATGATATCTAACAATTTTGTATATAACAGTATCCTTAACAGGGTTTGATCGTGTAACAATATGAAATATTTTATAAAATTAATTGTATCAAGCGCTAATTTCTGGAAGTCCCATTGTACTTTTTAGTTAGTATTTAACAATAGCAACCACTTATGTATATATTAATTAATTAATTTTTATAAATAATTTATTAAAATTTATAAAATCTTCTCAGTGGTCGTTTTGTCTTGTTAAGCCATTTTCAAAACAATAATTTTCAAAAAACGTTTATAAATGTGGCAAAATAAGCCGAAACGATCGTTGAAAAGAGTATATAAAACTTTGTAATTTCTTTTATCAAGGTATCCTAACGATATGAAGTAAGTTACACAGTTATCCCAACCTAGCATGTAAAATCCTATCCCGGTCGGGTTCCAAATATATGATATGGTTGTTCTGGCTTAATTTCTAATCGGATATCTTAATTATTTATACATTTACTTTGGGGCGTAGACCTCGTTTCTTTTTTTTATAATCGCTATAGCACAACGATAATATGTATTCTGCTTTCTCCTTAGGGTTTATCAATAGTTTAATCCTAAACCGATGATAGTACATAAAAAACTTCTATTTTCTAAAAAATTCCAAGATTTATAAGTGCTTATCGTTGAAATATTTCCATAAAACAATAATTTAAAAACTTATCAAACAATCCGTCTAAACCAGAATGGAGGGCGTCCTAAATACAAATTGGACCAAAAATTAGTCCGACAACTTTTAAATTCTTAGTATTTAAGATCTTACAAAAATTCTATTCACATAATGCGTTGCTCAAATTTGTACATTCATCAATTCGAAAAAAAAACAATATTCCCGGACTCTAATGTTAAAATCAACAAATCTAGTAATCTTTTTAAAAAAAATTAAACAAATAAATATATTTAATAGAATTATTTTAAGTAGCAAAACTATAGACATTCTTAAACAAATGTATAACACAAATGTGTATTCAAAGCAAAAACCTATTATCTGTACAAACACTCGAAAATTAACAACTAGCATTCTTAAACACTTTTACACTATTTTTTTTTTAAAGAAAATATGAAAATTTCCGACTATAAGCCGCGAAAAAAGAAAAAACTAAATTATATAGCTAAATGGATTTGTGTCGAAAAATAATAATTTAATGGAAACTTCACAATGCCTGTAATTACTATTCATTCACAAAATACACGGTTTTGTTTATTTAGTAGTAAACAAAAATCGTAAGAAAATAAAAATTAGAATATAAGTCTGTTAATTAATATGAATTACAAAAAAAATTTAATTAGTATAACGTAAAAAAAAAACAATTCTAATCTATTTTTATATTGAGGCATAATGAAAAAAAATGTATATTTCAGTAGGTATTCCATTGCATAGATACATGAAATCTATTTTAAGTTTTTTTCGAATAATATTATAAAAGCATGCGCATAAAGTTTCTATATAGAAAACCCTTTCATATCACAGAATATTTATCCTTACTACATCGAAATGAAAATAGTCGCTTGTCATACGGCAAACATATAAGCACGTGTATCTTATGATACCTTGACGGTTGCGTGTAATATTACGAGATTATTTCGTACGAACTTTTACCAAACAAATTGAGTTTATTTTAAACTTTTATGGATTATGACTTAAAAGTGTGAATTTTCTTATAGGTTGATTTTCAAAATTATTAAAAATAAAAAATTGTTTTTGTGTTAAAAACCAATAAAAAAATATTTTTTCGAAAAACAATGTTTTTAAATTGAGCAAAAAAAACTAAATGCGATAACAATGATGTTGAGTGGAAATGATGATTATGGTACATTAGGTAATGGTTCCGGCGGACCACCGCCAAGAACACAAAC
Organism: Chrysopa pallens; assembly: GCA_020423425.1. Classification (NCBI taxonomy): domain Eukaryota; kingdom Metazoa; phylum Arthropoda; class Insecta; order Neuroptera; family Chrysopidae; genus Chrysopa; species Chrysopa pallens. Next base: position 76,599,277 of record CM035592.1, read on the forward strand.
AACAATTTACCAACAGGCGTCAGGTGAAAAACACGTGCTATTTTACCCAACTTCGCCAGCACCAAGTGCTACTGGTTCTGAGGAACCGCCACCTCGTAGTTGGTCACAGGGTACTCCTTCATGGGCTACAATTACCAATGTAAGTACCCACTTTAACAACCAAACACATAGTAATAAATAATGCCCTCAATTTTAAATATATTAGCATATTATTCAAATATTTTTATTTTCTTGAAATGCGTATTTAAAAAAAAAAAAATGTTTTCACTTTTTTGTGCAAAACAATTAGGTTAATTTGCTTTTAAATATGTAAAATTTGAAAATGAAAAATAGAGGAAAGTTGGTTAATTAGTACGGTTTCTACATTGTTTTTCAAATGTATTAAAGAGAATGTTAATCTTAATTTTAAAAACTCCTCATGATTTGCTATTGAGATATACTTTTACGTTTGGATTACTAAAAATATTTTCGGTAAGTAAACTATATGCCATCTGAAAAACAATTTACCTTAATTACTATTCAGAAACATTATTACGAACAAACAAATTTACGAAACATTTGAGTAAATAAAGTTTTTCTAATTTAAAATGCAATTGCTTCATTATAAAAAAAAAAAATTGAGAAGGACTTGATTTGCCACAATTATCACATAAATTTTTGTATATATAATTTAAAAAAAAAAAGTGTTCAAAATTTAGAAATACGTAAGGAAAAAAAAATTTATTTTAAGTAGAATTCGTTAAAAGAGTTTGTTATTTTAGAAAAGATAATGAATGAGTAAAACTGCACATTATTTATTATAACACGATTTATTAGGACTTTGCTTATTTCAAAATTAATCTTTGATTGCTGTTCAATAAATTTCTTCCAAATAAACAGTTATTGCGATTTAGAACATAAGAGTGAAAATCTTTTAATTGCGTTTATTACAAAATTCGTTTTTGTTATAATTTTTCGAAATTGATATTTGATTTAGCCCGCCTACGAACCCCATATCCATAATAAATGTATTTGGAGTTTGATAACACTGAATCGATTTAAATACGAAATATACGTACTTATGGTTCACAAACCGGCGGAAAACTTCTAATGGCAGACTTTGAGAAAACTATTTTCATTATGTTTATTTATCCAATTTAAGTATTTAGAAAAGCCAAACTACTTTGACGTAGCCACTGATAATTGCAAATATTTGAGACCGATTTTAAAACCGGGTTGGTTCTAAATTCATCTTTACAAAATTAAAAAACTCTGCAGTAACCCAAATGTGGTACGATCTAAGCGAATTTCCTCTATATGAATTTATTTATAAGATAAGGGAAAACACACTTAAGTGAAATACGTAGGCCTTTTGAGAAATAGGAAAAAGGACTGTTTATATTAAATAAAAATGTTATGTTTTCAAGTACCTATAAATGTAAATAATATATGTACACTAATTATTCTTGTTTTATCTTTTAAAATGATATTTGTGATTGGATAAGTAAAAATTACAAAAAGTGTCATTAGTACATAAAATATACATTAAATATGAGTATTTTTTAACTTAAAATATAGATATTATAATTTAAAAAAAAAATAAAAAATTATTTATAAATTTCATAGGAGATGAAAATAGAGAGTATATTAATAGTTTTAAAAAATTACATAAAATAAAAAGGGTATAATGTAAAAATTGATAATAAACAGTGAAGATTGTTGATAGTGTTAATTGTTCAAATGATCGGCATATCAATTTTCAAATATGAACGTATTATTTTGATCTTAGTGGTAAATCTAAACTTGTTTATTTTTAGAACAAACGTTGTTTTTTATGTTTCAACTTTCCATCCGTCTTCTATGGTTTAAAAGATGTGTTCTGAATCGATGAGTTTTAACTGACCGATTATGACAGTTATTATAGTACTTTTAATATATTTTAACTTTAGACTAAAAGTCTTTAAACTAAATATTCTATACCCATGTATATTCTAAATATACCGAATATGAAAAATTACACTTATTAACCTCAAAAAATGGGTTAGGACTCAAATACAATCAAATACATTGTTGACCTTCTATAGAACTCCATTTCTGGCCAAATAATTTGAACTTTACTTTGAAAGTTTGAATTTTATTTTTGTAAATCAGATCGTTATTTATTTGAACACAAAACTGAAAGTCCTTGATTAATGACGAATCTTATGTTAACTTAAAAACGTTTCTAAGAGCAGAGTCCATATATGGCAAAAAACTGTTAAATCAAGAAGCAAACATGATTGAAAATTATTGAAACTAAGAGTTTGCATATTTCAAAATAAATTATTAAAACTAAGAGTTTGCATATTTGAAATTGAAAATTATTGAAACTAAGAGTTTGCATATTTCAAAATAAATAAATAAATAAGGCTGAATAAAATCAAATTTTCGACAAAAATTTTTTTAAGTTTTTCCATTTAGTTTTATGATAAATGGATTTTTGTAAGCGTGCTTTATGTTTATTCAAAATATTTAAATATCAAAATTATATTAAATTCTCAAACACAGCTCTCATTTTGCTGATATTTCCGGTTATGACATCAATTCAATAATATCTTAGCATTAATTTTTAAAAAACTTTAAGAGAAACTTTAAAAATGTATTTGTTAAATTGGACTATTCCGAAAATCAAATTCACAAATAATTATTTTGGGCTTTAACAGGTCGACTATTATTTCGAAGATGAATTCATTGCTGTATTGTGCAAAAATTATTGAGCAAAAATTTTTTTGAAATAACGACAAAAAATAATCGACTCAAAAACACTCCAAATGTATATTTATTTATGTCTAGATTAATTCTATTACTAGTAATGAAATTTCTCGGAATACAATTTCGATCATATATGATTTTTGCACTCGTTAGTGTTTGAAACAAAAACAAGAAAAAGATTCTGATAACAATGACCAACTTTAATTTTGATTATAATAAATTCATACTATAATAATTAAACGTTATAAAATTGGAAAACGTGTTTGGTTTAAACTTTGAAAAGATGTATTACAATCATCAACAATATTTTTTTTACATTATTTAATTTAGAAGGCTGCTTATTTTTGAGACACAATTTCAAAGAAACTAGAACGAATTGACGCTTAAGAATTTCCTTCAGATGTAAATTCGGTTCGATGTGAAAGCGGTGAAATTTTTGTTTTGAATGCAGGCGTTTGAAATTTATTGTTCAATGTAAAATAGTCGGCTATAAAATACTAGCTGTACTTAAATGTTCGTCGTTATCCTAAAACTCAATCATGTTAATAAAATTCTTGCTGTTTTTAATGTTACAGAATTTAAAAACCAATTTTAAAAACGACATTCTTGTATTTTTTTTATTGTAAAAACTTTATCATAATTCTTTCAATATTAAATTTATTGTCATTCTTTTATTTATTTGCAATTAGATAACTTATAATCATAAATTGATATGAAATTTTAAATTTTTACTCTATTTACAAGGATTTGACAATGTGTCTTTATATCGGAGATAATTTTTAAATAAGTTTTCCTTTCCTTTCCTTTTATTTTCGTGCGACGGAATGAAATTATAACAATTGATATTAAAATTATTTAAAAGTTCTATATTAGATATTTGATAGCATATCGTACGTTATCTATACTATAAGAAACATATAAAAAGAACAAAAAAATCTGAAATACCTGTCGCCAGATGACAAAAAAAAACTTTTAAGCTCCTAATATGGAGTTTTTATATTCTTTATTCAGGGTATTTTTGATTTTTTTTATAAACTTTCTATGTCGATATTTCGTAGGGAAATTTTAGTTTCAATGTGAAAATGTCAATTCGACTAATTCGTCAGCATGAAGGACCGTTTCAAAAACTAAAATAAATTTCTAAAAAATATCTATTATATTTACTAAAAAAATTCATCTTTGTACTTTACATTAATTTTTTTTTTCAATAGTTTTATTAAAAAAATTTGTACGTAAACACACATTAAATTAAAATAAACAAAAATTTTTCGTTTTTTATTGTGGATAATTTTTTGCAGTAAAACGAACTATAAAATATTTTCTTTATAACAAAAGTTTGTGAACGATCTAAATTCAGATAATATATTATTTTCACCAATCATTAATAAATAATTTTAGAATTTGAAAAATATTCAATAGATATTCATAATTTAACACATCTCTAGAAAAGTACCAAACAAATATTTTGCGTAAAAAATATAAATATATCATTACAAATGAAAAAGAAAATTATTCTCCCTATGGGCGATTTAAAGTCGCTTTTTTAATATTGTTTTCTCGGATTTGACTTGGAAATTTTCAATCTTCTTTTTTGAAATTGACTGTATATTTGCATTTTCGAATTCTTGTCTACAGTGTTTTTCATGTGTTCATTCTGTGCAAGAAAAACAAGTTTAAATGTATAAAAATATTTTGAAATACAAGCATTAATCGTTTTAAGCGTTAAGTGCTCTAAAAAACATTATACTATTGAATTGTGAATATTAATAAATTTTTTTTAAAGAAATTTCCTTTCAAATTCAAATTTTTTAAGCGATTTTAATCAACAGGAACTCAAAATTTCCTATCAAATTCAGCGGCAATTATTCAGTTTTTTAATGAAATTATGATGGCGCGATCTTAAAAAGATAATTGGTAACAAGTCAAATTTTTTAATTTAAAATAATTTTTTAAGGTATCCTGTTTTTAGTAGTAGAATGTAGTTTAAATAAATTTTTTCAAAATTTTTTTTCACTTTTGTCTTTACAACCACGAAAAATTTTCATTTGGTTGATATTCAATCAACAAAAATTTGTATTAAAAAACCCGTTCTCTTTATAGCAAGAATGTTTTTTTTTTTTAATTTAAACAGTTTGCTTTGTCAAAGATTTAAAAAAAAGTACGAATCTGATATTCCTGAAATGTAATTATTTTTGATAGATATTTTCAAATTTGAGTCCCTTTTTTTCATCAGTTAAAGTCAAATTTCCAATGCAACATTACGAGGTTCAATGTTATAGGGTGTCGACTATGCCTTGGTATGTTATCCAGTCAGTTATACTTTTATCAGTTACACAGATACATTCAATCTATTCCACAGATAAAAATACTAAAGATTTATAATCTGTAATCCATTTCAACAGTTTATTTAAATTTTAGTTACTTCACATTATTTATTTAGTATGTAAGCTATTTGAAACTTACTTCAAGTCAGAATTTGTAAAATATTTATACGTAATTGGGAATTTTATGTTACTTTTGAACTTTTAGGAATTGTAAAAAAAAAATCCTAATCAGTCTAATCATTCGCAAGTTTTGTGCTTAGCAATACATTTGAAGATTCTATTTTATTTATATAAATATTATTATTTATATTTATTTATTTTGTTGATATTTTTATTTTCATAAAAAAACGGCTAGACTGATATTACTGAAATGCAATTCAGTTGAAAGTTATATAATTACACATTGAATGAAATTACGCAGCTCCAAGTTGATATTATTATTTTTTCTCGAGATAATCGAGACGAAAAATTTCGTTCGTACGTATATAGTCAACTAAAAAAAAATGCACCGACCTTGATGTTTCTTGTTTATTTAAAATTAAAAAAATTCTTTTTAAAATATATTATATATTTTTTAGGTTTAAAATGATCGTCTTATTTTGATAAATGAAACTTGAATCAGTCCGATAAAGATTTTTAAACACCATCAAAATCACGTGTTTTTTATTTTCAATAAATATGAAGATGAAAAGCCAGTGCGTTGTTTTTTATTTAACTATGTATACGCTCACCCACAATCACAAATAGACAAAAAATCGATCCTTTTGTAAAAACTTCCCAATGTTAATATATAGAAACTTCAAATTGGAGCTGTTCTTGATGAGTGCAAAATAGAATGCTCCATTATCGCTACTAAATTATAAGTACTTCCCGGTACACTTAAGGCCAAAAAACTGCAAATTATTTTTCTGAAATTTGATTTATTGCAGTGTAATAATTTGACACCACAAACAAATGATACAAAAAAAAATGTAAAATAATAATGTCATGCTTTTTGGTATAAATCATGAATCAATGTACCTGTAATATAATTTTATGTGTGGTCATCATTAAAAACAATTATCAACTCTATATGAATTTACAATGGTGTATGTAATTTACCCTCAATGAAATAAATGAGTAAAGGGAATATAAGGGTAGTATATAGATACATGTATCGATAACTCAAAATTACACACAATAAATGTATATTGTATAATTTTATGAAATAAATGAGATTAACAAAAACGATCGATGGTCGACTGAGTTTTAAGTGTTTATAAATAATATGTATCTATTTAAATTTACTGAGTGTAATAGTTTTAATGTTCTATTTGTTTAATCCTTTATTTATCAACTATCATTTAACATACAATGTATGTATTATTATTGTTATTGAGATTATTTTAAGATGTCATGATGTATGACTATATTTACTTAACCGGAATGAAACAAAAAGTATAATACTATAATAATGCATGAACAGTCTACACCTGAAAACGGAGGGCATATCGTGAGCTTTTCGGGAAAAACGTTTCTAAACATAAAATTTAATTTTGCTTTTTAGTAAATAATTTTTTTTTTTTTTTTTGAGAAAAGCTTTTCGACACGTCTTCTGTCATGCCAATATTGTACATACCAAATTTCATAAAAATTATTTGGAAACCTATTAGATATATATATATATATATATATATAATATATATATATATATATATTACGCAAAAATTGAAAAAAATACAAAGCATATTACATAGTGATTGTCATCATAGAGGTGTCTTTTCTAGTGTGATTTCCCCTTAAATAATTGTCTGAAATTACTTGAAGGATTGAGTTAAAATGTGAACTATATCCAATGTTTTTTCTTAATGTCATGATTTATTTAAATTATTTTTGCTATTTTGTATACCATTTTCTGCATTTTTGCTTTTTTATGTTAAATATTCACTCTTTAAAAACTTCAAATGTAAAATAGTACAAATGTAAAACTATATGGCATATATACTTCAAAAAAATTATGAAAATTGGATAAATGTTTTGCATGATATCTTCATTTAAGTGAAAATATCGATTATCCAATATATCCTGTAACGGCTGAACCGATTTAATTGAAGTTTTATATTACCTAAAATTAATTTTCTACAGCTATAGTTATAATTTGACATTATTTTCTTCTTGATTTTCTGTTCCGATTTAAGAAAAAAATTAAAGCACTTCATAGATATGTAGAACGCAGCAGTGTTTAAAGGTTAGCTGTTCTTAAAATGGTACCATTTCCAACACTACTTGATCCTATAGTTTTGGAGTTTAACAGATAGACCTCCGAACTAACATATAGACCTCCGAACTAACATATAGACTAACATATAGGTGTCAAATGAAATTTTTTCTGGAAATTCCAAGCCGCCTACATATATTAGCTGTTTTGATCTTCCGACTGTGTCTATTGTTGCTGACCTTAGGTGATGGGTTGTGATCGGTAATTACGTAACGTCAGTGGGGGTCACCAAACAATTTCCTGGTAACGGTGTTATTATCATCAAAAGAGAATCGTCTTTTCTATACTTAATCTCTGGTCATTTGTATTGATGAATATTTCCTTGTAAATTGATATTTATCGAGAAAACCGACAAAATCGACAATAAACTTAAAGTAAATGTTAACGACTTTCAAATTAATTTTGGAATTCAGATCGTTAGTTCTTATTCTTTTATTTTAGTTTCATTTGGATGTACAGAAATTCATATTCATATGGTAGATATGTTATGATAAATAACTAAACACATGTATGTAGATATTCATAAGGGGAGTGAGTGTGTAAAATGGTTGAGGTTATTTGCCAGTACGATGAAAGTTGATTAAATTTATAATCAAATTATCTTTTACAAATTTTTTTGTGACTTTAATTGAACATTCAAATATAAAATTTATCCAAACATATATTATTTGTTTGTTATATTTATGCGATGTTCCTATAGTGATGTTACAAATGTGGATTGACGATGAAAAAGTTAACAATGAAGTTTTTAGTTTTATGACATAATTCGTGGTATTTTTGTTTATTTTAATTCTATATTTATATATACGTATACATCGACTATGTATATAATACGTATACATCGGCGATTTAATTTTATAGCACTCTTATATAATAAAATCTGCATGCATTCAAATATTCTGGAAATCAACAAATCTGACATCTTTTCATTTTATAAGATTCGACAAATTTAGTTTTTATTCTAGCCAATAGAACGTCAGTGGTATGTATATTAAATTTTTTAAGAAAAATATTGTGATAAACATTCTCATGTAATCTTATAGTCATAACGGGAAAGGTATGTGCTTTCTTTTTAAAAGATATGTCGTTTTGTAGAAGCCAGATTGTAGAAGCCAGATGTATTAGGTACTGGCTGTTACTCAGCCTCATTGAAAGGAAGTTTTAATTTTCTACAATAAAATAAATTTATATAAAAGTAAATAACGTGAATATAAAAATATTATCACAATACAAACAATTTGCTAACTGTACGGTACTCTATATATAGCCCTCCTAAGTTCTCCCAAATACCTTAGCCGATTCATATAAACAATAGACGGAGCATTTGTTTCGTTTGTAATATACTATCGCCAATCCATATATATTAATATTCAAAAGACAACATTTGTATGCATTTTTGTAAGTCGTGAATAAACTTAAAAACAATTGAACCGATTTAAAAACGCTTTTATTCACCGTTGAGAAGCTGAATTACCACGCGCAAAAGTCATTTTTCAAGCATTCGAGGTTGAAATAGAATTTCCAATCAAAAAATGCGAATAATCCAGAGTATACCGTCAAAATTAATTAATTACCCAAAAAATCTATATTGAAGAATAAAACTAAAAGTTTTGATTTTATTATATAAAAAATAGTATCAACACCTAAAAACCTACTTTATGTGAAATGTTTTTTTTTCCTTTGATGCCGGAAATAAATATTATGATCAAAAACAAAGATACTGGCAATTTTAGGTAACGCTTAAAAAATTAGTTATTATAAGTATACTAACTTATTAAGTAGGTTCTATATTTTGCATCCAATTATAGCATGTCGCTTTTGTGATACAAAAATAATTAAAGAACAACAAAAATTTGCAAAATTACATTGACTTTAAAATTTGTTGTTTTGTTTTAAAATAAACCTTATATAATGTGTTTGTACTTTTCACAAACATTTTTTGTATTTTGTTTTGTTTTTTTTTTTGTTTTTTTTGTTTTTTTTTTTTTTATTTTATTTTATTTTAGGTCGTTTTACACAACTAAGGTTATCAACGACCACTGAATATTTTACAATTTATTTACAATTAAACATTATGGAATTAAGGAAATAACAAGAATACTATTATTTATGATTTTAAACTTTGTCAAATAGTTTTTTTTTTTTTTTTTTTTTTTTTAATTATTATAATTATGTTTTTTTTTTTTTTTTAATTGAATATAAATATCCATAGATATTAAAATATGGCCGCTATTTTAGTAAAATTGGCAACCAAATACAAATCTCCTTGGTGAATTTTGTCAAAATACGTTTTTCATTATTCAACAATTTTCAAAAGCACTTAAAAATTTCCTTTTAATTTTATATGTTTCCCAGTTGCTCTAGCGATAAATCATTATGAGAATAATGAAATTATTTTTTTATATTTTTTATATTTTTTATTTTTATTTATTATTATTATTTTTTTTTTTTAACGTGGTATATTTAAATTTTATTTAATTTTAATTTTCTTATACTTTTGTAAAGATGGGATAATCTTTTATCCAGTAGAGAATTCAGGATGAGTGGAATAATGATCAAAAACAGAGAAAATATGAAATATTTTCTCTGCGTTCACACATCATCTTAAGAGTATAAATAATGCTTCTTTTTGATTCGTCAAGCAATGCGCCATAACAACACATAATCATAATATTGGATGATATATTATCTATGTAAAATAATGCCAAATTTAGATACGAATTTACGGAATGCCACTTGTACTATATATGTAAATATAGAAATGAGGTGAACAAGTAAATAAATGGTGTTATTTTAATGTGAAAAATTGTACATGTTTATAACATATGCAGATTTATACAAACCGATTAAAAAGTCTCTATACAAAAATTATCAATATATAAAATACACTGTTAATAATGACCATGGAACTTCCTGGCGATGATTGAATATATTTACTAATAATTAAAAGTAAAAAAATTTCTTTATATAAGCTTTTATTCAAATGCACTAAAAAGAAAAAAAATAACATTTACTCGAAAACCTCAATACCAAGATATAACGTCATATCACAATTTATATGATAAAAAGCTTGTCGCTACATTTAAGTACTTGTATTTATTTAATTAGAAAATTTTAATTGTTAAAATCAATCACATTACGTTATTTAATTTACTTGTTTATCTTAACAAGTAAATCTCGCGACAAGGTTTTATATCATAAAAAGCAAACGTTTATTTTTTTCTTTTTATGGCCATTTAAATAAACGGTTTTAATTTCTTTTTGACGTTTTAGTTATCGCTGGACTAAAAGACCACTAATATATATTATACAGCGTTTGAAAACATTTCGTTATAGTTGAAAATATCTGCTTTAAATTTAGATTTAATCCTTAGAAGTGAGCTATATTGAATTTAGAGTGACGTTACTTTCTTTTTCTTAGATAGATATACATATTTATATATATATTATTTATAGACAATTTCATTAAAAGAAAAATAATTTCAATAAAAGACCGTCATCTTGGCTGTGCCGTTGGATTTAGAATGACAGTCACAGCATTGTCATCAGCCAGTTAATCAAGTATTGTCATTCAAATTGAACATGTATACAAAATTACAGCTCAATCGGTTGAAGATATCTGCTTCAAAATTGAGTTGCAATATTCCATCCGAACGAAGTATATACATTGCAAGTTAAATAAAAGCTTTAAAAATAATTAAACGCCTATGTAGCTATGTGGGTTAGGAATATAATGGTTTGATATATTGACTTTAAATTTGAATATTGCAATCACATAATTTAAACAAATTTTCAATAAAAGTTTGCTGGCTCTATTTTTTGTTATGTTCTGTTTCGATATTATGCTATTCCTAAACATGGGTTTTGAAACTATGGATTTCAATAAAATTTATATGGTTCAAATTAAATTAAAAAAATAAAAACCAGATAACATCATTTCAATGAAATTCAGATTTTTATTATTTATTTATTGAAATAGCGGTTTATCTAGAATAAATTATCAAATTGATTCAAGTTGGTTCATTAGATAAATTTTAAGAAATTATAAGACAATTTCCTAATGCAGGAACATACTGAGAATCTGAAATTTCGTATGGTTTACGAAAATGATAATTTGATCATTTGAAAACCTTGTTTTAAATTGATTTTCGTTGTAAACTTTTTCTACTTATTAAATGGGTAATTCATAGAAATAAATATGACTCAAATTTCACAATATATACTTGTGTAATAAAAAAATACAACGAGCTGAATCTTCGACGCATACTTTAAATTATAAAATACACCAATTTTATGGTATATTTCATTTTTTTTCAGTTTGAAATTAATGTTTTAGATAGATAAATAAAATTAATGTTCATAAATAATTTAACACAACATAACAATCGAGTATTCAATGTTTTTAGTAGGTAAAAGTGATTGCTAGCAAAAGCATACATTACAAAAGAAGACGATTGACGTAATAGTCTTCCAAACCTTAGAGAAACTTTAATTATTTGATATGACTTAGCTAATAATTTGTTTTAATATTTTATACTTTATTGTAAACAATTATTAACTAAATTTAATTCTAAAAACCTTGATTCAATTAAATTCAAATTTTTAATTGAGATTTCGTGCATTCAAATGGCTTGTTTTCTCTATTTAATTAAATTTCAAGTTCTCTGAAAGTATTTGAAATATATTTGAAATTTTATAAAAATTTCCTTAGTATTATTGTAGTAATAGAGTTATCAATCATAGCTTAGATATTCGCCCAGGTGACTTTTAAATTTTATGCTAATTGCAACTTTTAGTATCAAAGTGAAATACTTTTACTTAAGTGCCGATTTTGCAAAATGAATGGTAAATATAATTTTAAGGATCTTTGTTCTGCAAACGAAATTAATGACTTGCGGCGGCCCATACGATGAGAAGAATAAAAACTATAATTTGGTTATTGTTACGAATAAGGGTATTTGTATCTTAATTTATAGTTTTTTAATTTTAAATAAAATACGGTTCGACCGATTTTTCTCACACGTTATTTAGCTTTAAGTAGCGGAGTTACCTATCTATACACACGGATATCTATCTTAAATATTTGATTTCAGTTCTATTTATCTTGAAACGTAAAGACTTGTCAAAATTCGGGATTTATAAAGAACTTCTCACTGGGAAGTTAACAATTGTTTGGCTCCCAAATGTATGTTTTTAAATATTTTTTCTATCAGTAGAATTTACAATACAGGAAAACCAATAATGAATTTTGAAGTAAATAGTTTAATTTTACAGAAAGCTTTATTTTAATGTAGAAAATAATCATCTTTCATTGGTTTAAACTTAAAAAAATCTATACTATGTATACAATTGCACGTGTATATTTACATTTTATACACACATATCGTCACTAACATGTGTGTGAATGAGATAATATAATTAGTTTTATTTTGTTATCATATAATGTTATCTTTATTTAATAATTCTGTTAGATAAATATTACTGTTGAATGTTCTTCTAGTCTTTATTGCACAGTTGTAGCAAAATATTCCTGTTATACATGTTATATTTTACAGAGTCATATACGGTAAAGCTTTAATATATGTCTGGTATATATATATCTGGTATTATATATATAAGAAACTTTATATATATATAAATATATATAAATATATATATATATATATATATATATATATATATATATATATATATATATATATATTTATATATATATATATATATATATATATATATATATATATATATATATATATATAAAATGTTTCTTATATATATAACACAACATATTGTAAAATGATTGCCTTTTGTATAATAAAAGCAAGTTGTCTTTTTATAAGAATGAAGTTTAAAAGACTTAGAATTAAGTGTTTCCATTTTTGTAAGACTCAATTATATTTTAAACATTTCCATGTCTTAGTCTACCACCAAAAGAGCTAAAATTTGTTTCAAGGACATCCGTGTTAGGAGATTATGAGTTATTCAACACCAGGTATTTCGTTTGCATTTTATACAAAATTTCCAAATTTTCCTTATTTAACTAAAATGCACTTTATTACGGAAACACATATTAGTTTTTTTTTACTTTAAATCATTCACTTTATATTAAATAGAGAATAATTTTAGATTTTTCTAGCTTAATTATTTTAAACAATTATTTTTTATTATTCTTTGAATTCCAATACTACTTGAACTTTTAGAAAGAAACTCATACTTAAAAATACATTAATTCGAATCTCATCTTAAATGTTTATGATATGCTCAAGCCACACATATTTATGACAACCTTTCGGCATGTGTAGTTTACAGTCTGAATACTATTTGACTCATTTCTTCATAAAAACGTTTAAACAAAATAAACATCCGCAGCTCCTGAGAAAAGGAAAGTGGTCGCTCCTGTAGTTATAAAATTACAAACAAAATAATTCTCGACGGGTCATTTTGATCCATACACCATGACAACGGTTATATAAAAATTCTTGAAACAATTAAAAACACAAAATTTTAATTAAACCCCACTTAACCTTAATTATTCATAATCTTTGATGACAATACAAAGAAGTAACTAGTATAAAGAACGCGTATCAATGAAAAAACACATCAAAGAAGTAACAAGTATAAAGAACGGCTACCAATGAGAAAACTCATCAACCTATATCATGAAATCACGTGTTTCGTTTTAAATCTTACTAACATAATGTAAGAAATTAAGCTTGGGGAAAGTCAAATGATTGGAATTTACAATACGATGTTTATTAGAACCGGTGTATAATATTTTTTTTTTGTTTGGTGTATATTACAAAGTCTTATTGATTCTAAATCCCGCGTGTTCGATACGGGTTTGCGAGTAGTTTGACTAAACCTAATAGTATTTTGGCATATTCGCAAACTTTTCAAATTTCAAATTTGTCAAATTTTCTTAAACATTACCGTTTTTTAAGACATAACTGTTAAAAAAACAATTAATTATGTGGCTTTTATAAAATATACGATTTCTCATTGTTTTGTAGAAGTAGAGTATTTTTTACATTAAATCAAAATTCAATTGACCCTGCCGTTCCGGAGATAATAGCTTTGTAAGTACAAAAATTCGATAATAGATATTTTTATCAAATGCCGATATATCAAAATGTATAAGATATTTGATATTTTTGCATTCGATTATTGTGGATATTATAAAGCAAGAATATTAATAAAAAAACGTCAAAAATTGATATCAGCTTAGTTACTGCTTACTGCTAGAGAAAATTGCATTATTCATATTCACATTTGGTGCAGACATTCCGTACAAATAGCCATTAACCCTTCGAAGGCCCTTGAACATTTATTAAAACTTATGACTTTATAACTTTTAAAATTTTATATTTTCTCATTTGGTTTTTTCGTTAGCTTTATGACTGCACTCGATGTTCATGATCTAGTACCGAGAAGCTGCCGGGTACTTTTCGGTACACGCTGTCGGGAGACAGAGAAAATGTTGACAGCGCCTTTTTGTTTGAAGTAGGTCATGAAGTCTAAAGTCTTAGGCAGAATTTATAATAACGAATATACACTAAGTGACATGATATGTTTGCCCTGAGCACACGATTGTTTTCTGTAAGAAATGAGATGAGAGAAACTGATCTTTATAATGGTAATATTTTTTTTATTTATTTAATAATTACAATGACTGTGTTTATATTAAAGAGAAATTCAGAAATTTAATTAATGTCTTAGTTGAAATATTATAATAAAAAAAGATTGATTTTGCATGTATTGCGCTTTTATTTTTATGTTAAAATATGGTATGTTTATTACTACTAACGACTAATGTTTAGGTGAGCCCAGTTATGGGTTAAATATATCAATACCTCACAAGATGATAAAAAAATGAATTTTGGAAATTGGTATGCCTGTTTATCTGTTTGTGGCCACGATGTATTCCTAACTAAAAGAGCCATAATCAACAAAAATTATATTTAAGCTTCGGATCATGTAAGGAAGAAAAAATTATTAAAAATAAGTTTTTCTAGAATATCGACCGAATATCCCAGTTTGTTTAAGCGATTTTAAGGAGTTTATTGTTTTCTGAAAAATGTAAAACGATTTTCTTCAAACTTATTATTATATACCCAAAAACTTTATACTTTTTTTTTAAAACAATTGTTTAATAAAGTTTGAAAAAGAAGGTAAAAGTCAACGAATCATATTTCAGTATATATAATACTGTGGCTACTTTAATTTAACTTGATTGATTACCGTTTTGTTTATTTATAGAAAAAATATAATTAATATGTCTTATATAAAAATAAAAATGTAATCTTGTTAAATTCCGTCTGAATCCGATATTATATACCTAAAAAAAAAAAGTTTTCAAGTCAATAAAAAATAAATGAATATAAAAATAACACCGGTTTTTTTTAGCATCGAATACTGCGTTGGTGCCCATGGATACGAAATCCAAATGCCAAATATTGTACCAAACTTAACTACACGATTACTTCAATAATTTGGTATCTTGTGTATATGTTTTTGATAGAAGACACTAATCAGTGAAGCAAAATAAGCCCGAATTGCTGAACCCGAGTATCACAGTTCACTTACACTGTTTAAAAGGAACAAAAACGCTCTGAAATTAGTATTCACTTAAAAAAATAAGTAATACTTAATATCCAAATAGTTATTAGAAGATTAAGAATGACTTCTGAAACTGTGCAATGCAAATATCAATAGTATGTTAAACTTAAATCAGGACATACTATTTTCAATAGTACTGAAAATATGACAGTGCCAACTAAACGCATACCTATTATACATTTGAGAACAACACATAAGGCTGATATTTATAATAATAGTACATAACATATAAATAAATATATAATATTATACAACAGCATTATTATATGAAAATAGAAATTGTATAAAGATTTGTTAATATTTAACCCTTTCATGTAACTCTGTAAGTAATTAGAATATTTATAATTTATTGTTTTCATTATATTTGGGTATATACTGACTGTACTACTGTAGGATATACAGTATACAATTACATACATGTAAATACATATTATCTCATTTTGTTACGTTTTTGATTATATTTTAGGGATGCGTATGTATTTTAATATATATATTATATATTGTTCACGCAAAATTTTATTACAATGTATTTACACAAATATGTACAGAATGTCACTGATACGGATGCGAATAAAACATTTATGTATTATAATCGATGTTGAAAAATGTAACACATTGAAATATTGTTCATTTTAAAAGTGTTGTGTGATTATTAAAATTGAGATATCTCTCTCTTATGTGCGCATCATTAATTGGTTTCATTTCAGTAGCATTTAGCTGATCTAATCAAAGTATGATTGATTGGAGAAAGTACCACTATTATTTAACACTATCTTGCACTGATGATGCGCATATGATAGGGTGAAATATAGCATGAAGCAATATTAAGTAGCTTGAATTTTTATCTTTTGAAAATTTTTTACTACTAAGTGACTCTTGCATAGTAGAACGTTTGGTTGACATATTATATGAGAATGTTGTTCATTTTTTTGCAGTTGATTTTCACAGCATCAACTTTACAAATGCATACTTTGCTTCTACATTCTTCACTCCTCCCATGTTATGGTTAAGTAAAACAAAGGCATTCATTTTCTGATTCACCAAATACAGTAACTTTTTGCTACAAAATTTTTCCTTGTAAATCTGATCAAAACCATTACTCACTTCTTTAAATTTGTAAAGTATTAGAAATAAGTTGAAAAATTTTTCAAATAAATTTATAAATTATATATTTAAAAATTAAAGAAACTGTGCGACACTCTGTAAATGAAATAAAAGGTATTATTATCTATTGCTTAATTATGTGTCGACAAATTCATTTATTTTTAAACTAATGATAAATACGTTTGAAAATATTTTTAATTAAGACAATATAATACATTTTAAGATCAAAACTTTTCCGGAAATAAAACTGCCTGTAAATGAATTGCAACTTTGAATTTGGTAACTTTTCTACCTCTATATAGAAATGATAGCCTTGTAACCTTATATTGATAACCTTATATTATAAGATATTATACCTTTCGATCAAATAAAATAAGTATTTAAAATTAAATAATATAATCAAACCTTACTTTATATATGCAAAGTAATCCTGCGGTATTCTTATTTCAAAAATTTTTAATGCGAGGCGTTATCCTTGATCAGTCAGACATCCAAAGAAAGTCTATTGCCAGCTCCAAAATTTATATCAATAGCTTGTACATCACTAAAAGTAACATTCACTTAAAAAAGTAGGGCAAAGTCCGAAATACCGAAGATGTAAAGGTAATTATAAACCAAAAATATTATAACATTTACGAAAAAGTTTGACATATACGATTTTTAGATAGAGTTTTTTAGGAACTGACTGATCTGATTAAAAATTTAGTATTTCATTTTGAAACTTCTGCAATCTCACACTTGTACTAGAGGTGGTTATACTTTGTATAACGCTATGCTTCGAATTGTATAAGCTTGTTTCAGTGCACACTTCGGAAACTTTACGTAGTGGTTGTCGAGAGTGGCTGAGACTGAATACCCCCTTCAATTCCTAAAGACGGATAATCGGGATTTATCTTAATTATTATTATTTAAAATAAATTGTTATTTTTGTAGCCACTACGGGTACAAATGTTAGAAAGTGTTATACTTAAAATGTAAAACTATGAAATAAAATGTATGAAGCTATTTAAACGCAATTTTGGGAATAAGAGCATGTTTCAGAGAAGAATTTGGACTGTAGTAGGTTAATCTTTGATTGGTGCATATAAAAAAAAAACACGTAGGTAAGTATTGTGGCGCTAGCGTAAATTACTTCAACGAATTATTTCAGTTTTATTAAAATTCTACTCCGACAAATTCGCGAATTTAGCTATAGTTTTCCCATAAAATATATTGTCTATTATGTCATGGAAGTGAGCTAAGTCGTACACTCACATGGAGGTCTTGTGAGTGTTTGCCTTAAAAAGTGTCTTATTTATTTTTAGGAAACTTAATTTTATGAGTTTATTAGTATGCTCGTGTAATAAAAATAAAAGGAAATTGCTTCACAACATTGTCATCGTGCATGTTACATAAATTAAATTTTTAAAATCATTCCAATGAAAAGTTTTATTGACTTCAAAGAGAGTTTTTCTTTCAAATGTATAAGACACGAAAAAATTATAGAAAGAAAACGGAAAAGAGGTCATATTATGTCAAAAACGCTAAAATATTATGCCCCAAAAATTGTGTTAAATTTGTTTCTTAGCGTTTCTACCGAATTTTAAACAAACATAAAGTACTGTGAGCTGTAAACGACTTACAAAAATAAACCAATAAACAAATCATCCTTGATTTTCTTGATATTGATCAATATTTTCAAATTGTTATAATTCCTAATTAAATTAGGAATTAGGAATTGATGTGAGGCTTTTAATATATATATTTATATATTTGATATTTATCAATATTTTCTAATTGTTATAATTTCATTCCTCCATATCTATTGTATAAATCAATGTCTTCCAAGCTGGCGTAGAAAAAAAGGAGTAATAAATAAATTTCTAATTTGTTATTTGATATTTCCCTTTCTCGCTTTTAAAAAGCTGCATCATTATATATTTATATTTATATATATATATATATATATATATATATATATATATATATATATATATATATATATATAATATATTTATATTTATATATATATATATATATATATATAGATTATATATATTATATATATTATTATTATATATATATAATGACGCAGCTTTTTAAAAGCGAGAAAGGGAAATATAAAATAACAAATTAGGAATTTTTTTATTTCTCCTTTTTTTTCTACGCCAGCTTGGAAGACATTGTGATTTATACAATAGATATGGAGGAATGAAATTATAACAATTAGAAAATATTGATAAATATCAAATATATAAATATATATATTTAAAGCCTCACATTAATTCCTTATTCCTAATTTAATTAGGAATTGATGTGCGGCTTTCAATATTTTCGAAAAATTATCCGCGTCTGCTTTTTTTCGAAAAATAATTTGACTAAATTGATACCGTTTTTCAAGAAAAAAAATATAAGCAGAAGAAATCATATTTTACTCTTTAACTATTTATGAAACTATTATTCTAAACGAAAATCATAAACGAAGAAACACATAGATAAATAGTTTTTAAAATAAATTTTCTTAAATTCTCTAAAAACAATTTCATGGTTGATAAATACAAAAGTTAAATTTAGAAATAATTGTTTTGAAAAGAAATCAAATAGATATTTTATCTTTCTTCCACCTTTCAAAACTTCTTTTATTATATAAAGTTTGTGTTAATCTACAAATGGACATTATTACGATAAACTCACCACTATTACGCTTACAAATAATTATAAATTCTTCTTAAACTACTTCATAACAATCTTTAAATTAGAAATATGTTTGATTTAGTACTTATAATAAATTGAATCAATATAATGAAGGTAGGTTCACAAAAAGTCAGCAAATTGAAATTGACCTAATTATTTATAATCTTTCCCACACAAATCAGATATTACCACCAAAATGCAAAAAATTCGAAAGCTGAATCTACATAATCTTACACACGTAAATCAAACTTATTTTAGGTACTTAAAGTTTATGGGATTGGAATTTTATGAGTTTTGAAATTGGTGTTATTAAAATAGAAGATATTTAAAATTTAAATTATCATCGTATCGATATGCGTTGCGTCTTGGATTCTTATGTATCTTTACTTACTTACGTCTTTCAAGATCATAAGCATTTAGTACTCTTAAATTCTTATCCAAATCTTGGTCCCTGTTTTGAAATGAACTCTGGTACCTACACAATCTAGTTTGACGTGCAAATATTTTCCATTCAATTTATCGCTTTCCATTTCTTTCGAATCTACTAGCTTCAATGAATATTTTTTTTTATCGTTGTTGTGATAAAAGCACAAAATTTTATCTGTACCTATGAATGTTCCCATATAATATATAACCCCAAATTGATATTAGAATGGCTAAAGTGTAATAAAAATGAAAATAACTTAACAAGTATTGTTTATTCAGTACAAATCAAGTGTAAATCAGCTATATTTACCATAAATACACATTGATATAATTAAAGAAATCGATGAAGCTAAGTGAAATAAATTTTTGCTATTTAGTAGCAGATGAAGAACTTATTTTATTACAGTTATTTATAATTTAATAATTGCGCCATTTATTTTTGGATTAACTAACATTGTTTTCAGATTTAAATTTGACCTTTTTACAAGCTTTACCAATTAACCCCTTTCTTTGTGTTTGAATGACTTTACACTGAATACAGGTATATAAATTGAATGACAACAGAAGACCATGCCAGATTATAATACAAAAATAATATAGCGTTGTAAAACTTTATTCTTTTATTTCTTTGCCTTGCCATCATATTTCAATAAATATGTCTGCATTTTTATATTAAAAATTCAAGAAATATACTTTTTGAATATCGTTGGTAACCATAAAAGCTGCAATTTAAATTTTTAACTCGTTATTTGCAATAATTTCATAATAAAAATCAATTAGATTCTTGATGATTCTTCAAAAAATTGTGTGAATTTGATCTCCGTTTTTCTAAGTATTCGAAAGATAACAACAGAAGGTCAACGATTATAATTATATTGAATAATATTAATGTTGAACAATTCGAAAGTTAATTAGGGTTACTTCAATTATAAACGTTGTTGTTTGTGAACAAGTCATTTACATTGTGATGTGATGTATGTGGTCCAAACATAAAGATTACCACCTGTGAATATGATTAAGTCCCCTCTACTTTTTATTTGTATAGAGGTATGTTTATATTATATATATAGTCTATTCTAATAGACCCTACAAAACACAATGTATGAATAATTTCCCAATGGTACAGTTTTCCATATAATATTACCATAACATTTATTTCACACAAAGGTGTTTATGCAACAAACATTAAAATGAAAAATCCTGTACAGTATGTTTTAGTGTATGTAATTTTGTATTATGATTTAATAATTTTTATTTTGAAATATTTTGATTTTTGACATTTGCTTTATAAGCTACATTTTTTTAACTACATAGGAGAATAATAAAATAAAAATAATCATTATCGTACTATGTTTTTATAACAGACTTAAAAGTATAAAATATTTTTTATAGGGCATATGCAGCAGCAAGAGTTGAGCTATTAATGTATCAATTCTTTTGCATGTTTTTCCTTTCAAATTAGAGAAATTATTGCCAATTAGTGGTTTATTAAATAGTTTCTTAACAAAAAATTGATACAAAAAACGGAACGTCTACAATACAGGCAATCTGTAATATAACATACAGTTTTTTTTTAAGTTTTTCACACAATTAACGAAAAAAATTATCCCAAAGTTTTTATTTGATATGATATCGAAGGGAAGTGATGTGTATTTTGCACAAACACATTTCGAATTATCAAACCGCTGATTTTAATGGTTCGTAACTGATTTAAAAACAAAAACAAAGCGTTAGTTGTGAAATTTTCCTAGTAATTGCTTGCGAAAACTTAATTATTAAAACATTTGCATAAAATTTGTGTTCATGAACTTCATTCATGAAAGTTCATGAATTAGAAAATATTTGTCTATTGGGTCCTAAGAGTGCAATTTTGAACCATAAAATATAAAAGAAAAACTAAAATTAAAATTCAATTTCTGCTTATTCCTAGTTAAAAATACATATTATATATTGTTAATATATATTTGTTTAAACTGTCGAAGATGGGATATAAGGACAATAGAGATTAATTGATCAAATATACCAAAAGTGGCTTAATAAACGAAAATTTTCAGCTTTTTAGAGTTATATATATATATATATATATATATATATATATATATATATATATATATATATAATTGGAATCTCGGAATCTCCAACGATTTTCATGAATATAGGGAGTTTCAGTATATAGGGAGTTTCAGAGGCGATAAATCGATCTAGCAAGGAATAATTTTTAGAAAATATCATTTTATTTGTGTTTTATCGATAATTTTTTATAATGTAATGATATATTTGTTTAATATTTATAGTCATATAGTCATTGGAGTGGCTAATTGTTAGCGTGCTGGACTCGTCTTCCGCCTCGACGTAATATAATTTCCAAAAAACACAATTTATAAAAAAAAAAAAAATACCGAGCCTTCCAGATATTTCGGTCTTCCAGATATTAAATATTAAGCAAGATAAAAATAAAAATATATTGGAGCTGAAATATTGTTTCTCACTTTTATCTTCAGAATATTTAGTTTTTGTTATGTATCGAATAATTTCCACTATTTAAATTTTGATAGATCATATGAATATAGATAAATCAACTTAGAGAATATAGTTACACTTATGCTGCTTCATACACCTCATTTTTTTAGATTGAAATAAGAGGAATCATTTTATACTTTTTAGTGCGTTATAAAAACGTAGTGCCTACAAGAAAAAGTTTGTATATTCATGATTTATTATAATATACTTTTTCTTATATATATATATGTATATATATATATATATATATATATATATATATATATATATATATATATATATATATATATATATATATAAATATATATATATATATATATATATATATATATATATATATATATATATATATATATATATATATATATATATATATATATATATATATATATATATATATATATATATATATATATATATATATATATATATATATATATATATGTAGTAGTTCTATATATATACTTTTTCTTTTATACATATATTACTTTCATAAACAAAATATTTAATTTTTGTATATTAATTTTTAATGAATTGGCTTTTTATGTAACAAAAAGTGTAATATTCGGTACAATGGCCGAAAACAATTTTCGGTACAATGTTAAAGTTACACTAACTATGAATATGCCATTTTTGGGTGTTTATGAATTTTGTGATTAGGTAATAGTCGTCAATATTTATAATATTTAAAAATACAAATTGAACGGCTCTCAAAAATTAGTTGAAATACTACATTTTATTTTCACCATTTTCTTTATAGCAACTTACTCGCTAAAACGATACTAAATTTATTATCAGAAATTTACTTATTTTATTTCATTCGGATATGAAATTACCTATAGAAATTTATTTTCTAATTCATTGAAAGATATTGGAAAAATAAAAAAATATAAAAAAAGCAACGTATATATTGACATATCTGCATTGAGATAAATATACATCTGATATTTATTCTTGAATATATAAAAAAAAAGAGCTCTGTACATGAATCGATTGGATAAATACGAGTGATAAATTTAAAAATAAAAACAAACCTGTAATATCGTAATAACCAGTGGTGAAATATTTTTTTAAATCTTTATTTATTTATAAGCAATAATTATTTATTGGAAAAAGTTTGCAATATTTTTTTTTATAAACATTACCAGAATTTGAAACGATAGTAATTATTTCATGATGCGTATAATTTATTCTCTTTCCACTTTTACTGTTGTATAAATAAGAAACTCAGTTGGCAATTACCTGTTTGTAATTACATGATAATTTAAGTACAAAAAATGAGAACTTATTCCGGATGAAAATCTAAAATGAACGTCTACCAACGTCAACTAAGTGAGATTAGTTTTTCATCAACTAGGATATTTATATATATTTGTATTTATCTATATATATATATATATATATATATATATATATATATATATATATATATATATATATATATATATATATATATATATATATATATATATATATATATATATATATAATAGAAATCTGTGGGGAAATTAGGGAAATTAGGGAAATCATAGTCTAATTATCTTAGTCAAATAAATGGGTCAATTTTGGAATCAGCGGAATTTTTGTACATACCTTTATTTTGGTATTTTAATGCTTTCCCTAAAATTCACAATTGGTCACGTGTAACGAACCTTAGATATTGAAAGTCAAATGCCCCATAAATCAATTTTTTGAGAATTTCGTTTTGTCTGCCTCCAATTGAATTTGTATTCATTATCGAAATTGCAGAGGATAAATTCTCTATAACTTTTGCATAAAACCTTTTTTTATACGTTGAACCATTTTCGACATAGAGGGCGCAGCAGTTGGAGGGTTTGATGGTAGTTTAATCGTAAATACCAATTTATTATACGGTTTTTTTTTTTTTTTTTTTTTTTACTCATCATTTATTTATTTACCTTTTGCATACAAATAATACAATAATACAGTCAATCTAAATATATTTGTAGCTTATTGTAAACCTTATATATCTTCTAATTAAGGATAATCAGATTTCTTTTAATGTTGTTTTTATTTCTTCGCTAACTACGTTTAAAACTTGTAGACAATTTTATTTTCTATAACTATGATAATAAATACCAATACGATTGGAGGAAAAAAAAACGAATTATTCTCAAATAACTAGTTTTTGGAAAATTTGACCCAGAATATTTAAAATTTCTAATACGTGACCAACTGAGAATTTTTGGAGTTTGAAGTTTTAAAATACCAAAATGAAGATTACAAAAATACAGCTTATTCCATTATATACCGAAAACCCACGACAACTGGTCTAACAGCATATCTACAAAAACACCAATTTGTATTAAATGCAACTTACGAAGATACGGTTTGGTGGAAATGAATGTTAATTTTTCACAGAAACCAGGAAATGTATAATTTTTTATTGCACCCCTTTTTGTGACAAAAATTAAAAATTATTAATTTTTATCATATTCGAATTACGAAGAAGTAGTATTTTGCAATATATTTTAAACGAAATGGAATGATATTATACCGAGGGCCGGCTGTATGAAAAACCTATGGATCAGAAACATGAACATATTTCGATCTGTGTATAGTATTTTTATATTATTTCCAGTTGGCGCTTTCAAGTGCCATTTTTATTATTAAGATTGATAATTCAAATTTATATCAAAAGAAAGGTTTTAATAAATGCAATCAAAGTGTCGAGTGTCGACCTATGCCTATCTGATCCATACAGCCGGTTCTTGCACCGTATGCTGTTGTGTTAACTACCCTTCTCTCATTTTGTGCAATAAGAAAAGCCTTTTGTACCACATTAATGACAGATGATAAACAATTTCAACTAAATCATACACTACAGTACAAATTGGGTGCTCTATGTTTTTAAGTTCCACCAAGCTCTTCGGAAGTTTTATGTAATACAATATAAATAAAGCTCAAATTTTTAAATTTCTTTAGAGGTAAAAGCTGTAATACTAATTATAACTAAACTTAGACATTTTTAAATGTATATTTATAATTGATGATATGATGTGCTTATAGGAACCGATAATAACTAAAGAGAATTTAGAACATTCTTGGAATTTTCTAATATATTTCGAATGAACCCAGTATATTATCATAAAATTCGCTTAAAAGTTAAAATCTAGCTTAATATACATAATTAGGCCATCGATAAGTTGAATTAATTGGTTTGATGACTTAACTTTTTACAGAAATGTATTCTAGTAAAATTAATTTTTTTTTATTACATTTATAACGAAAAGCGCCACTGATTATGATTAAAATTAAACAATACACATGAGCTAAAAATACAGCCATGTTTCTGCATATATATTTATGTATATATATTTTTCACACTATTTCAGTGTTGTACAGTTCATATAGTACAAAGATTTTGAATTAGAGTTTTTTACATTATTTTCCTTAATTTGACCTGTTTATTAATTATCTTTCAATAAAACCAAAATTTTTCAATTTCATATTAAGTAGCTTCTAGGCAGATTATCTAAAACTAAACAGACGTGTAAATAATAAGAGAGTATATGAGGCAAATAAGGTCCAAGAGATAATAAAGGCCCTCATTCAAAATTGCAATCCTAAATAATTTTTTGATAAAAAAATGCATAAATGACTTTATAGGTCTAAACTCAATTAATTAAATTCGAAGCAACTAGTGACTTCATCTTATGTGTAACAAACGATTAGTCAGTGAACTTCACAATGTAAACATGCATCGGCCTTATAAGCCTACTTGTTATTATCTCGATAGAATAACCGCAAAGGAAGTGGGGGAAAGCTATCCTTCGTAAATGTAGAACGAGGAGAGCATTGAAACTTTTAAGAATCTTTTAAAAGCATGATATAGTTAATATTATAATTTTTTACTGAGAATTAATATACAATTGTCCATACATTCATATATGTAATGTAAAAATAATAAGCTTAACATTTGTTGAACAATTTCATAATAAGGAAGCATTAATTTTGTATTATAAAAATTATATAATGTTTAGCTTCCCTTAATATGAAATTGTTCAACATGATATAAGCAAATTATTTTTACATTCATATATGAATGTATGGACAATTCTCAGTAGAAAATTATATATAATTATATATAAATCATTATATATAATTATGTATAATTATATATAAATATATATAAATCATTATATATAATTATGTATAATTATATATAAATCATTATATATAATTATGTATAATTATATATAAATCATTATATATAATTATGTATAATTATATATAATTATGTATAATTATATAAAATTATGTATAATTATATATGGCCAAAACTCATATATAATTATATATAATGATTTATATATAATTATATATAATTTTTTTTCCCCGGGGAAATATTTGTTGCGTTGTTTTATATTGCATAAAGTACAAGAAAATAATCATGTGGACGTTTGTGTTAAGAACGTTAATACGTTAAATCCATATATCTCACATGAATATGTTTAACATATTTTTTAAGAAATAATGTGTTTTCTTTAGTTATTGAAATAGAAATTGTCTTTTTTGAACTTTATTTACCTAGTTCCCTACTGAAAAAACAATACTTTTAGAGATTTTTTTTTGCCTGCTTTGATATCAATTATTTAAAGAAATGTATAATAAAAGTTACATATGTTGTTTTTTCTGATTTAAGAGCAGTTTTAAAGAGTTATTTTGAAAATTATTTACAAAACCAACAAAATTACAGATGGGCTTTAGTAAACTACGGCGGTTTAATAAGGCTCAATAAGATAGTCTTTTATTGTATTTTTTAGACTATATGATAAATCAAATTAATAAACTTTGTAGTAAGTTAGATATTAGTTATTCGCATTAGGTACCTTACATGGTGAATGAATGGTGGTGATTTTAGTATGAGTTAAATTTTTTCAAAAATAAGAAAGCAATTCGAAACGATCTAAAAATTTTATATATATTGTGTTTTAAAACGTGAGAATGAGTATTCATTCGTTGAAATTAATAAGTTTTAAGCAATTTTAAATTGATTATATTATAATATATAAATTTTAATGATGAAGAGTAAATTAGTGTTTAAAAAATTACAAACCACGTTGAAAGCAAACTGAACTTAAAAATAAAAATAATTTTTACTTTGTTTTCTTAATAGTAAAAGAAAGTTATAGAATCCTGTCAGAATTCCGTTTTTCTAATCCAAAAAAGTGGTTTTTAGAAATCGGCCTGTATGTGTGTGTGTGCGTGACAGCGATTCGAAAGTTTTATCCAAAATTCTCCAAACTAGGATTTCTGTGTTTATATTTTTTCTAATTGTGCCACGATGCTTCTTGTAAAACTCGTACCAATAGGTGCCACTTTTTTTAGTTAGATTTTCTGAATTTTTACGTTTTCTCGTAAACGGCTCCAATGATTTTCATCAAAACTTTAAGCTTTAAAGTTTAAAAATAATTCTGGGAAAATTTAAATAAGAACGAAAAATTCCACTAATTATATTTAACTTCATACATAATACTTTATACACTTAAAATGATTTATTTATTAGTTTCGCTTCTCGTTTTTAATTGTTTACACAATAAAATAATAAAAACAAATAATATAATAAAAAAAGAAAAAGAAAGTGCTTTAATGGGTCGCAGTAGATATTTACGAATTATGATTTTGTTTTACAGCGCTGGAAGTGTTCTGGTGGTCCAGTTGTTTGATGGAAGACCAAATGATTAAAATATTAAACTGATAACAAAGTGAATCATTGAAAATTTCATTTGATATTTGATTTTATGGATTTTCTGAAAACATTTGATATGAAGCACTTCACGTTTTTAATATTGTTGTAAAAATGAATCTTTCCATCAATCATTTTATGATCCTTGATCCTTTGAATTTCATTTCATGCATTCTAATTTTGTGGATACTCCGTTTTTATAATAATTCACAACATAACCATAATATCTGCAGACGCTTTTTCCATTTTATTTACTTTTTATCGTTCAGAAGTTGTTAACCTAATTACTCTAGAAAAGAAAGATTTGTCTGAAGTTGAGAGCTGTTTGCACTCACATTCTGGTTTCACAAATTAATTTATCATATGAAAAACAGGCAAAGCTAATTTACTTGTAGAGGGGTCCTAATAAATAACTTTTATTGAAAAATTATAAAACTTATCTTTAATTTTTAATGAAAACAATCTAAATTCTAATGTTGGGTCAAAAAACATTTTTGTGCCTTTGTACCTCTCGGCTCTCGGTATATGAAAAACAGTCATAATCGATTATTATGACTGATTTTCAACTCACAGCTAAGTTCGGGAACCCAAAATTTGGGAGCGAGAACTTTGAGTATTTTTTCTTTCAATTAAGAAACATGTAAATTTGAAATACAACTATTGATGATAAAGACGCTTTTCATGGATATTCATATGTTATTGCGGGAACAGAATGTGAAATATGATCTTAATAACTGGAATTTCGAAATGTAAATTGTACATGCAAATCATAAATTAATAATGACGCGGTTTTTGGATCATCAGATTTTGTAGAAAAGGACACGTATCCTCATGAAATTTGTTTGATGAACATTTCCGAATTTATATTGGAATTATTTTGATTGGTCTGATTATACATGCATCGAACTGAGTATGATTGGTAATAGGAACAGAGGTGTTTTAGGTGCTATATAATATATACGTGCCCATGTGGTAGTGGTTTATATGTGAGGACACTGTGCCAAACAAATATATAAAACATATAAAACAAAACTGATTGTTTATGCATTATATTGTTTCGGTTTTACCATTTGATTGGGTTTAAAGTTTTATGTTTTTGTTGAATAAAAAACATTTTTATGAACAAAGTGAAAAAATATTAAATAACAAATACAAAAATTAAATAGCAATTTTATTAATATTTGAAAATATTAAATAAATAAATTTACGGCACAATTCTCGAATCGTGTGTTTATATATATTCATTGGTTTTATTACAGAAAAATTTTTTTGAAAAAGAAAGAAGAAAAGATCTTTGTTGAAATCCAAAATGTTTCAATGTATGTAAAAATATAAATAATTAGCTGAATAACTAAATGTTTTTAATACTTTTAGTATCTGATCAATGAATATACGATTCTAGTTATATTAATGTCAACAATTTTTCGCAAATAGGATTTGAGAATCGTAATTGATATATCAGTAAGATAGTAGTTTTTTATTTTGTTTTTACTCATCGGAATTCCATTAAAATTTGTAAATATCAATGTATTAAAACACAAAAAACACTTCTAATTTAAATATCTCAACTTCCCAATTTTTTAACTCTTTCTAGACTTCTTTAAAGTCTTACTGTTTCTTTAATTTTAAACTATTTTTGAAGAATGTGATTTAAATTAGATCTACTAAATCGAAAAAACAAAATCCAAATTAAATTTACGTTTTTTCTTTCAAAAAATTTTACTAAACAAGATTGTACTCAAACTTGCGCATTGTTTTGTTGTATATTTGAGAACGGGTATAAGCTTTTACTCAGAACTTGTTCATTTGTTTTTATATATACTTGAGAACGGATACCAGCTGTTCGAACACTTTGCGAATATGAATTTAAGCTAAGCAGGCTCTAATTAAATCTTTCTAAATATTTAAGGTAATATGTATCCAATTATATATTATAATCCTTCCCAGCTGTTACGTTCAGTTATTACTATTTTCTTTTGTTTACGACCGAACTCTAAATGACTAGGAAGATTTGGATGAAATTTTGTGTATGTGTAGTGTTTAGCAAGATCTTAAAATAATAGTAGATGGTGTTGCCATCGACTTTTTTTACAAAAGTTTTTTAATAATTCTAAAGATGATAAACAGTAACAATTTTTTTTTTTAAATATGTACAATGCAAATGTATGTACGATTTTCAGAGAAGGATAACAGGAATTTAAACAGTAAACATACAGTTGTTTGATGAAGTCCTAATATAATGTAAACATAATTGACGGTGATTACGATCAATGTGACATTTTCAGAAAGAGTCATTACAAATTTTAGCATCAATTAAGATGTCGTTACCAAGGACAATGCACGGTATGGATAGTATAGTCTATGGATATATAGAGCAGAATAATTTTTATGTTATAAATTTATTCACAATTTAAAGTAAGTAAATTAAGCGCATTTAAGGTGCTTTTTAGATGCAGAAAAATTAAATTAGGTGCTTAAATTTTTAGTTAAAAAAATTGAACAATTCAGATGCACAGATGTCGTACGCAAAACAACGTAGTGTTATTTTTTTACTTAACCTTAAAACACTTTTGCCTATGCTCCTTTTTTTTCGATTCTGTCGAGAGATTTTTGTCATAAAATAGAAGGGAGAACAGTAAGTTTTTCATGCTTTTATTACGAATTGCTCGAATCGCAAACATTGAGCTAGATTATCTGGCAATCTACATGACAAAAAATTCTGCAACTTCGAGATCGCATTGATAACATTACTCTTAATTTGTGAAAATAGGGAAAGTCTGTTGAAAACTTGTTAATGCGGGAAAAACCTTAATATTGTATTGACCATAATATATGAAGTTTTCAGGAAAAACAAAAGTAACTATAAAACACATATCGCAAGAAATGATATTTATCACTTTTGCATTTACATATAGTTATTCTTAGTTTTCCTTTTCATATTAAATGAAAAATAATGACAGTATAAACAAGTAAAATTCAATTTTCATACGTTTATTTTTTTTGTCTTGTGTTTAGGGTATTCAGTGCATATACATATATCGGATGAAGACATTTGAAAATAAAATATATGACGATTATAATTTATTACCTATGCGTCATACAAGAGAAAGTTTTCTGTTACATTAATGTTACATACTGCCGTAAGAAAAATAGACACTTTGTTCTTTATAATTGCCCTTATTTATGTATGGACAGGGTTTCACCTTCAGCACTGTTAGGGATTTCAGGCTATAGTTTCCGAGGGTTGGTAATGTATAATATTAATTTTCATTATCAAGGAAATATTAGCGATTTGATTCGATGAAATGAATAATAAGATTCCTGCATTGTAACTTAATTTGTTGGTTAGTTTGAAATGAATTTTGGAGACTATCAACCATCAATGTTTGACCTCTATACTCACACGCATTCGAGATTGTAAAGTAGTGGAGTGAAAAATCAAAAAACCAAAATTTCGCTTTGCAGGTGTCTAAATCTGAAAGTTACATTTTCTTATTTAATTAAATGGTAATTTCACACTCAAACGGAGGATTTTCTAAATACTTTCATTCAATATTCTATTTTTATTTTCCCCATACATAATGTGTCACAGTATATTAATTTAAGCCTAAGTTTGTAACGCTACCTAATATTAATACCTAATTCGCCCGTTCGTCCGTAAGTCGTCGCGATAACTCAAATACAAGAAGGAATAACAAGCTGAAATTTTGATATAAAAAGTAAGTTTAAGTTCGTTTATGAGTAAAATCTGTACATTGGGTCCAATGAATTCTGAACCCAATTCTTAAACTATAAAATGTAGAAGAAAAATTACAAAAAATGTTTAATTCTTGGAAACAATGAATTATTGTTTGAAAATTTTTTTTCGTATGGATCCGAAATGTATGGAGTCGCGACAATATAAACTCAAATTTAGATAATTATCACATATTGATAATCACAATACATATTATACAAGTGTATATAACTGTATAGACTGAATATTAATAGTATTATATGAATATAAATTAAAGATTGCCCAAACAATGATATTTGATCACAATGATCTAAATAATTAATTGGTATCGTCACTTGTTTATTATTATATACTATTATGTATATTGTTATTTAATTTTTACTGTTTGTGTGAACAAACAAAACAAAAAGGAAAACTAATAATACAAGAAACAATTAATTCAGTGAATTAAAGTAATATTATTATTAGTACCTGGATGACCAAAATCTTATTTGAAAAATATTATTCATTTTATTGTGTTGTTTTGTTGGGTTGGGTTAGGTTTAAAATGTAAAATAAAAATAATTTTATTCGTCGTTCGAGCCGGGATTCGAACGCGGGATCTCTGTATAAGAGCCTCGAACGCTAACACTTAGCCACTCCAATGACTATATGACTATAAATATTAAACTAATATATCATGACATTATAAAAAATTATCGATAAAACACGAATAAAATGACATTTTCTAAAAATGATTCCTAGCTAGATCGATTTATCGCCCCCGAAACTCCCTATATACTGAATTTCATGAAAATCGGTGGAGCCGATTCCGAGATTCCAATTATATACATATACATATATATATATATATATATATATATATATATATATATATATATATATATATATATATATATATATATTTAAGAATTGCTTATTTAAAGATATAAGATATATTCATGTAGCCAAATCTAATTGGTTGAATATTCATTTCCGTGGAAAACTCAAAATCGAAATTATAAGTTTAACAAAACTAATTTTACTAAAAGTCAAAGAAAGTGAAAATAACAAACACATAATCTTTATTATTGCTCTGGGTGTCTTTAAATTTTCGTATCTTTTTTTGTAATAATGGATTATTGTTGGACTATGCTACCTGAAGTGGTGCTCAACTTACTCAAGACCTACATATTGAACCGACATCAAATACACAAATACACACACACACACACACACACACATTCATACCCTTGAAATATGATTTAAAACTCAAAGGAGATACAAATCTTCTTATATGTTTTAACACTCATTTTTATAAATTATTGTTTTCCATTTTATAAAAATATTTTTAAGTAAACTTGATGGTTGGTTAGACATTCGCAGTCATATTTTTATATATTTCTTTTTTCTCCAAAGTACTATGTTAAATACACCCATGTGATTTCTTTTATCAATTTTTATTACAAGGCGGAAAAAGCTTCTGTAGTTAACCTCACACTACTGATGTATGGAATGTTGGAGTAGGGTTTATTTTGTATTTTGTATAATAAAATTCGATGTTTAATTTTCACTTTTGATTTGACTAAAATCAGATTAAGTTGAAAATAATTCATAAATTTAAAACTTTGTTTAATATTGTGTTTTAATATGGATTCATTACGCCTTTTAACGTTTCAAGAGTAGTTTTATTGAAGTCGATTTATTCACAAAATAAAGTTCTAGCCTACCTACCTTCATCGAATTTGCGAGTTTAACTTGTAATTACACCTCTTACGGAAATTATTTTCTTTTTCCAATGGAATCGCTGTTACTGTTTTTAATTACAAGTAAGGTAAATAAATGTAGTTTTATGTTCCGTAAATAGTTGACGCAAGAAAATGCCGTTGATAGCCAAGAGAGAAAGTCTTGAGTTTTAAATATAATGATTCAAATAAATCTAAAAGATTACAACGACCTTATTTTTATTATATAAATTGAGTAAAAAATCACACCATAACGATCTAATGCAACACTGACATCGAAACTAGGTTTTGTCATCGTAAATCAATTGTAATTACTACCTATCGCAACATTTCAGTAATACAGAATATTTATACTCGACATATACATATCAGAATATACTAATTTTAGTCTAAAACTTGTATAGCTTTTAAAATATTGATGCTCACAAACAAAATTTTGGTATCGGTGATAATCCATTTCTGTTTATCAAAAACGAAAAGACATAGAGAGCTAAAATTTTGATGGTGTATTCTGGACATAAAAATGATTTTACGTTCGTAAATGAAATCACAAACTATAACAGATTGAAGAAAAGTTCTTCTTTATAAAAAAAAAATATTTTGTTTGCAATATTTCATCGTAAAATGTTTGGATTCGTCCCAAATTTATGTTAAAATTAGCTTTTATAAAATTACAGTAAATATTTTTTGTATATATGTTTGTATAACTGAATGATCTTGATATTTTGTATTTTATGAATAATAATGATAAAGATTGATTAATCATAAATCGAAAATATTAATAATTAAACTCAGTTCGTGCATTACCACTTATTTTGTAGTGTTTTGAACTTTAATGATTCAATTACACATAGCTTGTGTAAAAATAGATATATGGCTCAGAAATCGTACATAGAAGGATAATAACTGAGTAATTGATTTTATAAGAACAAACCAAACATCACCATTATTTGGTCACCAAATAAGTCACTTGTAATAAATCTTTCTACAGATAAAACTGGACTATTTAATCAAATTCATTGAAATATTCAGGAAATCAGTTACGAATATCTAATTTATAAACATGATGACTAAAATGTAGACGAAATATGTAGTTATTACAAAGAAAATTAACCTTTACAATTTGCAATTTTATAATAATAATAATACTTCATTCATATCCATAAGAATATCCGTTTATCGCCTCGGTAATTAGTCCGAGTATTCAAACGATAAGACAGGTTCCACGCCTTTAACCGCACGCCTGTTTGACCGATTTGGAATTTTATATAACAATTGATAAACTGAATATTTTTCCAATTTTTTGCAAAATTTTCTTTTGATTGGACAAATACTTAAAATTAAAGTTTAAAAGAGTGATTATCGAAAATGAAATACTTTGTGTAACTTTGTAATGCTTCTTACTACCGAATTCAGCTTGCCTTATAGGTATTCGGGGAAACGATCCATTAAACTCCAAATATAAAATATGAAACAAGAATTATACGAAGTTTTGCAAACTAAATCACTAAATTTGTTTTCATAAGCCCATAATTTGTTTCATTAATTAATTTCTACATATTTTTCTAAAAAGTTATTTATTACTTTTTCGAAAAAAAAGAATAACAATCTTAAAGTAGTGTTAATACTTTTATGCAAACGAATATTCCATTATGATTCCAATTTTAACGATTTTTCCAAATTTTAAATTGGACTATTTGGGTGAAAACCTGAATGCTAGTATTTCTAATATTAAAGCATGTTGATAAAAGCTAACCTATCACACATAGCGGAAGTACTAGAATATATTTACAATCTATCTTTTGAAAGTGGGATATTCCCAGATATGCTTAAAACACGTTTGGTAAAACCAATTTTTCAAAAAGCTGATACCACAAAGAAGAATCTGAGAATTACTGACCAATATCTTTACTACTCCAATTTGCTAAAATATTGGAGAAATATATGTACAATAGACTCTCTGAGTTTTTGGAAACTGAAAACATCCTAACTATATGCCAACATGGATTCCGACCTAAAAACTACTTGTTCTGTAAGTTATGAATTTGCCCACCATACTGGTTATAGACTGAATTTCAACGAATATCATATAGTCTAATTATAATAGCAATCATACAATTTATTATTAGTTGATAGACAGTTATCCAATATTTTCAATTTTAATTTTTAAAATTTTAGTGAATTAATGCTTATATAAAATATAACTGATTGATTCATTAATTAATTCAAATTTACATAAATTATGACTAATTAAATTCAACGGCGATAATATTTTGGATTTGATTGATGTATGTTGATTGTAATTATATATTTTATTGAATTTTTATTTTTAATAAAAATAATGTTTCATTATTCTCGAATACTGGAAGCAATACCATATCATGAATAAATTAAATAGTATACAATGATCCAGAAAATAAAATAAAATATTATGCTTAATTATTATTAAGGTTATTCATTTTCATTTTAAAGTAATCTATTTTGGATATATATTTGATATGGTTTGTAAATATATCACTGATAACATTTATTGTAAGAACGAAAGAATTTATAATTTTGCTTCTTTGAGTATATTAATTTAGGTCTAGAATTTGTAACGATAATAATAATGATCACATAAACATAATTTGGATATAAATGTTTATAGAATTATCGAATAATCCATTTCCAAAAACCAAATGAGATAGCGACTTTTGATAATATATTTTATACCTTCACCGTGAGATTATTTCATAAATATATCATAAATATAAAATTACAAAACATAAATTTTCATGTATGTATTTAATATCTGGATGATCGAGCATTGCTCGGTATTTTTTTTTTTTTTTTTTATAAATTGTGTTTTTTGGAAATTATATTACGTCGAGGTGGAAGACGAGTCCAGCACGCCACTCCAATGACTTTAAATATTAAACATTATAAAAAATTATACAATTATTATAACAAAATCTTATTTGAAAAATATTATTCACTTTATTGTGTTGTTTTGTTGGGTTGGGTTTGGTTTAAAATTAATAAAATTTAAATAAAAACTAATTTTACTTGTCGATCGAGCCGGTATTTGAACGCGGGATCTCTTTATAAGAGCCTCGCACGCTACCACTAAGCCACTCCAATGACTATATGACTATAAATATTAAACAAACATAACATTACATTATAAAAAATTATCGATAAAACACAAATAAAATGACATTTTCTAAAAATGATTCCTAGCTAGATCGATTTATCGCCCCCGAAACCCCCTATATACTGAATTTCATGAAAATCGTTGGAGCCGATTCCGAGATTCCAATTATATATATATATATATATATATATATTTATATATATATATATATATATATATTTATATATATATATATATATATATATATATATATATATATATATATATATATATATTTATATATATACAAGAATTGCTCATTTAAATATATAAGATATACAAGAATTGCTCATTTAAATATATAAGATAACTATAGGCTTGATATTAAGAGTATTATTTTATGAATGCAGTCTTTAAAAAAATGCTAAAAACATATTATATGTTTATATGTTGAGTATATAGATAATTAACTCTCTTCGTAGTCTTCATCGATTATTTTTGTTCGTTTACGTTTACTGAGAATGAGAACTTAAAAGAAAACTGAAAAGAAATTTTGGTTGACTTTAATTATCATTGAATGTAAAATAGTGTTTAACAAAAGCGTCTCACAAATTTACACAATATAAAACTTATTCCACACTTGGAAATGTAAATAAAAAAAAATAAAAAAATGCACATAATTATAAAATAACCAAGTCTTAGGATGCCTTTGAATAAAAATTGTCACTTAAAAAAAAAAAAGAATTAAGTTCTATATTCCATTTCTTTTTGATCCAAAATATATTATTATAGTAAAACGAACTTTTAGAGATGAGATATGTATAATATATCAAAGTAGATTAGATTTAGTCTAAAGGTTGTAAGGCTAGCAAATACTGACCACAAAAACAAAATTTTAATATAGAGTCGTCAGGATAATACAAAAAAAAAATCAAAAAGAAATAGCAAATGACATTTTGGTGGCGTATACTGGATCTGAAATATGATTTTAAGTTCCTGAAGGAGCAAAATCAGTCCTTTGGTTAAAATGATTCCATGACCAAACTTTTGAACTATAATAAGTAAAATTCAAAAACAAAAAATTCTTTCTTAACAAACTTTCATAGTAAATGTTCACACATTCAGCACAATAAACACATGTATAATTATAATACAGTTCAACAATTCATACTTAATAATATATGGAGTATCTCAACAATTAACTCTATTTGTTGTTATTTTCTCTTCATAAATTTAAACAAAGTAAAGTTTCTCTAAACTGACATCACTTGAATTTTGACTGGTTTATTAGATGCAAAGGAGACTAGTATATATGCGTTCTTAACGGAAAAGACAGTGGCATACACCTTTTCTAGGCTCAAAAGGCATTTTAACTAGGCTCAAAGGGCTTCTATTTGAACAGTTTCGCCATTACTGTATAGATTG
This sequence comes from Chrysopa pallens, assembly GCA_020423425.1. Taxonomy (NCBI): domain Eukaryota; kingdom Metazoa; phylum Arthropoda; class Insecta; order Neuroptera; family Chrysopidae; genus Chrysopa; species Chrysopa pallens. The sequence goes on from CM035592.1 coordinate 76,637,634, forward strand.
TATCACCGTTTAAATCAACAAATTCGACAATATTCTAAAATATATGTTCTCATTACTGTTTACAATAAGAAAAGACTTTACTCACCCCAACAATTGTTTCTTTTTCATGTTTATATATAATATAAAATTTGTTTTATGTTGTTTCAAATTTATTTCTAAGTTTGAAATTGCTTTAAGAATAATTAAATAACATTTATTTTAAATTTGTTTTACAATTTGTATTGGAAAATTTCAAATTTTTATTGATAAATCATTAATCAAATTCTATGTATTTTTCATCTATTTAAATAAAAGAATTTAGCATTGAAAAATACATTTGCAATTTCTAACATTCGAATAAAAATTGTACATTTAAAAACGAATTTTTCAACAAGAACATGATGAAAAGTACTCGTTATTGAATTTAGACTTTTTTTTTTACATTTTTGTATTCAAAGTTTAAATGTTTTTCTGTTCAAGACAAACGGTTTATAAATATATTTTAAAAGTTTTACATATGTTTGAAAACTACATATATAAATTGAGTGTATCTTGACTTGCTTGGTACAGTACTGTTATAAAATAGAAAAAAAATCAGTTTCTAAGCATGCAAAGCTTTTATATATCTATTATCTCCGAGCTATTCAAATTTTTGTGAATATCGAAACGAACACATGTACAAAATCAAGTTTTAAAATAATGTGTATGTCATGGGCGAGTTGAGGCATAATTGTGACATAATAAATGCCATTCTTAGCAGAAAGGTTATCTATAGTTTAAATATTCGAGATCAGAAGGACAAAGACTTCATTTCAAACTCTCGACCGTAGACGAGTTAATTGAGCCAAATAAAACTATTTAGGTACTAATATATTACTCCCGCATTTTATCTACGATATCAGATGTATTGTGTTCGATACAAAAAACAATTTTTACTATTATATCAAAAAATTGTTTGCTGCCGACGATTTGAAACTTTCTGAGCATTATTCGTTTCATGTCCGTCGATCCGTAATACTCATTTACACGAACGCAAATAACACCAAAACTACTTGACTATTATTTATGAATTTTAGTAGACAATACTGGAGGTGTACGAGATGGTCTCATTTTCGAAAAATCTCTTCTATCTATTAAAGTTCCGAGGATATATCGCTCAAAACTTCTGATTTCGATGAAATTTTTATGTAAATGTACAATATGGGTTGACATCACACAATTTTACAATATATATATATATATAGTTACACAATTTACAATATAGTATTGTAAATTATGTAACAATCGATTATTCATGGACTTCGTAACTAAAGAATGGTCATAAATCGCAACGAATAATCGGGTAGAATGTTGTAAAAGTAACTTTTTAGATCATACTCAAATCTCAACACAATCGGTCAAGCCGTTATAACGATATAGCAATTTAAGTAAAAATATTCGATAATTGGTGTTTTCACATAAATACCGATATACCGAGAACTATTCATCCGCATTTTGTGAATAGATGCATGATGTTATTTTTCATCAATAATTTGAATTTGGATGAAATTGATTATTCTGCATACAGAGGGTAAAATAGTAAAACAATTCCACGTGAATATAAAACATTACCTATACGTAGAGAATTCAATTTATATTTAGATAAAAAAACAATAAGATACAAAAATATCTTAATGCAATAGTAACATATTATATAATGTAATTTGTAGCTATTATTCCATGGTATACTAGTTCCCGATTAAAATTTTTATAAAGATTGTCTATTTATTATGTTATAGCGTTAAATTGTGACTTCATTTCAGCATAAATATATTTTGGAGATTTATATTATTAGATCGTGGATAATATTTGTAAAATATAAAATTGACAATAAATCGGAATATAATTCAATTTTATAAATATTTCACCATTAATTAATTATAAAAAAATTTGTATCTTGAGTAAAATGCTAAAGCATTCCGAATATATACTTATTTAATTAAAAAATAGATTCATACATAAAGAGGAATTTCTGTATCCATTATTTGCAGTATATTTTTATGAGTGTTGTATAGCGAATTAATTAAAGTTTTTCGAGTAAAGAGGGCAGTGACAAAGGATTTTTAACTAACCTACAGTAAAAAAGAACTTAAATATAAAAAAAAGCGATAGAAACAAATGTTTTTATTTAAAAAAATACTATTTGAATAGTAGATTAAGCAATATAAATGAAGTAACGTCCTCATAGAGACAAGAAGATAGAGAACTTTTGCCTATGACTTAAAATACATTTGAAATAATCCCATAAGTGCCCATGGCTAAAGACAGAAATAAACGAACACACGCTCTATAATGTTTGTCAATAGACAATAGACAAAGACTTACTTACTACTACTACTCTTTTTTAAATTTCTTCCAAGAATTTTGAGCTTTACAAATAAGAAGTAGTCGATTAGAAAATAGTCGCTTCTTGATACACGGCATATATGTCAGAGTATGTTATTTCAGTCCAAAGTTTAAAACGCTAGAAAATTGTGGTCGCACAAACAAAATTTTTGTAAAGATGTTTATAGAATCAGCTAATTAGTCGATTTCGTCATGTCCGTTCGTCCAAACATCATCGGTCTTATCTTTTTTAGTTGTGTATTCCAGGTGTGAAGAGTATAATCTAGTTCGTGAATAAGCAGTTATTTAAAACAGCATAAACTGCACATTTAGTTCATACTTTACCATTGAAACTTTACCGTGTGTCAAATATCTAAACAATTTACCTTGACAATTGTTATCTTCACTTGCTGAATTGTTTTGTCAGTCAAAGTAATCTATTTGATTTACTTTGCAAAATTTTTGGTTTTTCATAAAATGACACCATTAATATTGATCAGGTTACAAATTTCAAAAATTGTTGAATAAAATATTGCTTTAATTTTGAAAATACTAAAATCCATAATAATTTTCACATATAAAAGGGATGAAAACATTACAATACTTCCACTAGCCCAAAATAAATATTATATTCATATTTAATATTCACATTTAATGAAGTTCGAAAATTAACTATGAATATATTAAGGTATACTTTAACAATAGAAATAATAAAAAAAAATTAAAATTATAACCGACTATAGAAATTCGATTCTTATTTGATAATACACCACATTGTATCACGAACTTTCTATCATTAATCAAAAAATACTTCGTTTATAGGCTTTAGTTATCATCGTTTTAAAGTCTCTCAGGATGATAAAAATCCCAAAAGTCTACTTAAAATGATATTCCATATCCATAAAAAAAATATGTCAAAATAAAAATATTATTCAATCAAAAGAAAGTTTTGAAACTTTTTGGGTGTACAGTAAAAATTTGATATATATAATATTATGCGGTATGTAAAGAGTGGTGTAGTTTAACTCATCACATCGTACATCAACACCATCAAACCTGAGAGAGGTGTGAAAAACTTTTTGAAAAGTAATGTATGAGAAAATATTATTGAAAAGTCAACACAGGCATCTTAAAACCCAACCATTTACCTTTAGATACTTAATAGTTGTGAAACGCAATTTTTTTTTTTTTACAAACAATAATTTCAACTTTAATTTTATAAAATACATATTTGTAGGAAAGTTTTCGGATATCGACATATACAGTTGACTACAATTAGTCAATATGAGTCCAAAATGATGCAATCCCATTATATACAATGCAAATGCATTTGAATGAATTTTTTGTTGTTGGATTTATATTATTTACTAAGAAATTTCCAAATTGAAAATTTCCGCATCATCAGAATAACTAATAAAATCGATAAAATAACTTTTTTAAGAAACAAATGTACTAAAATTTTTTTTCGAATACTTTTTGAGTTATCCCCGATTAAAAGATTTTTCAATTAAATCTAAAAAATGAATGTTTTTAATTTTACATGAATCGCTCGAAAATATGACATTCTATTAAAAAATATGTTAGTAATACAATGAAGCCAAAAAAAATTTTAAAAAAATAGTGCAAAAATTTGTTTTTCATTTCTGTGAAATATAAACCAAATAAATCAATGAAACTAAAGGTCATTTTCATTGATTTATTTGGTTCATATTTCACAGAAATGAAAAACAAATAAATGATATAAAAGAAATAAATGAAACTTTCCGAATCTTTATAAACAAACAAGAGCGCGAAGAAATAGTGGCACAATCGTTCTGGAGGATCAAACAGACCTATACCAGTCGCCAATATTTTCAGCCATTTGACTGTTACTACAGTGATTTAATCAATATTCCTATATTTTATCCTAAATTTTAAAATCAATTATTATTTTTAATATGATTTTTTTTTTACTCTTTTCTATTTACTCTTAGTGTCTGTTGATCTATCGAAAAAACTTATCGATATAACTTGCAACTTGTATCGAATTTAAATCCTTTTCCATTGATCAAACATTGTAAATAATGATATTTATTATTTTTAACTTGACAAAAGAACAGATTTCATACAATTTTGTTAATAATAATCACCTGACTAAATGATTCAAATTGTATATAAATATTGTTTTTTCAATACCTATGCATTTTAAATATTTCTGAAGATTACCTAGTTTAGTAGTCAAAGCTTAACAATAGTTTTTATTTATGATTTATTAATTACTACCAATTTACTCTAGAAAATATTTGTATATTATGTGAATTTGAAAAAACAATTGTGACTTACAAGACGTCATGATTGTATGTTTTTCAAATTTGGTTAACTATAATGTTGTATTTGTTTATGAATACTTCAAAAACGCTTCTGCCATTTTCAAAGTTGCATAAGATCAAAATTACGCTAGAGTTGTAATGTTTTTAATTACGCACAAGAACAAAGTCATTTTTAATTGTTCTTATAAAAATAACAGAAGTATTTTGAAAATCAGAAAATATTTTTGAAACCATGAATTAAAATATTAAACTTACTGCATATTTTTTTGCAAAATAAGCAATGAATAACTTAATTTTATTTTATAAGCTTTCGTATGTATAAATTATATTATATTATTACACTTAAGCCCAGTTCTCTCAAATATGGCACTACTTGTAATCCAACGTATCAATTATAAATGATAGAGCCTTTGCATATGTGTGTCACTATAAAGACGAGTTAATTATTTAATTTTTTTTGCCAGCCATTGTAGAATTTTACAAATTAGACAAATTTAACGACTTATGATTTTTCTACAGAAGTAGAAATGTATATGATAGTATTTGACTGAAAGATATAAATTGAAAATAGCTAAAATATTATAGACTGAAAGATATTAATATTAGTCTCACTATTTCGCCCAAATACGTGGTCTTCATTGTATTATACATTTTTATTATTATAAGAAACAATTGTGTTATTGAGTTAAGGAAAAGTGATTGTTACTTTTTATTTTTTATATTAAATATAGACAGTTCTTTTAATAACTGAACCACATCATATGGTTTATATATTTACAACTTGGTAAATGAGAAGAAAAAGAAAAAAGTTGTTTATGTGCCATAAACACTTCAAAATCTAATGTTATAAGGTGAAGTGGGGTGAATTTGATACATCGTAATTTTTTGTTATACAGCATTCCCACCCATCCTCTGTATAAAGTCTAAAAAGACAATGTTGAACTATAAGATTTGAACCGTAAGAGAAAACCAAACAAACACTTTGAAATAAAGTAAAACGAAAGCTGATTATATTTAATAGAAAACAAGAAGAAAGAGTGAAATTGAAAACTTTAACATAAAAGTCATAATAATTTCTCCTAGTGCAAAAGTATATAAAAATATCATATCGAAAAATTATTATATATATTTATAAATTGTTTGCTATTGTTGTTATTATTACAAGTGTGATGCGAAAAAGAGAGAGAAATAACAAATTGACAACGATTATTTACAAATTCTTCCTCTATGTACAGTTTAAATGACAGAAATAACTCAAAATATTATAACTGCTGGGAGCAATAATAATTGAACAAGATTGCACCTTTAAATATCTGTAATTTTGAAATCTTTTCTGAATACTTTTCCGTATGTTCTTATTTTTTCAATCAATAAATTTAAAATTTAAAAATTTCTTAAAAAATGGAAATAATAATCCTTGCAATTTCCTATAAGTCAAGTTATTATGAAAAACCATAATGCAATTAGTTTTTAAATAATATATTACTCGTATAATTTAATTATATATTGTCTATATATATTATTATAATTATTTGTTTTAAAAAATACAAAGAGTTACATACAGCAAAATAAAATTAAGAATCTAATGAAATAATAAACTAATTTAATAAAAAAAATAATGTACAAAATAAAAGCAATTAATTAAACGTTTGACAGGTCTATAATCCCTGTAATAAACTTATAAAACCACGCCAGTTTATCTACAGTATAACCGGTTAGCAACTTAGTTATATCGCCACGTAGCTATCGAAAAATGACTCTTACTCCGTTAAACATACATATCACCAACTTTTGGACAAATATCACCATCTTTAATTAAAAGGATCTCTTAGGCACTTTTTTTATTAGATATAGTCATACTCAGTTTTCGAGTGTCAATTAAAATTAAAATAGTCTTTTTTTACACTGTTTTTTATAGATTATGTTACATGTAGAGGTTTTGATGCATTTAAGGTCCTCACTGAAAATTGAAGGCAAAGTTTGGGAGAGCATCGTTATCCATGTAAAATACTTTTGCTAACTATTGAAGAGACAACTATAGAATTTTAATATATAGTTTAGTTATTCACGTATTTATCATTATTTTTTGAACGCCCTTAGTTGGTTTGAAAAAAGTTTATCTTAAAATATATTAGTTGTACCAACCAATAAATTTTAACAAAGTGAATATAATACTATTTAAAAATACTTTTGAAGTTTGAAGCTGCAAAAAATATTTGCTGGTCACATTTCTGTTCTCCACACAACCAATTCGGCAGATGGTCTCAAGAAATTGATATTCCTGATTCATTAGGAGAATAATGATAATTCATTCCTATTTGTCTCTTATCAAGTAAAATATTCTTAAATATTTGTATATAGAAGTCATTTGGCGCTCACGTCATTTTTACAGTGTTTTTTAAAAATAATTTGGTCCATTGTGTCATATTATTTAAGAGGGAATAAAGCGAATGGTGAGAAGTAAAATATGTATAGGTGAAAACTTTTTCTGAAAGGTTTGTGTTGTTGTCTTACAGAATTTTTCTCCGGAAAACTTTCTCTTGATAGCATCAGCATACAGGTGGCATCTACAGGTGAATATTAATTTCCAATTAATTTTCAGCAATCGTAAAACTGAGTAGTCTGCTGCTCATGCAAAATAACATAAATTCCGACCATATTCTTGATTCTACAAGTTGTAAAATTGACGATTACATAACCCAAACAAAATCAATTTTGGTTCCATGAATAATTCAAACTAGAAACCATCATCATTTTCAGAAAATAATGCACGGTGCAAGTGATTCATTAAATTTCAAAGCACTTTTAAGGTTAATTGGTATGTTTAATCTGATATTCAAAATTCAAAACGAAGGGGATAATGGATAATATATTTGACCAAAATTATTGTAAATATTCATAATTATAAAAAAAATATATATAATTCGAATATAGTCATAATGAATCGTAATATACTCCAATCAAAATGTAGAATGCGGCAATTTATTTACTACACTTTTTGTTTAAAATTGCAAAATTTAAGAAATTCCCGGTTGTAAAACAACAAATCATAAAGTAAATTAATTTTTTATACAAAATTTGTTATCATATTTATTAAAATAGTTAATGATTATGAATTTTCTTGGTCAATTTTTTTTGCAATTATTGCTAAGAATATTATTTATCAAGCCTAAATCGAACAAAATATAAAATCAAAGTTGGCTTATCAACTTATCAGTTAAAGTGTCACAGATAGACGCGCAGATTCAAACATATCGAGATACACTCATTAAGCTTATAAATCAACGCTTTTGACATCAGGTACATAAAAATAATATTTGTGAAATTATAAAAAGACAAAATAATAAACGTACTGTATACATTTCCTACAACAATAGAGAAACTTAAAACTGTTTAAGACTTTTTGACTCATATTGAATGAAGAACATTTTATTTTTCCTATTTGTTATTTAAGTAGGTGATGATAATATTTTAAAGTTTTTCTTGAGAAAAATTGTTTGAAAAATTTTGTTTAAGTTTAATATGTTTCGCTATGTGGAGTATTGAACATTAACTACCAGAAAAATACTGTGTACTCCAAGGTTGGTTGTTCAACATAAAATACAAATGAATACAAGGTCATAATTTTTGATCGCTTGGATTTAATGCAATTTGGTTTTTTAAACATAATTATTGTATATTAATTAATGCAAATTGTGGCCGCAGCTTTTTTCCCACAAATAGCTCCTTAATTTCGAAGTCATAGTATGCAAACCTCATCCTGAAAATCTATTCTTAATATTAGTTATAGTATTTTTGAATTTGAATGAGTAGTTTCGGTTATTTCATATAAAATTTACACCACTTTTACAGCTTTGGGAGCAAAATATTATGTAGCCTTTGTCCTCCCTTATGGCCCAAACAAAATATTAGTAAATTAATTACAAAATATTGTTTCAGAGCTAACATCACGCTTAAATCTGGAAGGTTCGTTCTAAATTGGTGGTATAAATATTGAAATTGAATGACTGATTTCGGAAATTTTTTCGTTTATTTAAGTGACGTTAATAAAACCCGTTTAGGAATATCTTAACTAAATCTATTATTTGTTGTGGATGCAATGTTAAGTATAGGAAATTGATTGGAAAATGACGTCGCTAGTAGAAATATAACAAATAAAACAGCTCAATTTTATCAAACTTAATTAAACTTTTTGTTTTACAAAAAAATATTAAAAATCACGATTTAAGTAATAAAATACGACAAGTATTTTATTTAATATTTAGAATCTAGACTTGACGTGAATCTAAAAATATTTATTGTTTGCCTACCTTTAAGTTCAGACTTTTAATACAGTCTGATCCCTAACTTTAAATTTGGATCTAAAACATTAAAACAATATTTTTAAGCATTTCAAACTGCCAATGTAAATTAATTTACTCTAGTATGTTACATATATGCTCATACAGGAAATGAAAAAAAAATGTTGTCTGATAAAGTATTTTATCTATCTTTTATTCCAACATAATAAATGGAATTTCTTGAAATAATTTTATCACGAAAGTTTTGTATGTATTTTCTTTGATTGTTTTTTTTTTTTTACTTTTTTTTTTTCGTGTACAAAAATTCTGTTTTTAAACACTTTGAATAAGTCATAGATTATTCAGTGTTAAATGAACTGTAAAAAATATTAAAAATATTATTTCAAAAGACTTTATAGAAAAGATATAATATTCATCCAAAAACTAGCAAGAATCTTTGTTCGCTTTCCTATGCAAATAACATCACACTGCCCAAGAATATTTGCACAAACTGCCCAAGAAAATGGTTAAAACCAAGCTTTCATAATTTTTTGTGAATATATATAATATTCATTTGGTAGTGTTGGTAGTGAAAGTTTTCAACAGTTTTTGTAGCAATATTCCTTTTAAAAACATAAATGCGAAAATTTAATACATTTTAGCAAAGATTTAATGATTATTTTCTGTTAAAATAGTAAAAATAAAATGCATACTCCCCCATTTTCGAAATTTCAATACGTTACAAAATCGACACTTAATATTAAAATTTTGGTTTAAGAACATTATTTCTCTTGATCTATGGGTCTCTATTATAAGTAAGGTGAATTATATCGTTTCAAATCATTTATTCCCTCGATTAATACACTCGGTTTGTATTGGAGATTTTCGTCAATAAATAATTTTTAACACTTAACATGAAGAAACAAAAAATTTATAATAATTAAACGAACTATAGTGAATACAGTTTTGAAACAAGCTATGTTGGTTGATATGAATTTTACGATGAAATTCAAATCGAAAATGTATATAATTATCTATCTCAAAAACTATTTTCGTAGTTAATAAATAACATTTTGTATTAAAAACTTCATGAATAGTGAAAATATAAATAGTTTCACAAGCTTGCTTATTTACCTGTTAATTCTCTCAGATTAGTATTGACTTATTACTTACTATTTATAAAACATTCATAAAGTATTTGTCAATATTTTAATAATTAATTGGAGCTCCAATTAGATGTTTATTTATTAAATTGAAATACAAAATCATGTTTGTTAAAATCATTAAATATCAACCAAGTGTTTCTATTTTCTTCTCATTTCGAATTTGTCTTGTCTTTGATGATTCATTATAAGCTTCCCATTTTAATAAAAAGGTATTCTCCATTCCGTCAAAAAGGTCACAGAAATTTGTTTTTATTTTGCCCATTAATGAACAAAACTATAATTATAGCAATTTTAATTTGAGAGTGTGAATTTGTGGAAGTTATTAACATTTATTTAACACATTTTTATTTTGTATAAAATCCTCTTTATTTTTAATATTTCTCAATCAAATTTTAGGAAGGAAACATTTAAGATCTGACCGAAACAGTACTGATGAATCTATCTTTGGAAAACACCCAGTGGATTCGGGCCATAATTCAAAGGACACCATGGAAATATTACATATTGGCCAAAACGGTTTAAGAATCAATCTGCTAGATGCTCTGGAAACCCATAAACATTGTAGGGGTGGGTTTTTAGTACTAAATGATAAAATGGATCTTACTGGTTCAACCTTATTCATAGCCTACAAAAAAATTTTCTTTTTGTAATATTACAGTCAGTTTTAGTATTTTAATTTTATAAATTATTCTGTCTTGACGAATGTTTTTAACTTTCTAACCATTTTTTCTAAAGATTTTTTTCATTAATTTTTATCTATTTTTAGTATTTTCACTAATCGAGAAACGCTTACTGCTCTTTTAACGAAAATTTAGCTTGGATCATTTAATTGTTTTATTTATATTTTTTAACAAATCTATACGTTTGTCCATAAATTTATTTATTTACCGATTCTAACATAATTTCGATTTTTATATTTAGTATAAATACACGTGCATTTGTTTATTATAATTTATTATTCTGATGGTGGCTTACAAGTTGAAAGGTATATATGAATAAAATTTGACTGACAAATCTAATTTTATGCAAAATAAAATGCATTTTATAAAAAATATAATTATAGCGTTTACGATTTGGGTCCAATTTGAATTATGATTATACTGTCTAACGATCATTTGAAAGAAATTTGATAGGTAATGTGATTTAGTATTTGAAATACGATAATAGAAAAAAATCAATACGATTTTGCTTAGTATACAATTCATATAGATGTCAGTGATGATTTATGTTTGGCAATGTCCTAATTTAAGAAAAATCAAATTTTCGGCTAACACGTTCTGGATAGTGATTTCACGATTTCGATTAATTTTACATTAATCAAGTTTCAATTCGAATATCTACATACTATGGGCACTGAATGTAATTACTTGCAAGTACTTACAAATTGTTATCCTTTGAAAAGAGACACATTTATCTTGTACACGATTTCTTTTGACAATCAGTTTTTACACATTTTAATACAAAGTTAAAAATGCGAGAATCAAATTAAATAAATTAAGTATTTTATATTATTTTGACTATTACGTGTCAAGTGATATATTACTTGCTCAAAAGATTAATTTTCATTTGCACTTCCACATTATGTTTCACTTCCTCAAAATGAAACTAGCAGATGATACACTTTCTTAAAATTATATTTGGTATATTTAATTTTATTATATAAGTATATTTGAAGCTAATTCAAAATATTCCAATGAAGCTACATTGTTATATGTTACATTAAATCAGCTATATTTTTCCACCAAGAGATGGAGAACTTTGAACGACAACGCGAGTATAAGTTTCGGCAGTAAACTTTTACGATTCTGGAATTGGTACATCTTTGGTTTGACCATGATAAGGAAAGTAAAATTGTACCTTTCACTTGTTTAGTTCCGTTACTTTCGACAATCAATTTTATATTCAAGGAAATGAATCATTTAAATTTGACATAAAAACTATTTTTTTTTTCATTTTTTAGTTTGTTTGTTTTAATGAAGTTTTGGTTCCTTTTGTTTTTGGTGAAACCAGAGAGAACCTTTACAAGTTCAAACTTTCAATTTAAAGCATACCAACTAAGACGTGTAATTTAACCGTTTTCTTCAATTAAATGCAATAGAAGTATTTTATGATTATAAAATTTACCTTCTTTTATTATTAAGTTTAAAATAGATAAATGATTTTATATTTTACTTTATTTTTTGAAGTTGAACACAAAATACTTTCCATTTTCTAAAATTGTGGAGAGTCCTGCTGTCTCTCTTTTGCAAAAGAAGGCATCTTTTGCAAAATTTGATAGAACTATTTATTGCAACTATATTGTGTATAAAAAGAATGAAAAATCTGTAAAAATCATATCAATCAATCTTATTATTTCATATTGAAACATTTAACTATAGAAATTTTAAAAAAAAAAAATTTTATTGGAACACTCGGTATATAAATGGAAGATTAAAACTTTAAATTAATTATGAATATTAATAATTAAAAAAATTAATAATTAATTAAATATTAAATAATTTATAAAACTTTTTGTAATTTTTTTCGTATCTTATTATTTAACGATATTTGTATGTTCATGTTTCAGTATACAAGAGAGTATTATGTAAAAGTTAGTGGTCACACAAGCAAACAAATTTATAGGCGTACAATTACGAATAAAGTTCATATTTGTTTATTAGTACGACTCATAAGTGACGAAAAATAATCTGAAGATGTCAATAAATTAAAACTAAAATCGTAAAAATATGTACAAAAACACAAATTTTCGAAGAGTTTTCTAAATGAACCTTTTGTTTAAAAGTGGATTAATAATACGATCAACCGTACAGGTTATACAATATTCAGAAAATTTCTCAAAATCCATAAATAATAAGTGTGATGACAAGCAGATCAACAGATCAACTGTTGGTTTTTTATCTTTTCTTCATACAAAACCGAGCCAATAATATATAGTAAGCTAAAATACATATTTAAATAAAATATTATCACACTGAGTCACTGCACTATATTATTTACAAGTTTAACTACAAGTTTATTGTGGCTTCCAGAGATTGATGTTGGCTATGTTTATTTCCCATTGTAAACATCATAAATTAAAAAAAAAAAATCATAAAATTTTTGTTTTGTTTTTTTTTCGAAATGGGAACAATTAATTTCTAGCTGGAATTTAATAATCAAAATTGAAAATTATAATTAACTCACAAAAATTTTTTCTAATTTAATATAATTTGATATTCAATAGGATATGATATATTTTGTTACCACCTACGTGTTTGTTTTTGTACATAGTGTTTAGGAATTTTAGTTTAAATTTAATTAAAACAATTTTTTTTTTTTTTTAATATGTTTGTTTTATCAAAAGTTTGCTTTGTGTTATGAAATAAAATTCAAAATATTTGTATGCGCATTTATGTGCAGGAATATGACAATAATTATTAAATGAATATGATGCATATTGTATATGTTTATTATCGTTAATAATAATTATTAATATTAATTTTGATTTAAATGTCATATCGTCCTGAAAATGTTGAAAGTATATGTATTTCAATTTAATTAAATTTTTATTGTTTGTGTTTTTATTCCAAAAAACATACATGCACATGAAAAATAATTTTATTCTGTAAATTATTTTCAATAAATGTTGTTCGTATCGAATGAAATTAATTTATAAATTCTATATTTTTTTCAAGATTAACAAAAATCAAAACGGTAAAAAAAGCGTTTTTATTTTGTATTTATTCAAATAGCTTTGTTGCGTTTCTTGAACAATATACTTCTTTTATATTAGCTTGCATGGCTGTTAACTGTGAATATAATGGGCAAAATTGACTTGAGTTCCGAACATAATTGAATATCCAAATAGAAAAAAAATAAAATAAAATAAAATAAAATAAAACAAATAAAACAGAAAATTTTATTTTAACTATTTGATATTTCAATCTTTGTATTTAGCCACCTTGGCTATTTTTAATTTAACATGTGCTATAGTTGCCTCTTTCATTTGTTCTGTCGGAAATTTATATTCACGATTTTATTACTGGACACAATGTGATTCTTGTATAATCTATTGTTTATAAAATATTTAGTATTTTTTTAAATATTTTATCTGTACGTGTTCCAGTTCTAAGTTGGAACAATGAATGTCATTTCCAATCCACGAATGTCATTAATTGAATAAACCATGATTCTGGAACAAATACAGTAATTTTGAAGTCGGTTTTCGGCTTTAAAATAACCATTTTGAATTACGGAGATAGTTCTAATTAATAGACTCTAAAATCATTTGATGAACCAATTTTCGTTTCTATTAGAAATATTCTAAATTTTTATGATTATTTTGTAATTTTTTTTTTATTAAATCCTACCTATAAAATATTCTCGAATAAAATTAATCTTCTTTTTGGTAAGTTTGCTAGACAACTTCACTTTTAAGAAAACATTATAACATATTTTTTAGAAAATTTTTATAGTTTATATTAACATGAGTATATGTTTTTAAGGTAGAAGGCGTTTGATTTATACTGAATTAAAAAACCAAAATTTTTTTAGTAATTATAAAAATTTTATTTACAGTAAGAAGTAGGGTGAAGCTAAATTTATATTTTTTATTTTTTATTCATTTTAAGTCACTTTTCAACTTTTTCAACTACTTAAGTTATATGGTGACTTCCGTGAGTATATATATATTCAATCTATACAACAAACAGTACACAGCAATCCTAGATGTTCACCCATCCATGTTCTTTAGTTGCTAAAATTTGGTGATCGGTTGAGATCGGTAATTACGTTACGTCAGTGGGGGTTCATTATACTCATTTTTTACAACATATTTATGGACAACGTACATTAAACTGTTTTCTTTCGCTTCTATGGTAATGAAATACTACTTTATCAATGAAATGATATATGAGTCTGTGAATGATGATATTAATAAATTTTGCAAAATTTTTTTACAAATTCAAATGAATGATTATTTATATTCGGAATTAAAAATAATTACTTACCTAATTTCTCGATCATTCTTACAATTGAATAACCAATACATACAGCCACTCTTTCATATATCTGTATAGAACGTATTCGAATTTTTTCAAACAATTTTTTATTTAAAAAAATTCAAGCGAGGCTCTCTATACTCTTTGCTGATGTGTAACATCTCACTTTGGTAATAAGAAATATTAACATGTTATTCTAAAAAAATAGCAATAATAGCAAAATAACCCGATTTCAAAAAAGCAAATTTAAAAGAAATGCACAAAACGACAATAGAAAACAAAATTAAAATAAACTATAAAGACAGTAAACTCTACTTTGACTTAATATACTATTTTATGAGCTGAAAGCCTACGTTAAATACCCACAATAGTTTGTTTGAAATATCTCTTAAACGGCTCTATCGATGAAGTCCAAAAATAAACAGCTCTTAACTTTGATAAACTACGTCGATTGCCGTTAATACGGTTAAAATCGGTTGGTTGGTTCGAAAGATATCGTTAACGAAATATTTGCAAACGAGTGTTTTTTTAACATAACTCCGACATTTTTTTTTTTGGATCGTTTTTCATGCAATAAAATAAATAATAAAAGCTCTAAAAATCGCGTCGATCGCCGCCAAGTACGTAAAAATCAGTTGATTGGTTCGAGAGATATCGTTAACGAAATATTCGGGAACAAGTGTTTTTTTAACATCAAAGCTCAAACACAAAATTTAAACTCAAAAACATTGTAATATGTCAAATTTTAAGTGCTTAGGTATGGAATTAGCGGGAAGTTGCATGGATGGTCTTTAGAGTCAACCCTTTTCCAAATTTATTATATATATATATATATATATATATATATATATATATATATATATATATATATATATATATATATATATATATATATATATATATATATATATATATATATAATAAATTGCATTTGTTAAGAAACTTTTGTAATCACCTTTTACTTTCTTTCATTTTTATACCCTACTTGATATGTTTGTTTAAAAACTCTATTTTTAAACAGATATATTAGATTCTAATGAATGAAGATTTTCTAAACATCTATTTCTATGGGTGAATAGTGTAGGTGATGTAAATGATTTTGTAGGAGTATGAACTCCCATACCAGAAAAATAAAAAAAAACTTTAAATAATATTCGTAATTCAATTCTTCAATAAGTGGTTGCAACGTCACTTCCGTATTAAATCAAAACTCGTCCCTTTTTTCCAAATCATTCTCGTACATGCATACCGAGTGTAAAGATGTTACCCATCAAAAATATCATTTGAATCTTATTTAATGTAAAATAATCTTAGTATTAAGATTTAATGTTTTTTACACTTTATTTTATAACAACTTATTAGGTAAAAGGTATATTAAAAATTAAAAAAATCATAAGGTTTTTTATTCAAAAACCCTCTCATTATAACTTAATCAAAAATTCAATCAGATTATTATACATTTATATAATTAAAATAAAATGTTTACAAAACTCATTTCACAATAAGTTCAAACCACATTGATAACGATAATTAAAATATATGCTATATCAAATTACAATCCTCAATACAGCTTATTCAAAATAAACAGTGGTGTGTGTATGACCGTTAGAGACCACATCCTTCAATTTTCCAATTCAATTACTTAGTTTGGAAAATTATAACTATTTTATTGTTTTCATTTATACATTTGAGAAAAATTTCGATTTTGGTTACGAAAACACTTTCGATTAAATTTATCTATTACTAAATATTATTAAATATTTAAAATTCCACTAAACTTAATCTTACACAGTATTAATCAAACATTAAAATATGGATTATGCTTGAATGAATCCGAAAATTTAAATTATTGTTTCGTAATTTGTTAAGATTTCCAAGCGTATCATTTTTAATAAGCAATACATAAAGGAAAAGTTTAATTACAAAATGTTTTTAATATGCTTTTATTAGCTTCAGACGTATGTTACTATGTATGTAACGGAATCGTTGATCATGATTTTGACCCCCTTCAAAACGTCGGATAAACTCGAAATTTGGCATAATTATTAAGGACCGATGACAATTTAATATTTTAAACAGTTTGATCTGTTATCCTTATTAGGATAATCAGAATTAGCGATTTTTTGTTTTTCCGAGATCTGGTTCTATTCTCACTTGAAAAACGTTACCAATCCTATTAACATCGTTTCCATGGAAACCAAAATCAATAAATTTAATTTCAAAATCAATAAATAAATAGAATTTCAATAAAATTAAAATTTCAATTTTAATAAATAACTCGCTGGCCCGGCAAACGTCGTTTTGCCACATATTTCTAATTAACTTCAACATTTTCTAAGTATAATAACATATTCTTAACAACTTTCCTCTATTTCTTAATACTGAAAGCTAAGGAAAATTATAATAAATAATGATATTAATATATATTTTAAAAAGCATACCCAGGCACGTTGCGGTGACAATTTATATTACATCGATTGCATACAAAATTTGAAGCAGATTGGACGAAGGAATTCCGTTGTCCCATACAAACTTTGCCTCTGCTTTTCATCCCATTAGGGGTAGAATTTCAGAAAATCTTTTCTTATGGGATGCACGGTATTTGATGTGTAACCCACTATTTGGTGTGGGATACCCGTGATACGAAATATTTATATATACACTCGTCTTTGATGTGGACACCCGGTACCTCGTGCACCCACAATTCGTGTATATTGTGCTGTGGTTCTCATATACTTGATGAAAAATAGTAAAAGGAAGTCCAGAACCACTAATATAGAAAAGAAGAGATAAATAAATTCTATTTTGAATAGCTGACCCGGGTAAACATTGTTTTGTTATATAAATTATTTCTAATCAACATGTCTAACTCAACTGTCTATATATAACTAAATAATGAAGCTGCGGCAAATCAGAATAAAATATGATATTAATTTATATTTTGAAGCATACCCACCCGGTTTACGCGTTGCTGTGTTATTTTTCACATTTTAATAAATGATATTACATCGTTAACATTCGGATGTAATTCTACCCTTAGGGGAAGAATTTCAAATCCTTTCTTATCGGATTCCCGGTAATAAGTGTGCACCCGGTACAATATATCCACCCGGTATTTACCTGGTATTTGCTGGGGTACACCCGGGACCGCGTTCACCCGATAATTTTTGCTGTGGTACACATACACTTGATGAAAGGTATATGGACCTCCTGAACCAATTATGATTCCGGTAATACTTGAACAAATTCAAATTAATAATTCTTTATTTTCATCAAAAATATATACAAAATACAAATCGGCTTATAACTATAGCACCTAGCCTAAGCTTTATCTATAATACATCATCTTATATACTAGTTACATCGAGATTACAATTTTTCATTACATCGTTTTAATAAAATGGAAAATTTTAAAAAAAACCATTTGAAAATGTACTTGAACAATGCGATATGCACACTTTATATAGTTGACAGTTCGTCATACTGCTAGTGAGAAAAGATAAAGAAGTTTTATTTTGAATTTTAAAATTAGATTTTGGTTTTATGGAAATGACGATTTATAACATGTGAGAAAAAAAAAGACAAAATATGTTTTACAGCTAGGAACATTTTGTATTCGAAAATTAAATTGTCGTTTATAGTATTTTCCTTTACTTATTATTTATTTTTCTGTTTAAACCCTCCCTGAACTTTCACGAATATTTCAAGACCAAAATTAGCCAAATCGGTTGCAATTGATTTTTCGTTCGCAATTGAAATCGCAATTGATTTTTATATATATAGATAAATTAAAAAATGAAAAATAAATAATAGTTTCAAAAAACTAAAAAAATACGCTTTTATAGAAAATCCCACAAAAAAATAGAAAATAAATTTGAATTAAAAATATTGTAAGAAAAAATGATTTTATTGTACAAAAAAAACGTGGTTTTATTATAAGAGCTTAACAAGTGCAAATATTCGTTTCAATTATGCAATATATAATTTTCGATCAGTTTGCTTTTTTATTATCCGGCCGTTTATCGGTCAAAAAAACTGTCCGATAAACACTTCGTAAAACATATATTCCGTGCTAATAGAGACCTCCGACAATTTTAAAAATATAATTAATGCACCCAAAGTCAAAGATATATACACAGTTAAAAAAAACTAAAAAATTAAAGAATAAGTAACTAAAGAACAAAAAATTCAAAGTACACGTAAGATCTTTTATATAAAATTTCGAATATCTATTTTCTAAGCGAATACAATAAATTTCTTCTAGAAAATTAATAAATAATATAATTTTCCATATAAAAATTAATTTTGGTGTCCAAATTAAAAAGTGAGTCATGATGTTTTGTTTTACGGAAATGAAAATATGTTTTATTTCAACTGATTTAGCATACATTAAATAAAAGAGGATATTAAAGTTTCAACTTTTAATAGTAGTATTATAATTGTAATATAACCTTTAAAATACATGGGTTATTAATTTTAATTCTATATACTACTTGTATATGGTGATTCAGTTTCTAAAAATCATTACTTGTCGAAAATTTTACAAATATATAAATAACTGTGAATTGTAAACAAATTTTTTCTCAAACAAAATACAGCTGTTGGTGTTGGTATACCAATGTTAAGCAAATTTCATCAGATATTTATCAAATATAATAAAAAAATAATATAACACAAAAAATAATATATATTTTGTTTAGATGATGGTATAGACATAGAAAATCTCTTTGATTAAAAATTAGGCTGAATCATGGTTTCAAATATTTGTGAAATAAAAAATCTCTTTCCAATATTATTGAAAACTATTCGAAAATTAAGGCCTTCTATAACTTTTAAAATCAAGCAAATCGCTATAAAAATAACAGATCCAAGCATCTTTATTTTTCATAAAATTTTCAAATCGTTTCATACTGATTTATATAAACAGACAAGGTAATTATTTAAAGAAACACAATTTTTTTTTTATTCAATGTTTCTTTAACCGGAAAATTTTTTCGTAAGGTACTGAGGAAAGTTACCGAGAAAAAAATTACGACAATTATAAGGAAAAGTTAAAAATTCAGAAGTTTTTTGACTTGATCATTTATTTTACTTCCGGAGTGGAAACAAACATTAAGTTTACATACATCTGTACTTTTTGGGGAGAAATGAAGAAATTTATAAATAAATGGCAATTAAAGATACGTTTTTGAAGGGTAATATCTTCCGCTCGGTATGCATGTATGAGAATGAGTTCGTGAAAAGGGACAATTTTAAATTAGCTACGGAAGTGAGTTTGCAACCATATATTGAAAAAAGATAATTGCGAATTTTGTGAAAGAATTAAATGTTTTTCCTGTGTAAGTGATTTCGTGGGGGGTATACATATTTGTATACATAATAGATACATAACATAAAAAATTAAAAACTGAATTGATTAAAATTGATTTAGAAAATAATAATAAATATATAAAAAATTAAAAATAAATAAATTAAAATAACAATATAAAAATAATAAATAAAATAAATAAAAATTATATAAGAAAGTAATAATAATAAAATGTTTCCATAAAAATAATTATTCTTCATTAGGAAAAATTTTTGTAAATAATATCAGACTTTTGTTAATTTTCCTTATTAACAGGGTGAAATACCAGATGTTACACATCATCTGCGACTACTGTTAGGCTTGCTCGATTTTTGATTTATCGTTTCTTGTAAAATAATTCGGGGAAATAATAAATTTATTTCCTTACTCGTTTTTCTGATAGAGTAAAGCAACAAAAAAATACCGCTTTTCTTCATACAAGCTAATAAGATTTGGATTATTGCAATCGATGATGAGGTGGTTTAATTTCTATAAGACACCTCCTTGTAGGAAAAATACTAAATTTATCATGAATACCACATGATATTACATGATATTTATCTATAAAGGCTTGAAAGATGCAGTTGCAATCGATGTCAAATATTTAAACAAATGGGAAGATTGTTCTTTAAAATGTTTACTTTAAAAATAGTCAGGAGAGCGTCAGCGGGTCTGTTTGTAATAATAAAGTAATACATCATGATTATACAAGAGTTAATAAGAGGATGATTCGATATGAAAATGTATAAAATCTTTACACAATCAAGAAATGTTTCAAACACAAGTTATTTGGTTTAATTACCTATATTGTGTTTTCTCTTATTACTTAAATATTGGGTCATTTTATAAGTTGAAACGATTCAATTGACTAAATTTCAACTCACTATCTCCTTTTGCCTGCGTGTTATCTTTATGACAGATATGCTGGCGAGTAAGAAAAACGAAAATAAATTAATTGGGTTATTCTATGTACACCTGTTCCCTTTAATCTTCGTGAATTGTTTCGAGCTTAAAACTATATTTAATAACGTACGTTATTTAATATACCGTTAAATATTCATATATTTGTAGAATATGCAAAGAAAGTTTTTATTTCTCTTACGCAGCTAGTATGCAACGTATTTTTATTGAATTTGTAGTTTATTGGAGTCTATTTAAAAATGATTTACCAAAATTAATATGTAAATAGTTATAGTTCCCCGAAATAATATTGCTATGTATAAATATACGTCGTTTATTTGTTTCATATTGATTATATCGAGTGCCCACATTTTTACGATTTACTAAAATAGATTTTTATTTAAAAATAAATAAATAAATAAATAAATAAATGTAGAAAAACGAGTACGGCACAAAGAGCTTAATGCCTACAAAATTTGAGATTTACGTAGTAATTAACAATGCAAAAGTTGTTACTAGCATATATTTCTCAGGCAATCATTTTAAGTATTAAGTATGGATTAAGCATTTTAAGTATTATTTCAATATCACTTTTCTTTATTTGTTTCGAAATAATATCTATCAAGTGTTTATTTGGTCGAATTAAATAACGGAATTTCTGATTTGTTTAAAAGGTTTCTCACTTTTTGGGATTCTTTTGAGTAACTTTTGAGCTATCTCAATGAGGTCCACATACTACATGATGTATGCTTTTTATAAATTGTCTTCAAAAAGGAATAAAGTATAATTAATTAAAATATTTAAGGTTTTCTATATCTTAGTCTAAAATTATTTTTTATTCATTTTTTTAACATCCCAGTGGGAAGTTTATGTCACGGGGCTGATTTTATAAATCCTGAATTTTGGCATATCGTGACGTTTAAGGTCACCAGAATCCAAATCTAATGTCTTTAAATAAATGTTGCTAATTTTTAGTATCTCGAGAACAAATAATGGTTTCGACGTGAAACAACTTTGAAAAATGAATAATTTTTCGATAAAATTAGTCTTTGTGTTTCTTGTTCAAAGCTTAAAAACTTTTAGAAAGACAATAAATAATGACATGTTCGCAAAAATATGCAAATTATTTTTTTTTTTTTAAATATCCTTCATTGGAAAATCATAGATAACGACTTGAAAAGCCGTTGTATGGGTACCATGTGACCCATGTGGGTACCTTGTGACACCTAAAGCCTCTTTTTATTGTAAAGACGTCAAAATAATAAAATTGAATGAAGTGTAGTTTTGTGATTTATAAAACCATCCGGTACAACTTAAATTAAAATGAAGATAGGCAATTCATTTGTTAATGAATAGATAATAGGGGGAGATGAATCAATAGTGGTTTAAATATAGTTGCATAATAGTCTATACAGTTAGTTTTATATCCGTACCATATACATTTTACCTGCTATACACAATATACATGCAATTGCAATAATGATTATGGTATTTATATGTTGAAAATCGGCATCAATATTCATTAATCGGCGATTTAATTTAAAACCAAAAAATACTATCAATATCAATCTATTTTCAACATAGACCATCAATTGTGTCACCAATAATAGTAATTGATTCGTCACTACAATTTATAATTGTAACAACCGCTTGTACAGACCTATACTCTATATAGGATAATTCTGTACTTATATTGCATAGTGGAGTAGGTTATAGAATGTGTTTGCTAGTAACACACACACACACACGCATGTATATATATATATATATAAGTATACAGGTGTGACGATATTATTTTTAAATACCTAAAAATCTTTTTAAATTATTTTTTTATTTTGTTTATAAATTTATTTTCCATTAACCATTCCAACAATGTTTTTATATTGATATTATTTTAAACAAAATGTTAAAATAGCGTTAAAAAAAAAACTAAATAACTTAATAAATAAATAATACTAAATAAATATACATATAATCAAATATTGATATTTTCACAATCATCAAATAGTTTGTCAGGATTTCATGTTTCTGTTCTTGTAACTTATATTTATCAAAGCGTCTGAATCAAAGCGAATTCGACTTAACAGCGATATTAAATTTGGTAGGAACGTTTATAATAAAAATAATATTTTCGTTCACAAATAACTCAAAAATACCAATACAAATGTATGAGTATGGACATTCTAACATAAAAACGAAATGCCTTTCTTAAAAAAAAAAAATTAATTAATTAATAAAAAGCTCAATAAAAATCCAAATTTTATGCTCTTCCTTTGTTCTCCATTTTAGTGATCTCCAAAAATTATGCTCTTCGTTATGATTTCCGGTTTTATGTCAAAATTATACACTCCAAACTTTATTAAATTTGGATAAAGATTTTGTTACTTGAGCGTGAAAATTGCGAAAATAGTATATTTTTCGAAGTTGTATACGTTTTACATCCTGAACTTTTTCTGCCAGATGTTCCTACGTGATATAAAAAATCAAAGTTTTGTAATTTTCATTGCCTGTAAATATGAGTGTTATTGTTTGTATCGAAGTTATAAAGTATGTGTTTTTTGGCTTCATAGGTTTACTTGCTGAAACCAGTTTTAATAAAGGAAAAATAATAATAATAAAGTTGTAAATTGAGTATGCGCACATCACGAAACTAAATTACTTATACTTTTTTTTATAGTTTAAACAAGTACTTTTCTTTAGAAATAAATGTAGTTTTAAATAAATGTAGTTAGGCTAGAGTAGAAGCCTTAAAAAATGATAAAAAGTTGAATAGCAAAGTTGTAGGTAATAAAAAGATCTGCAACTGTTGTATTTACACTTTTTTCACATAATCTCAAAGTTTTTCCATTGAAAATTAGGGTACTTTTTCGATATTTATTCAAAATAAGATGAAAAAATAAATATTTTAAATTAAAAAATTACAGTGTATTTGGAACATAAGGTAAGTTTCACCAAATTTCGGAGAAAAAAAATAAAAAACCAAAAACTTGGTTATTTCAATTTTCACATAAATTTTGAAGTTATGTGAAAAAACTGTAAATACAAAAGCTTTAAATCTTTTTATTACCTACAACTTTGCAATTCAACTTTTTCCATAAGACTTGTAGTTTTGCCGGAAATTCAGACAAACCGAATTTTATCCTTAAAAATTCACCCTCCACCTACTTTCCGAACTCAGATCGCCCGTAATTTATTTTTCCTTTCATTTTTATCATATTATCATCCGTTTCCAATTGATTTCATTCTACTGTAATTTTTTTTGTTTTCAAAAATTATCTACCCTGGTATAAAAGGCACACGTGGCTCACTCGGTTTGTATGTTATTGAAATTTTTTAAAATAAATTTCCATGGATTCAATTAGTAACTAAAATTATTATTTATGTGATTATATGATGAATATGTCTCTCTTTATTGGCTCGTAAATCAAAGTTTGTAACACTAATATTACCCCATTGCAAAAAAGTTAGAATTTTACATTTCGTCAATATATATATATATATATATATATATATATATATATATATATATATAGATATATAGATATATAGATATATAGATATATAGATATATATATATATATATATATTGATATATAGATATATAGATATATAGATATATAGATATATATGTATATATATATATATATATATAGATATATAGATATATATATATATAGATATGTAGATATATAGATATATATATATATATATATATATATATATATATATATATCAATATATATATATATATATATATATATATATATAGATATATATATATATATATATGTATATATATATATATATAAATATATACATATATAGATATATATATATATATATATATATATATATATTTATATATATATTTTTTTTGTTTTCAAAAATTATCTACCCTGGTATAGAAGGCACACGTGGCTCACTCGGTTTGTAAGTTATTGAAATTTTTTAAAATAAATTTCCATGGATTCTATTAGTAACTAAAATTATTATTTATGTGATTATATGATGAATATGTCTCTCTTTATTGGCTCGTAAATCAAAGTTTGTAACACTAATAACAATTTTGTAAGCATTATTGATTAAATTCAAATAATTATTTTCATATTACCCCACTTCAAAAAAGTTAGAATTTTACATTTCGTCTATATATATATATATATATATATATATATATATATATATATATATATATATATATATATATATATATATATATATATATATATATAGACGAATATTTTTCACCTTTAAAAAACCGACTTCAGAAAAAAAGAACTAATATGTTTAAAAACTATTTTTAAGTAAACACTTCTTTTAATTATTTCGAAAGATCATTGGTTGTGACCAATTACCTTTCAAGGACATATGATAGTGGGGTTTGAAACGAATTACGCGGATTTTACCAAGTACTCAAGTATTTATCCAATGATAATTTTATTGGATTGTTAGTAACGTATTAAAAGTTTATTTTTTCTTTTTTCTTCGAAAAGTATCAAACAATTTTTGCTGAAATAGTTTAATGTCATAGCCTTTGGACAGTTAAAATTTAATTTATAAATGTATTTAGAAGAAAATAAGAGCATTTTGAAAAAACAAAATAAAGATCAGTTATCAATATATTATTACAACTATATGCTGTGCATATTGTGAAGTAAAAATAAAGCGTGTATGAATCAATGCGTGTATCTTGAGCAAATTTCATTACGAAACTATATAAAAAAATTAAAAAAATTATCCTCCACATAAACACCAAATAAATATTGTAGTTATAAACCTAAAATACATTATTTCTTCGAAATATTGAGATTAAAGAAAATTCATTCCCAAAAACGTAATAAATAATATTAAAGTATTCATGTTTAAAATAAAAAATTGTACGTGTAAAAATAAATAATTAAAATTATGAGGTATTTTAATAACAAAATTAATTTTAACATTAAAAACATTTTCTTAATTTACATAGTAAAAGTATACGAACACCTACAAAACCTACAATACATGAAGTGTACAATGCTATATATAATACTTATACTAAAACGTACCTATTACCAAACCACCATCATAGTATAGCAGCTGATTTTAAAAATTAGCTATCTGAGTTAGCTATCCAATTTTTCGGAATGATAAGCTTTGATAAGATTGACTTCTTTTTCGTGAGTGATTTCGTTTCGACGAATCGTCCAAATTTGTTATTTGTAAAGATTTTTTACAATCATATCAAAACTATTTGGCAATCACGAAACATATGAATTTTTTTCAGTAAAATTGAAAGTCAATAATATTTTCGACGTGTCCTACATGCTCGACATGTCAAAGTCACATGGATTTAGGTATTTATCTGCGAAAAGTTAGTTTTTACACCAATATCATGACAACTGTTTATAAAATCGAAAGAAAATGTAGGTTTTTCCAATTTCTATTGTATGATGTGATCACGTATTTTGTAGTCCTTGACTTCATCAATACGATAGGATAAGATGTGATAAATAAAAGTATTCTATTAAGAAAAACTTTTTCCTACAAAAATTTTAATTCAGTTAAATAGTCTTTCAACAACGCATAATAATAACTTAAGATGAAACAATAAGATAGTATTTAATTTTATTTTAAAGAAAAAGGATATTAATTGAGATTATGTTGAAAATCATAAAACAAGCTTATATTATCATTTAATTCTAGAGAAAAAATACGTAATAAAGTTTAATTCATTCGTATGATATAAAAAATGTTTTTTTCTTGTCATAATTTTTAATTTTTTCTTATTTCCATATTTTGTAGGACACCAATTTATCTAATTTCTATATTTTATTTCCAACACATAAATGTCCAAATCACAAAAGAACATAAAATTGACAGGGCAGAGTCACGATTTCCCGAGGGATTCGCAGGCTGTATCATTGAACTTAATTATACTTCCATGTAAGAGAACAATAATTTGATGCACATCATTTTTAGAAATTCCCCCAATTGACGTTTTTCTCGAGTGGATGTTGGATTCACAACACCACCACAATAATTTATAGAAATGATGGCGTAGTGTAGTACAAGTATGCATGAAAAATTTGTAGTAAACTAGTTCAAATAAATGAGGAGGTAAGATAATCAGCAGCACAAGAGATGGACTTCCCAATTAAATATCGAAGGGATTCAGATAATATTAACACTTCCGACGCTGTTTAGGGATATAAGAATTAAGAGTAAGAATATAAAAAGCAAACGAACAAACAAATAAAACAAACAATTTTTAGTCTTTGCTGCCGATCTATATTAACTTAGTAGGGAGTAGTTAAAGGTATGATAGTAACTTTGTTACAAATAAATTTATGAACATAATTCATTTACGTTATATTAAATTTTTAACAAATAAATTATATTTAAAATAAATGACAATATTATGTAACTAAATAGGCTATATGTATTATAATAATGTGTATTTTACGTAATATATATTATTATACCTATACTTACGATATGTTTAAGAATCTGTTCTATGTCAGTGATGCATCATGTGCACTTCCATTTCAATTTTCTATTTGGTTAAAAAAAAGGTTAGTAAGCGTTTGGTGTGCTCTTGATTTTTTCGTCTGAAACCTTATTCCATTTTAAAAGTTAAAAAAATAAGCTATATTTTAAATATTTCATTTTTGATACAGATTGCATTAAATATTCACTTCTAGAAAAACAACTGAGTTATACTTGATATCAATATTCCTCCGAATGAAACAAATTGAAAAACAATTTATTATAGAAACCTTTAATGAATTTTGGCATAAAAATTAACATTTTTGTAGGCAAAAAAGGATGTTTCATCCTATATAATGAATTAAAGAATATCAAGACTGTATCAAACATTAGATATCTCTGCAAATATAAGCGCTTTTAACGAGGTTGTTTTCTACTAGAACGTATTTATATAAATCAAGGACTGTCATCAATAACAGGTTTCTATGGAAACAATAAACTATTTTACATTTATTTGTATTGAACAATTAAATATTATTTTGCCAATATCAATATTTGAGTCATTTCGAATTCAGTTGGGCAACCAGTACAGGTCTATCAGACCATAAATTGTTATCGATTCACTATTACCATTACCAGTATTTATAAATAGAGAAGCATTACACCAAATAGAGAAGCTAGACACCCCATTACATGATTCCAGTCTAATTCTTTTAAAGTAACAAAATTTACCAAAATTAAACTTGAAATAAACCTGGTTAAATTTTTGAAGAAATAGAATAATTCTATAGTAGAAAGATATAAAAGTTAGTTATGTTGTAAGGTTGATTTCTATTGAAGTAAGATTCCTCAAAAGTATAATTCTTCAAAAGTATATAGTCCCAATCATCATCATATTATCCTTAATAAATACACCTCTAAAAATGAAGAAATTTTGAAATCGTTATTAAGAAATATTTGAAGTGGTAAACATCGCATGCGTCGTCTAATTAGGACGCATACAATCTTTTAGAGGTGTATTTATCAATGATATTATTTGATAATGGGCACGTACAAATTCTAGAAAAAAAAGTTATTATATTATAATTATATTAAGTTTATAAATATGAAAGGTGAATCTTTATTTTGCCCTTTTAAATTCTTTGAATACGTAAATTAATTTAATTAATACTTTTCAATTTATTATATAATTGATACCCATTCTATCGTATGCTAGCGAAATTTAGGGAACAAAAAACATTGAATATGGAAATGAAATTTTTTGAAACAACTTTTATAAAGAAGTACTTATTTGGTATTGTTTCATAATCCTCATGTATCAGATGTGTTCTTTTAGAAATTGGGAAAAAACTAATTTCAGCATATTATATAACACTGCTCTTAGTTTATTATGATACAAAAAGTGAGTTGATAAAACAACTTAAAACAAATAGATTAGAACAAATGTTTGCTTTTTCAAAACAAATACCTTTAACTATTTTTTCCTAAATTATTGATATTCGCCACAATTTTTGCAAAAATTTAACTACTAAACATTTATATAATTATTTAGTGATGTTATGATTGCATTTTTAGAAAAAGAAAACAAATTATCACTTAATTTATTTTAGTTTATATATTTTTAGTACAATAGTACATAGCACATCCTTACTATTATATAATAATGACGGAAGTGTAAGAAATAAATAGGGAATAAAATAATATTAATAGTAAAAGCAAATAAATAGTCCCATCTAAATATATATATATATATATATATTATACGTTTCTTATAAATACATATAGATGTACCTTCTTCCTATATAACAAACAACAAGTAAGAAATAATAATATTAGAAAATTAAAAGACATAACAAAGATGGCACGATCAAAGTATGATGAAAAGGTGTGTAATAATAATCATAATAATCATAATAAGGAAGTGTATGATAACGATGGTAGTAGGTACATATAATGGGTATCAAAGTGAGAAGAACACTGTGAAGCAAAGTGTTGAATTTATGTTGAACGATGATGTGCTTCTGAGTTTCTTCTCTATATGTATAGGTATGTGATTATTGTAATAATAAAATAGTAATGCCGCTATCATTGTTATATCTACGAAAATACAAAAATCATTCAATTTAAATGCATTTTTAGTTTTTTTGGAATTATCAGTACACAAAAATTTATTTTTTTATAAATACTGTTTTAATTAAATGCACTTTTACCGCACTGCACGCTATTTAATCATTAAACTTACTTTTCAACTTGATATTTTTACTATTAAACACTTAATACAAAAATATAATTATCATCAAAAACCGTTCTAATTAATACTTAACTATATCAGTCACCTCGAAGATTTTTAGGGCTGTTTGATTTGCTTCAAAATGTATTAAACAAATTAGAGTAATAAAATGTGGATGAACAAAAATGTGAAATATATAAACTTTATCATCTGGCCAGTATGTGTATTCTATGTACATATCTCCTTTACTATAATAGCAAATACTTGGGCCAATCTATTGATACAGAATTTGACATACAATATGAAAATATCATTTATGCTTATTCCATCTGTGAAGAAGGATGAAAAATAAAACATTTGCATTCATGACTCATCCATGTGATCGTCATAATTGTTTCTAAAAACTTTTCCCAGGGCATAACGAAAAAAAAAAGAAATACTACATAGAATTAATTCTTCCAAAAATTCAATCTAACAGAAAAGAAACTATCCAGAACTATTTCGAAAAATAAGCCTAAGTAAGCTGTTCTTAAGCACCAATAATTTCGTAAGCATAACTTAGCCAATTTAATGGTAGTTTGATTTCCAGTTTATATTTTGTAGTTTTTTTGTACGCTTATAATGGGTACGAAGATGGATGAAGGAATCTTTGGATTCCAGATAAAGATGTTTTGATATGCAGGAAGGCTTGGTCTTTCGATTTCAGTGCTTTCTTTTCTTGCATGGGAGGTAAGGATTGTGCTAACATCGCATAAAAGGCTATGGTTTTGTTTTAGGATACTTAAAACTAGCATATAACGATATTTAAGGTACAATAATATCTTTACAAAAATTCATTAACATTTTTTCAATACCAAAGACATTACCAAGTATTAAAAAAATTGCGAAGCGGACGGTCAACATGAATAATTTGCAATTCGCAAGGAGTAGGTAGCTAAGTTCAGAAGCATTAAATTGAAGGAAACAGGATTCCTAGCTAAACACCTATATCACAAAAGAAATCACAAATCTTACCAGATCAACATTGACAATTTCCTATAGGCCAAGAATTTATTGTTGTTAAATCTTATTTGTAGGTTTTTTATTTACTTGTATTACAAGAAATAAAAATAATTAATTTTCAAAATATTTTATTACTACAAAAATAAACACCACGCATTTTGACACATAACAATGACACATAATATGAGATGATATATGCAAATATCTATCATTGGACTGGAGTATAATACGGTCTTTCAACTTTATGAAGAATATACTTACAGTCTAGATAACGTAATTTAATATCTGTCCATCAGTACGACTAATATAGAAAATCTAAAATAAAATATGGAAAATCTAAAATATACCTTATTCTTTTTGATATAATTTTCATTAAAACACACGAAATACTTATCTATATAATATATAGGTATCTATTTCTTGCCTGTAGAAATATGTACTTTCTACTATTTGGCATCTATTTTACGATTTAAATGATTTTTCTACGGCACAGCGTCATAGCTAAATAAAATAAAGAAGAAGATAATGATAGCGCATCAACTCATAGTGGGAGTACTACAGTGTAATACGTTTGTTGCTTTGGTTTTTCTTAGAATGGTGAGTAGTATCAGTGAGTAGATATATATATATATATATATATATATATATATATATATATATATATATATATATATATATATATATATATATATATATATATATATATATATAGTTGAATTGTGTGACATTTTCCGCACATCTTTAATCCAAAAAGATACATTTCATATTATACGTGTCCGCAAACTGACATCACCCGTTAAACCTGATTAATACCAGTCATTTAAATTTTAAGACACTCTTAGACAACATATTATTATTATACAAAAATCTACTTCACTCATTTCCATTCTTATTTCATTTCAACACACACAAACGTTTTTTGTAATGATAAATATTCTTATGCTCTCCTCATTATCATTATCATTATTATGATTATTATTATTATTATCGTTAATGTCTTCTGTTTTCTTTCGTTTTTGTGTGTCGACACAATTTTAAACCTTTCTATCTATTCTCTTGTTTTATTATTATTCATATTTTTGTCCAACCATTTTTTTCTTTATTTAAAATGATGAGGTTTGTAAAATATGAAAGATTCTAGAAATAAACATTTAAATTATTAATGTGAGATTTAAGACATTAAACAACATTATAGTTCACAAATTATTTTACACGAGATCAGTAAGTATAATTAATTTTTATTTTGTTTTTGTGTATCTGAAGCGATTCTTAGTTTATGTTAAACTTCCAATTTTTATGTAACATGAGTTGTATAGATATATTTAAATAACATAAATGAAATATGACATATAACATAAATGAAATGTTATTATAGATAATTAATTAAATTTGTATAAATTTTTGTTTACTCAAATAGGTATTTAATAAACAAATAGAAATAAAAAAATAAATAAAATATACCACTCCCAACTCAAAAACTAACTTCAAAAACTTATTTCGCATTTCCCGTTCCTCCTTAAGAATATGCCACCAAAATGTCAATTCGCTAACTATATTCATTTTTTAGTTATATTTCTTTTCGTTTTGAAGTGAAGCGGTGGCTGACGGAAATGGACTTGGACGGAAATGGACCTATTGTTGTGATTCTATGAACAACAATACCAAAAGTTTGTTATTGCCTTCAATATTTGTAATCCTTACAATCTTTTGAATAAATTTATTAGACTCTAACATATTTTACATATTAAGTTAATTATTAAAAAAACAAATATATTCTCACTAAGTGTTAAAGGCATAATACAATATATATGAAACAAATGTTAAAAATATTTATCAAATTGATAACAATCTATAATATGTAGTAGTTATATACGTAGAGTGAGAGTTGAATCACATATTGTATTTAATTTATTATTGAAATAATTATTTTAATTCAATATTATGTCAGTACATAAAGTAAATTAATTCTAGTTAACATTCAATAATACACGCAACCATCATACCATTTATAAAAATACCTCCATCTACTTTAAATCAATTGAATATTACGAATATAATCATTTTTTATAATCCATTATTTTATTAGGTAAGTAATCAAATATAATCAATGTTCATTATCATAATTATTATTCATTTTGACGACTCATTAAAAAAAATTGTATCTGTCATAAAAAACAGGGCCCGGTAACTATCATATTCCTTTAGCAATATGATATAGTCAGTGAAGTTTCAGAAACTTTCTTCAAAATATTTCGTTTCGATTCCTAATTTTAATGTAAAAGTACTCAAAAAAGTCTTAACGAAACTTAACGAAAGTACTCTCTGTAAAGTTTGATATCTAACAAGATCTACATAGTTCTTGTAAACACTAACGGCTAAAATTTTCATAAGATAATTCACAGAAAGGCTTAATTTTATTTTAACTTTTTTTACAATTTTATGTTTTCTAGTGAAGATTTTGTACCATTTTTATCTCAATATACATAATATTTTAAGTAGCAATTTAAAATAATTTATAAATCGTCATTAAATTGAAATTTTTAAATGATAATAAAATAGTTTTATTACATTTTGAAGCACTTATATCAGAAAAAATAGACTTAATAATGTTGGGAATACTTAATTTTCATATTTCTTAACAAAGAATGTTACATTTAAACATTTTTCATGCAAAATATACACAATTTTTAATAAAATTTTTATTTTCATCTACAATCACTGATTTTTATTTGTGATTTTCCCTACGTTTCCAATTTCTTTTATCCGCAAAACAACATAGCAATGAACAATAAAATTTAAATATAAACTAGTTATGTGAAAGAGAATATTTTATAATATATATGATTAAAACAAGCTTGTAAAACTATTTTCAACTAATTCAGAAATATTATAGTTAAAAAGTAGATTTTATTTACTTCTAGTTTTTAATTTTTTATTTGAAAATATCCCTAACCACTATATGTCAAAATACATATTTAAAAAATTTTTTCAATACATAAACATGTTTATTATTTTAACGTATTTGTAAGAAAATCAATTAAGATTAAAGTTGATAGTAAACGATATTTAAAAATAAAAGTAATAATAATAATAATTTATTTCTAACGATAATTCATATTGAATGTGGCTTAAAGATTCTAAAACAAACTTTCATCGTTTGTCAAAAAAACTTTTAATTAAGTCAAACAAATAAAATGAATTTGTCAGTCATTCTCAATTTTATGAAATTTAATATGAATTTATTCAAATCAAAATTATAATGATATCTGTTTATTGAACATAAAATTTGGCCGATAAATCGGCATCAGCATCAAATCAAATTGAATTAGAATCCTTGTTCGACCAAACGCGATCAAATCAGAGGATCATTCTACATTAAGTATTGAAAATGGTTTAGTTTTGTATGTTTTGTTATGGAAAGTTTTAAAAACCAGTGAGAGATTTTTTTCTCAATTTTTTTTTCAAAATTTATGCAAAATTTTTATTGGCGAATAAAAATCACTGTGTACTTTCAAGTCATTAATTTTAATTCTTTTTATTAGTGCCTACTAAAAATATCTGAAACTAGTTAAGTATATACTAGTTAATATTGAAACATAAATTCAAATTTATTTTCTAATGATATTAATCTAATTAATTAAATAATAACAATAATTCATTGACATAATTAAAAAAAGAAAAAGAACATTAAAGCATTGTTTAAAAGCACAGTCAAAGAACTGTGTGTTTAAATAGTTAGAAAATAAGACTTTTATTTCATATGATAACACATTAAAACTGACAACAATATTGTTTGAGACAGTATTGTAGAATTATTATAAAAGAGAGAGGGTCCTTTTACTTTATCATCGTTTATACCAGGCAAACTAAAAAACTGTTACATGAAAATAGAATTTCTGTTGATATAAATATAAAAAACAGCTTTAAAGTAAAAAAAAAACTATTTATTAAAATAAATTTATTTATAGTAAAAAAAAGGGTAAATAGCTATTAAAAATTGGATGAAACAAGGTAAATTAGTGAAAATTACAACTTATAGTGTTAACTGTTAAGATCCTCAATATGTGTTTCCGCATTAATGTTTAACAATCATTTTTAATGCTTAACAATCATGCAAAACCTTAAATATACATTCTAGGCAGTTATAAATATACATGTACAAAATATGTATTGCAAATATATATGCTTATAAGCCAAATTCGAGGTAAAATTGTGACGAATCAAAACACTTTGGTTCATAGATTAGGCCTATTGAACCGATTTTGCTGATTCGTGAACTTAAACTTCGTATTACTTCGTCTTCGGCATATCTTGATGACGAGTGAATTATTGGACATGCAGAAATGGACTATTCAGGTGTTTTTATGAACACTTTAATCAAAATTTTATTGTAACCAAATATTTTTCGCGTTGCCAACTTTACACTTGAATTAATATACTCTAACATATTACACTTATCGTCATGCATCGGAAATTAGAGCTTCTAAGCAGAACTTAATCCTGTTTGAACGTGGTTCAATAAATACAATAATATACTCAAAGCATAAAAATATTGTTAAGCTCAATAACAACAAATTATAAATAGCGTTATGAAAACTTAAAAATATACTGCCTGATTCACTGAATGCATTTTTTTTAATAAAAATTGTTCACATACTCATTATCCGAAAGGGAAAACAACTTTAAGGTATATAAAGAATAAATTTAGATACGTATTCTAATACTCAATTTTCCCTCTCTTTGTTGTTGACTAAATTATTATAATAGTAGTTTCGTATGTTCTTAAACAAAATATTTTAATTCCTTGGCTGATCTATTTCGTCCTATGGAAACTGATTCTGTGGCCGATATAAACATCGAGTATAATAAAATGTTAATCAAAATGGTGGAGGCGCAGTAAGAAAACTTTATTAAGCTTAGCTCAATCGAAGACTAACTAATCAAATGAAAAAGTTAAAATGTTAAATTTTATTGATTACACTCAGATACTGAGATAAGTGAATTTCATTGAGTTCTTTAGTTTAAAATCTAAACTGTTTAAAATGAAACTTATTAAAACATTATGCTCAAATAACACGAATTTTCATTACTTTTTTTCATGGATAATAAAAAAAATATATATTTCCCCTTCAAATCGATCATTTTAACAAATGCGATCTTGAAAATTTTTATATACTTATCTTTTGTAACACTCGGTCTAAACGAAACAAAATGTAAAACCTCCGTTTATATAACACCGTTATAACTTGGTATATACATTGTTTTCATTTGTATTACCCCGGGTTGAGTCTTCGCTTTTAGCAACTACCACATATAACTAATTGCAGTGATATTAAAGTAACGAGTAATTACATTCACTTCCTTCAAGGAGAAATTTTAAACATTTCTAGTACTGTTTGTATGATAATATGAGTGTATATTTGTATGTGTATACCGTTCGGAGAACATCATTTATATGAATGTAACGGCGAAGAGTACAAGCTATTATATCAGTAGCGAAAACGTCAAAAACACCCAAAAGCTATAAATAGATGAAATGATATTCAAAATACAATCGAGCCAGAAAACTAACTAGCTTTTGTTATTTAATTTTTCATTTATTTCAAACGGTCTAAGTACCTGAGTCAAACCTGGACACGTAAAGATTTGGCGTCAAATTTATGTCTAAAGGGTGACAGATACGAAGAAAATAATATAAAATCAGTATCGTAGTTCTGTTAAAAAATTGAAATAGTGACCAAACTTACAATTTAAATAAAGCCACATATACAGGCCATACTTATTAAAAGTTAAACATTCACACTTGGACCATTTATATTTCAAAGTAGTTTTGAAGTTTTGAATAAAAAGCAGATAGATTTGCGTATATAATTTGAAAAAAAACCAACCTTCTTAATAAATGTTTTCCACTTTCGAATTAACTTATACTGTATTATATATACAATGTATCTTCTGCAGACTTTATATTGTATTCCTATTTTTAAAATAATTTTACTTTGGAGACATTTTATTCCCTGACAAAATAACCGACATATCCTAAAGACAAATTATCCCAGCGACCAAATAGACTACTTTAAAAGTATTATTCCTTGTAAAATCATTCTCTTATAACTAGAAAGATATTTTTGAAATTTATTTACATTTTTTAAGTTTTTAAGTACTTAAGTCCAAATAAAGTTAGTTTTTACGAATCGAAAAAGTCTCATGTCCATTCTGTTATGATTTTAAACAATAACTTGGCATATTAATTAAAGAGCTACCTTGAAGACCAAAAATTCGCAGACCTGATCTAATTTGATTAGAACAAATATTTGAACATTTTAATGAAAAAAGGTTAATGTAAGACCAAAACACCGGGTATTTTTTTTTCGTATGTTAAAAGCTTTCCTTATTCATAAGTTTCAGGAATTAGCCAAGAACCTCTAAGATACTCTGATAAAACTCCGTAGAAGCTTTTAATTCTAATGGAAAAATGAACTTTTTTTTAAATTGGAAAATTGATATCATATCACTAAGTATTGTTAAAGACAATACTTAGTGATATGATATACATGTTTTGTTACAAAATTTTTTAACTTTTCCCTCACCAGGGATATTTTTTTCGTATTGTTTTATCGCAATGTATTTTCAGGAATATTTGTAGGATAGCCACATTGTTGTAAATAGCAGGAGCAACTGTTGTGATAGTGTGGACTATGCACAACGTATGTTCGTGTGGTGTCAGACTGTATAGTTATTGTTTAAAAACGGTGTTGTTAATGAGTCTTCTTGTAATTTAATATCATATCTTGTGATAATTATATGGTCGTTGTGTTTTTGTTACAATATTATTATTATTATTTTGTTTCTTCGTTCTTCGTTCGTCGTTGTCTATAT
Organism: Chrysopa pallens; assembly: GCA_020423425.1. NCBI lineage: Eukaryota > Metazoa > Arthropoda > Insecta > Neuroptera > Chrysopidae > Chrysopa > Chrysopa pallens. The sequence continues at coordinate 76,675,531 of CM035592.1, forward strand.
TTATTTTATCTGTCATCGAAGAATATTTGACATTTATTTGGAAAGATAATTTTATACTTAACTTAGTCAAAAAGCCAGTATCTCAACGATTTTTTAAGTATTTCCATAATTTACTTCCTGATATAAGTATTAAGTATTTCCGATGCTTGTGTCTAGTCGGGTGATTTATTTTTTTTAATCAAACATTCGACAATTTTTTGTACTAAATTTGATTCAAAGAATTGAAAAAAAATTGGTTTTTATGAGTCCAAATTAGTAAATTACGTATTTCTTTTATAAATAAATAAGAATCTATTATAATATAATATTATAATTTAATTCTTTTTTTAAATTTAGCATTTCAAATGTGTTTCTTTGTATTTGTTTTGTATTTTATTGCAATTCTTATAGATAATTGCATTTATATAAATAATTCTTCACACTTCTAATAAAATTTAATATAAAAATATTTTTAGGTAAGGAAACATATGTATAAAATTTTAAAATTTTGAATTTAGTTATAAGACGCACATTCTATAAATGTCAGTGGACAATCGTAGACTTATAGCCAAATAATTATAAAAAGAGTCATAGACTTAAAATTATAGTTTGTAAATTATTAGAAATTATGACAAAAGGGGACCCGGTGGTCTAGCGGCATAAAATTTGAACTATTAAAAAAATTTTTTTTTATATGAAAGTAATGATTAATACTTTCAAATTTTTTACACTTATTTTATTACTTATTAACTATACAAAAATGAAAAATAAACAAAAAATTTTTTTTTTTTAATTAATAAAATGGCGCTGTTCCCCTCTCCAAAGAAATGGACCTGACCGATGAAGCTAGTATTATCTCTAGCTCTGATTTGAAATAGAAAAATAAGACGGATTTTTAATTAGTATAGTTATATCGGGGATTAAAAACAAACAAAAAAAATTGACAAAATGGCGCGTAGTTTAAAGCACGAGTCTAACAACGACTTTTTTTTCTAAAAAAAAAAATATAGAAATACTTTACAGAAACTATTTTTTTTAGTTCCAGCCAGAGCCAATTCTATTCAGAATGACCTATTAAGACATATCAGTCGAGTAGTTTTTTGGCTTCATTAGACGAAACAAAGTAGTCTCGAGATAAACATGTTTAAAGTTTCAAGTAAGTATATTCTCAAGAAAATTGATGCTTCGGTGCAAGTTGCCAGACGCAAGAGTTGAAACTTTCGTTGTTATTTTTAGCGTTATTGTCGAGACATCTTTTTAACAGACTTCCGTTAAAGCCTCGTAAACTGGCTTCAAAATAGCTCGAGCATCATCATCCAGAGCAGGTTAATTTTTTTGTTTTGATGTTATCTTTTCCTACAGATTTTTTTCTAGTTTTCTTATGTTGCTATCGCTGAGGAACACGTTAAACTAACTAAACAACTCTTAAAACTAAAATATTTCCCCTTACATTTATACAATAGTCTAAGTCAGGTAGACGAACCCTAGCAGCTGCGACTAACGCACAATAGAGCCCAACCCACCGATCTTCTACCTACTTGACCTTGTAATGGGTTATAAATACAGAAATACTCGGAATTTCGTTCGATTTTTTGAAAATTCTATACCACCGGGTCCTCATAAGTGTTAATTATTAATACAAATAGGTCCACTAACATTTTTATATTTTAATAATCTTCTTCACCTAACCAAACATTTTCAGAAAAATTTCAGTAGTGAAGTATGAATGTTAGAAAAATTATGTTTGTAATGAGATAATCGTAACAAAAATAAAAACCAACAAAAAATAAATAAATAACATCGAACGCACGTACAAATATACTCTATACAAATATACTATATTTAATTTGAGTTTTAGTGGTCATAAAACGTAAAGATTTGTTAAAATTTGAGTTTCAAAAAATTAGCCATATTAGAAAAACTTCCCATTGTCAAATTTAAAAATTTCCATAAAATAAAGGTTACAAAGTAGCTTTAACTTCGTTGGTTAAGTAGTAGTTGTCGCTTCTATCAAGGTAAACGTTAATTTTTTAATTTTGTAGTGAGCTAAAATTATTATAATTCATAAATACTAAGTATATATTAACATTCCAGTGGGACCGACTTAGTGAATTTCAAATTTTGATATATCTGAATATTTCAAGATCACATGTTTTCGTGCTCCAAGAAGAGCTTAATTACACCATTTTCGTATGTCCGTCTATCCATCTGTCTATGTTACTCAGAAAGAAAATACATATGCTATGATGAATAAACACAGTATTCTAGACCTTAATGGTGAACCAAGGCTAAGAGCCTAAAAAGAACTTTTAGACCATAAATTATAGAGAAAAATTTCAAATAAAAAAAAATAAATCTTTCTTAAATTAAAAAATCTTGAAAATACAGTGAATTAAAATGTAAAGATAACCACTGGTAGTTTTAAGTATTTCCATACTTGATATATGATAATATCATATTTTTTTAACTTTTTTTTTATTATTTATCATTAATAAAATGATTTTTTAATAAACTGAGTACGAATTCTAAAGTTTAAAGAGTTAATTATAAATTAATGTGTGTTATAACTTTTACCATATGAAATATTTTTAATCATTAGCATTAATATAGTATATTCAATACGTAGGCCATAGCAAATTTTGAGCTGTAATTTTGGGGAACATAAACATTTAAGAAATAAATTTTTTCTAACTTAAGTTGCTCGTTTTGAAAAACAAACGTTTTTGTATGGCTTCAAAATTGGTTCATGGATTTAATATACCAATTTAGTTTATATTCAGTTCCCTAAATGTTATAGTTTTTGAGTTATGTTCGTTACAATTTGATTTGTGCGATCAATATTTGCAAGCATTACAACTTAAGACTAATACTTATATACTCTGGTTAATTCAATATATTTCGAGTCTGAAAAATTCTAGTGTTGATATTCAAAAATATTTTAGTGACCTTGGAAGGTGTCATCGTTACTTCTCCTTCCATATAGAAACAAAACATATCTTGTATTTTCTACTTCACTGACTTATTTACGTACGGAAAGTTTGTTATAATGTTTTGAACATCCATTTCTGAGAAATATTTTAGGACTTTCACCTCTCTTATGTATGATGATGTTTAACTAAAGAAAGCTTTGTTTGTAACAATAATATTATTTTCTAGTTCACAGTGCATTGAAATGCAATTGCCCTGTTTGGTCATTTATATTCAGTCATTTGATTTATATTCACGGTGATTTATGTTATAGATAATAAACTACATTCAACTTTTATCAAACTAGTTTTGTTTATTCAAGAGTGTCACTTGTACAAAAATGAAACTAACATACTAGGTGTTTTTTCATAAGTAGTCATTTAAAAATTGATTTACAAATTGTGAGAGTTAATTATTGTTTTATATTTATCCTATTACAAATTTTTAACATATAGGTTTTAAGTATAGACCAGTAAATGTAACAAAAATTTAAAGAATTTTGCAGTACATTGATCTTTGCATTGTATTAAGAAAGATGGATTATAAAATTTATAACAATTTTATCTAGTTGCAGAAATGATTCCCAATTTTTCATGTAAAATCTAATCTTCGAGAAGCTATGTATATGTCTTGAATAATGAGCATCATAATTGTAATCATGATCATGACAACATTTAATTTTGCTCTTGTAAAATATTTATCAGATATATGAATATATCTGATAACGTAACTTTTCTAAACCTTTGTAGTAATTTTTACAGGCTGACGTAACGCCTGAAAAAATATTATATTTAAACGATTGAAAATGAGGAAAGTTGAATCGACATACTATCGATACTTTTGTTTCGATATTTATATGAATACAACACATATATTTATATGATACCATAGTATTCATGAGTAATAATAATAATATCAAATTTGGAAAAGCCATGTAGATGTATTCTACTGCTATTTACGTTTGGGTATCCAAGTCTCTAGGAATGCATGTTCCGATTATTTATTTTTGTTTTTGTATGCAAAATTTATGGGACTAACAACTGAATTGTTTTTAAATTTTGTACAACTATAATTTTCAGCTTGCAATTACTTAGTCTTAAAAAACCAATAGAAAAAGAATATATTTGTAAACAACTATTATTTGGCAATAATAAGGACAAAATTAAAACAATAACTTACTCTCTCAATTTATAAATCCCTTCTTTTTACTCCTGCACAATCACCTTGTATAACTAAACGAATCAGGGAGAGTGATATGCACATCCTCAAAACATAATGTATGACCCAACTTACACTAACGATGTAAAAACGTAGTTTAAAAGAAATGGATAAGCAGTTACTAAAGACTGGCGTAATAAGTTAAAACTTAAAAGATATGACAAACCACTGTTGTGTTTAACTTACATTAAATGTAAAATTATGACTCAAATAAATTATATTTAAACTATGTTTATTAATACTTGTTAATAAAAAATGTTTGTATATTTTTCATAAATTTAATAAATAAACTTGTTGTTTTAATGCTTTTTTGACACAATTCTTTTCACACAATTTCTCAACTATTGAGCAATGCTGACAAATTATAAATATTCGATGTTTCTATTATAGTACTAATATTTCAATTCAATGCAATGACTGAATGATGATTTGAACTGGTTGATCCTGAATTTATGGAAACGGTAAAGTACAATATTCGCCGGGATAAATCTTATAACTCGGCCGATTCAACTATAATCTTCAAAAATACTCTCCTTTTTTCAAACTAATATTGATTCGTTCGATATCATAAACTGACTATCAATATACATAAAATCATTCATCTTCTTTGTAATAAAGATTTCTAATTTTACAAAGAACACACTACACATATAAAGATTCATTTATGTAATTCATGATTATATTATATAAACGAATATTATTAATATTATTCAGTTCAAAATTCATATAGAAGTTGGGAACAACGATAGTCAGTAGTGCAAAAGAGGTAATAAAAGCTACTGATGATGTTCATGATGACTCTATACTACAATGCCTGGGCTAACGGATATCCGGCGCACACAGATATACATATACAATGATCTGGCTTAGAAAAGCATCACTATACGTACACAGAAATATACGCCATCATAATATTTAACAAATGAAGAGTAAGGAATTATTATTGTAATATCAATGTGAATGAACAACATTGCCTTTAAATTTTGAATATAACATTCGTTTCTTCGTAATGTAAATAAAGTTCGTAAAATATTGAAAAAATAATTGATAATAATTGATCTTCTTCCTTGATCAGTTTAGTGTGACTTTCGAAACCAATTCTATCTGAGAAACGAAATTTGCTTTGAATATCTTCATGACCCAACACATCTTTTCGAAGATGGCATTTACAAAAATGTTACTTTTGTGTACGATTCATAATGTTTCTAGATATATCTCTGGGATACATGGCGGAGTGAATGAAGGCATCGTGTATGTTTATAGATCATATAAGGAAACTTTCTTTTTTTTTTTTGTTAAAAAGTATTTGAAACGGCCCACCAGAAAGACAATGATTTAATATTTATAACATTTAAATGAATTTTTAACATTGTAAAAAACAATTAAACTGTCAAAACTCGTTACAAGAACTTCTTTTTAAGTGAGTTGTATTAAAAATATTTCATAATAATTATTAAATATTTATTATGAATCTTTTTAATTTGGGAATTTAAAATTAACGTAAAATTTAAATTAATAGTTTCTCAATATTCGGAAATTCGTTGAAACGACATGCAAACATAATTAGTGCGGTGCATCTGCTAATATCCAAGCCCAACCTTTGAAATTTCAAACTGAAACATTAATCATGGCTGACGAAAGGAACATCTTTATTTATGTTTAGAATTTTCGACAATATGAACTACGTTTGAAATTAAGTATTATGAAGTTTGAATAATAATACGACTAACATTTATACAGAATGGATACTACTCATCACTATACGAACCCTTTGTATGAACGGACTATGGCCATATTATTATACAAAATGCGCTACCAGAAATTATTATATCATTGTATCAACGAGAGACATAACTTTACTTAACTAAGTAACATCATTATTCAAATATTATTATTTATTCACTATATAGTACTATAGTTCAGAGAATGAGAGGGAGATACAGAGAATGAGAATACAAAATGTCATGTTGCCACTCTTCCAATTTTCAATTATATGCAGTGTGTTAGAAAACGTATAACATAAAATTTATAATTATTTAACATTTTTATTGTGTCATGTTTAACTAATGGGTTTGTGTATTTTTCGGTCAAATTAGAGAAAAAAATTTGAATTGTAATCTCCAAATCCAAGCTTATCCATGAAGTTCAGCAATCGATCAAACAAAAGTCATACTTAAAATGTAAAATTGGCTAAAATTACATCGAAATTCACCTACATTTTTAAACTTATGACTGAATTAACTTCAATATTATGAATTGAAAAAAGCCTTGGATTACACGATAAATTAAACTTATGAGAGAAATTATAACGAAGATGCTTATGATACATTTATCAATATTGTAAACTAACCAAGGACACACGCGTACGATTTTGATATTATTTCTTTTGAAACATGCACTATTCAATGTGCATCCTTGGTTATACAATTTTAGTTAAGAAGAGGTAAAAAAAGGGATTGGATAATTTCACTTGGCCAAAACTAATCGAATATTAAACATTTTAATCCAAAACCTCTTGGCCCAAAACCACTCATTACAAAAACCACTCGGTCATAAAGGAAGCGTAAGTAAGCATAAAACTTTATATTCAAAATAAACTGGCTTACCGACTTACATCTATTAACCAGATTGAATAAATAATCAACACAAACGCAGTTTAGATTCAATATATGTTAACATTACAGCCAGGACATGAATGTTTTGTTCTCCTTAGGGGTAGATTGATTTTTTTTTGGAGTTGTATATTTGAGGTGGTTTTGTGTTGAGTGGTTTTGAGCGTAGTGGTTTTTGTACCCAGTTGTTTTTGAACTTTAGTCGGAGTGATTATTACTAAGTTATTTTGGCCAGATTGATTATATACCTAGTGATTTTTGTTATTTCTTGTTAGAAAGCGTGTTTTTGGTAGTAAAAAAAGTTCAAAGATTTTCTGTTTATTAAATTTTGTGTAAATTCACAATGATGGCTGGTTATTTCAGAGTTTACTTATCTTTAGCAGAGTGTACCTCCGTTAAAAAACTACGTTTATGATTACTATAGAGCCCGCGTTATTGCCTTATATGAGAGCATAACTAAATTTTTGCCAATAAAGTCATCAATACTTCGGCACCACTTGTTTGAACTGAATAATAATAAATAATATTCTATAAAAACCATCGACATGGAAAATATGTTTTAGAAAAATTTGATTATATTTCAAGCAAAATTATTTACTGTCAAAGTTAAGAGCTAATACTAATAATGGTAATAATATCGAATTTGAGAAAAAATATTTTCAAAATACAAAAAAAAGGAAAGGTTTTTGATTTCATGAAAAAATGGATACATTTTGCCTTCTATACACACTGTAAGGATTGAATCAATTTTCAAGTAACAATATACGTTTTGTACATATTAATGATAAAAACACTACAACGACATGCAATAATGTATTAATTGTCTCGCTTTTCAATCATTCTCATATTTCCATCATCGTAGCGTACGTCTTAAAATTGTCGTTGAAAATTTGTAATAGGAATTTATACAGAGGAAAGTTGTATATGTAGGTTCACATATAATATAATTTGTTAACCTATTCATTTTCCTAGTGGCAATATATACTTATTTTCAAAGAAGTTTAATATCCTTGATGGGGTAATTAACAAACGTATCGAGCTTCTCGACCAATAGGACCAACTAGGGTAGAGTACCGAGTCAGATTGGTTATTCTTACAATCTGTTGTAATCAATGTCTTCCAAATGTCGTAAAAAATTTTTTTATTAATTTTCAAAAATTAATTAAAAGCATTTTACGATTTTGATAAGCATTATGATTATGTTTAAAATCTAGATTACGTGGCAAACGTTTTTTTAATCTGTTTATCATCTATCTATTTGTATTATTCATCTATCTTATCTAATGATTATCTGATTAATGCTTATGTAACATATTCGAAAGCAGAACTCTTACTTATCGACCTTACATTTTAATAAAACAATTTAATGAAATCTAAGGGGTTGTATATATTGTAATACCAAATTGTAAAATTAAAAATGATATAAATAATTTAAAAGTAAACAACTGATGGGGTGGACCACCCTTATTAGTTAGGTGTATAAAACTAGGTTACGATCTATGCTCAGATCTACGGAATATACTCAATTTCATAAAAATTTGTCGAGTCGTTTCGAAGCAGTTGGGTTTAAAACACTGTGACACCATATTTTAATATATTAGATCATATACAAAACACAAAAAATGTTTAGTACATTCGAGGGGAGGGGAGATATAAATTACCAAATCGCGATTATTATTTTGGATACATGGACGATGTAATGCGCTAGTATAGCATAAAATTCTCTCTAATTAGAAAAATAATAAATCTGGTTAATTTGGGTTTATTTTTCATTTAATAAACATTTTTATAAATTGTGCAGTTTTTCAGCGAATAGTTATTCAGGACGAAATCTATTCAGGTGTAAATGTCATATCTACTTCTTTAAACTGAATATAAGATCTTATTACTACAAAATTTGTCAAGAATATCTCAGTTGTAGAATGTGACAGCCGCACAAAATATGAAAAGACACACTTGTATTGATAGTAATCATAGGTAAATATTTCATATTACGAGACTTTTGCGTCAGTTTACTTCGATTTAAACAATTATTTCGTAGTTGAAGGGACTTCTAAATCTATTGATACGCTACGAGTATCTAAAGTTCATAATTTTCACATTCACATTCTAGAAAATATAATTATTTGGTTCTTACATTATATAACTATTTGTTCAATATGCATGTAAACTGAATAGAAAATGTGAAAACAAAATTATTAAATAATTATAATGAAAGACATTTTAATTGACGTTATTGGGTAGAAATTTATAATTGATGAAAAAGTTGCATTAGTAATTATTCTTAAATGCATATATAAATAAAAATTCATTTAAATAAGCTAATAAATGTTGAGAATTCTCCTATGAAAAGTCGTACATCGTTCACAGAGTTATATATCATTTAATTGATCTAGTTCATCAATCTTCTCTTTCGTAACCATAGAAACGAATGCAAATATTATGATCCATGGTGCCCATAATACAAACATAAGTCATTTAAGTACGGTGGACCTTGTCGATCGTCCTATACATAAAGTAACATAGTAGTGTAAAATAACAAGTAAAATAAAAAAAAATATTACCAACGCCTAACTTCACTTTATCGTAATTCAGAATACAATAGACAATCTTTTTAATTTGTGTTCAACGTCACTACTGGCAGTTTATTATAATGAGAAAAATATATTATAAAAAATTTGTCTTTTTTTCACTTAATTAAAATCTTGCAAGGAAAACAGTTTTGCGACATTAAGCGGTTAATTTTCATTTCAAGTAATCATTAGTATTGTTAATTGGTGATTATAAACTTACTAGTAGCTTCAATTATTAAGAAACACATAAGAAAATTATACTTTTACGCTTGATTAGACGTTTTAAAGAAATAATGAGTCAGTTTTTAGAAAGTTTGGTGGAAACTCGGTGATTCTATGAATTATAAATGTTCAAAAAATTTCCTAAATCAGGATCGCATGATATCGAGCAAATTTCAACAACCGAAGATAACAGCTAACTCTGTTATTTTATATACAGAATGGTTTTAATAGACCGAATAAATATATCTTTTAACGTTATGATAATAAGGAAAAATAATATTTCATATTTTCCAGTCTAGTTGAAACGGTGACCCTTTAAAATAAAAAATACAGGGAGGGAAAGGAGCACTAAACTCCAAAATTGCAATGGCATAGGAACCTTACGATACCATCTTTTAAATAATTTTTACTCGAATCTCAATAGTTTTACATGAAAATCAAAATTAAAAATTGTTAAGCACAAATTATGATTGGAAAATGTAAACAATAAAAGAAATTTAACATTATTAATGAAATTATGAGGAAATTTATTAGAATTAGTATGGAAACTTACAAATTAATAACTCTGAACTATGTATAATAATTATTTTACCCATTTGAAATTTGATGACATCATTTATTTCAATGTACAAATCTTTAAATTGAGGCATCGTAAGGTATATATATTCAGCAGGGCCTGTTAAAAATGTTTATATACCTAAAATGAACAACAGTCAGCTATTGAGCTATCTATAATAACTATTCTTCATAAAATATACTAAACATGGTAAAAATTAATGACAAATTTTTCATAAAATAAAATTTAACATATAACAATTACAAATGTTAGTGGCACTATACACGGTCAAATTTGTTTGTCAATTTTGTTTATCATACTTTATGTTTTCATCAAACAAAAGCGCATACGATCATTCCAATAGATCAAATAAATTTGTTAAATGGCCTGTACACGATCAAATTCTATGTTAAATTTTTTTTTTGACGAATGTGTTTTTAAGTTTTCAACATGTTTGTCAAACAATGTTATCATTCATTGCAGTTGTGTTCTACATGGTTTCAAGTCGATTACTGAGATATTTGAGTAGGAATGTGGAGAATCTATGAAATTAATGAAAAAATATTTAAAACAAAAAGTTTTTGCTTTTAAAAGACTTTTTTTTATATGATGTTTAGTTCTATTTCATATAATTTAAAATATGGGTCCTGGATTCCATGGAAATCAACTGACCGATTTTGCTCTATATACTAAGTTAATCAAAATTTCAATTAAAGTTCTGTAATACGCCATCAAAATTCTGAACATTCGAAAATTCGAAAATGAACAGTAAAGGTAATTCTACGAATTCAAATTCTCTATTTGTACTTATACTAACATTTTCTTGCTTTGCACAATTCTATATTCCTACCCAAATATATTGCATATAAGTCTGAAAAGCAAATCGAAAATCGTTGAACATTTCGGCATTTTATTGATTGACTGGTTTATAATTTAACTGTAAAAGTTGCTTAACATTGACTCATTCTTCAAAATAACTTTAATAATATATTTTTCTCGATCATTACATTTTGCAATTTTCAGACTTGTATGAATGTACATACAGAATGTTCAAGTATAATTGATATTGGCGAATCCTTTTAGAATTAGGGAAAGTAATATCTCACATAACTTGTTTTTACATCTTTATTTTATCGACATAGAAAGATAATCTGATCTTTACTGACATAAAATGATAATCTGACATAAAATGATCTATGCACCCTATAAATATTTACATGAAAAAAGTATTGTTAGCATTTTGACTCAAAATTGACGATCAGTGGCTATATAAAATTGAAAAAATATTATTTGTGTAGTTTTCACAAGTAAAAACATATGAAATAAAATGCTAAATAGACAAAATACAAAACAGAAAATTGTTTATATATACATGTATTTTTTTTTTGTCTACAAAAGAAGATATTTCCAACTCCAAAGAATATATAACTCCACCACGACCCAAAAGAAAAAATAACAATGATATTGTTTAACTATTTTATTTGAAAATTGATTTGAATTGATGTTGTTACATATTATTTTCTTATAAATATATATTTATGTTCGTGTTTCTTTAAGTTTCAAAACGAACAGTTAGAAATGACAATCGAGTCGGATATATATCGAAACAAATATCGAAGATGAATTCTTCATCTGATATAAATGCATGTGTTTATATAGTTAGAACCTTTTCTATGTTCCTTGCCTCTTTCAGCCAAACCAAACTGTACACCAGGATTCAAAAAACTTAATACATTACAAAGTTGAATTATCTCGTTATATTTGACACAATAGGATAAATAAGAAATTTGGTATTTGAGGTATAAAATATATTTTTTTTGAAACTTATTTTGAAAATATATTTTAGTTTTTTTTTAAATTTTTTTACTTTCAAATTATTCATAATTTTATGTTTCAAAAACCCAATTTATATTTGAGGAAATTCAGTTTGTGTTATTTATTTTAAGCAATTTCTACACACATAAATAAATTAAAGACCTCGTGAAAGGTACCAGGACTTACTCTCCCATATTTCATCAAAAGTTTCATGGCGGGTATATAAAATGGCACTAAAATGATCTGCCTTTATGAAAATTGATCATTTTACTTTTTATTAAACCCAAATATCAATTTACCATATATGCTGTTCGAAATTCACAAATTTAAATTAGGACACCGTCTGAACCAAGCTGTGAGAGAGATATTTGAAATTAGATGACATGAGACTGTAATACATTACTCTATTTAAAAAAAGATTTCTTTATTATTAACTCTTTGATTACTATTTGTTAATAAAGTATTATAAAGAAAGATGTAGGAAAAAATTACTTTTTATCACTCACTAATAAAAATTGTAAGCTTTATTTTTAAAAAAATTTTAAGCTTTAATTAGTCTTCATATTTAAATTAATTTAAATATAAAGACGTTAAATTTTCAAGTAAACATGTGGACAGGTAATAAAGTTCATGTATTGCGCAATTTTTTAATTTTGTATATCCATGATTTTTCCAGAAACTATTTATACCGATATATTCTCTGATATGATTAAATCATGACATGTTCTTTTATATTTTCTACAACGAGAATATCGAAGTCACACTAGTTAGCTACCAATAGAAAATATTTTCTAATAAATCATGCAAAGTTTTGAATCTATTTTATTGAACATATTTGTACGTCTTTTCCATATGAATATAACAAATATCTTTTGTATTTTAACAATTGTTCTTCTTTCTTGTTTTTTGTTCCTTTTTTCATTTTGATAAATTGTAAAACAAATAGTTGATACATTTTCACAATAAATTCACGACAAATCATTCAACAAAAATCCTTCTTACGTTAAGGCTACGTTAGGTTAGGTAGCTACACTACACTCCGTCATTGATGGGTTGGATAATGCATACATGACAGTTGTATGAGGCATTTTAGTAAAGTACTGTTAAAAATACAATACATTGTTTTTGTTAAGAAATTTTATTGTTTGTAAATGTCTTATTACATAATCATTAATTCGAAATTATTGGACAGTAAGTTATGAAAGTAATGAATTTGGTAGTTTATAATGTTATTAGCAGACCTGGCCACGCGTTGTTGTGTGTTTTATTGCGAGTCACCTGGTATTTCGTGTAAGAAACCCATGCCACGAAATTTTTATATGTACACCTCGTAATTGGTATGCGACAACCGGTACCTCTGGGTTGGCCTGCGACCTTGGTTCCGTGTCAGCAAAAAGTACGAAACCCTTGACACGAAATTTTGACCCAGTTTTTGATGTAGACACCCGGTACCTCGGCCTTTTGACCTACGGGGCAGTGTTCGCTTCGAAAATTAGCCATTATTTGTCGTTAAAAGTAAATGACAAAAAAATGTTATTGTGGGATATCCATAAGAGAAAGACATATACCATAATGGAGTTGTCTGTAGACCTTTTGTAAGCGGGAAAAATTTAATTATTTACGACATCACATTAGAAACCTCAAAAATAACAGTATTTCTCCACTATTTAATGGATGTTATTATACATATAACGCTTCCTCTTCAATCACTCTATCTATTAAAAAAATCCGTTGCGTCCGCATCAAAATCCGTTTCGTAGTTTAAAAATTTAAGCATACATAGGGATATAGGGACAGGGAAAGCGACTTTGTTTTATACTATGTAGTGATGTATCGTGGTATATGAATATGGTTGGACATCACTTAAATACCTATCTTTAGGTTCTAATCGGCTTTACCACTTGAGTTGAAACGTCTATTATATGGTAAAAACTGCTCATTTCACATATGATTCGAATAATTTAGTTAATTTAATTTTCTATACCAGAAAGTATTGGAAAACTGATTATTTCAATACTAGACTTGGTGGTATAAATAGGAACTAGAGTTTATAGGATGAACAACTAACAAACATTCAACCTAAAATCATTATCTATTGCTATAGTCTTAGTCACAGTTACCACTAACTTGAAAAAAGTTATATGAAGAAAAAGTAAGCTAAAAAATACTAAAATATTGAAAAATGTTTCAGTTATAAAAATAAAAGGCTTTTGATACAAATGTGGAATATTGGTAAAAAGAAAAGTCGTATCTGCTGCAGTTTTTTTTGAGTATAAGTAAAAGTCATGCTACAAAAAATGAAACATGTCGTTTTCATATATTTCCATTAAAAAATTACAATCTCATAAAAATTGTCAATCATTTTTATTTAGAAAAATTAATTTAAGGTTTGGATTAAAATTCTAAGAATGAAAAAAATATCATCCATGTTGCAAGTGTGTTCGCTGCATTTTACTAAAATTGATTATATACCTTTTCGAAAGTATTATAAATGATTAAATAAGTTTCCAAATATTCATTTTTTAAATATTCATTGAAATGTATACAACTTTCTTTATGTTGGTAGTTACAGTCATCAAGGTTATCTAAAAAAAGACTGTGCAATCATCTAATTTACCTAACAAGATGTAGCTGATGTAAATTTCTTGTATTTAATATACTCGTATTTTAATTTTAGTTTTATTTAAAACGATTTCGACGCGAGTATTAAGTATGTATCACGGTCTAAACATTATGGATTGTGTTTGGATATATAAGCTAATTAAACTATTCTAACATGTAAGTTCATTTTTATACCACTTGACGGTCAACAATTACGCTATGCCAGGTTCCCAATAAGCAACATTTAATTTAAAGAAAAAAAAACATAAATCTTAACAGAAAATCGCGAATTATTTCATTTATTTGATGTCAAAAATGCATAAAAAATGTGATTATATTATTGAAATTTTACAACAGCAGTGTATATTTTTGGTAAATATACAATCGAACACAGAAAATATCTTGATTTGTATGGAGTTTATGAGTAAAATTTGTGTGTTTTACTTGTCTATAAAATGTTGAAACTGACCCGTTAACTGTAGTCAAACTTTATTATATAAGTTCAAATAAATATATCTCTTTCATGTGTTTATAGAAGCAATTTGAAAATGATATCAATATTATTTTCAAACATCAATACAAATCATTTATCAGGATCAAAACATTTTCTTTTATATTTTCCTCTGTATATTTATTTTTTTAATAATGTTTGTTCCAGGAAATTTTTTGCGAATAATCTAAATTATAGGTTTCAATTGTATATCGGAAATATATGTGGGTATGCTCAATTAAGTCAATAGTTGGTTACTCTAGAAAATATAAGGCAATATTAAATTGTTTTGATATGGATGTTATTAGAATCAACTGATTAGTCCATTTACTCCTGCCCAGCCGTCAACTAGGTAACTCAAAACTTAAAGAGTTAGCGAGCTGAAGTTTTGATTACCTTTTTTTTTTGTAAATTATATTAAATCACTTTTCAATTACTAAGGTTATTCAGTGACTACAGTGGGGATATTCTATACAAGGGAACGCAGCAATACTAGGTGCTCACCCATCCAAGTACTGACTGTGTCTGATGTCGTTTAACCTTGGTGATCGGCTGAGATCTGTTATAACGTTACGTTCGTGGTGGAGGGGGGTTGGGTCAGAGATTATCTTTTTAAAACCTAAGAATTCAGTTTAAGTGAATGAGTATTATTTGTCAATAGAGTCTTATAGATTAATTATTCATATTTTAAAATATAATATAACATTTTTCAAATAAAATAATTTCGCTTCTAAAAAACAAACAACTTTTGTTTGAAATATTTTTTATAAAGTGTTTAGATTCGCCTTAATTTATATATAATAATGGATATTTATTATGAGCCTAACTCATATAACAGTAAGTATTGCATACGACTTGAGTCTAACAAATTACGTTGCAAGTTAAATATTTGTTTGTAAAAAACAAAGCCATGTAAATGGTGGATTGCCTGTATAAACTATTTTTAATTAAGAAGTTTTTAAATTGCGGCCAAATTTTTTTTTTTCATTTTTATAATTCAATTAGTCTATAAGGACATGTTGAAAATTATTTACTGATTCTAGAAAGATTCTAGAAAAACAAGCTGGGAAAAATGTTTCAAAACATTCTGTATTCATGTGGTATATAAAAATAGTTATCAAAATGTATTATTTAAAACATTTTTAGAATTTTTTCTTAACATACAAAATGCATAATGTATAATATATGAAATGGCTATGGATAAATTAAAAGAATTAATTCCTATGGTATAATTCAATTATATTCCAACAGGCCAATCATATATCAAATATAATAATGCCTCTACAATATATATATACATGGTTTCAAAAAAAATGGTACACCAAACTTGTTATTTTCATTTTTTTTTTTTCTATTTTTATTGAATCATATTTATGACGAATCATATTTTGTATAGTTTAATTTTACTGCCGATTATAAAATTCTTTACTTTATGTTAGAAATTACAAAAATTTTATTACTCATTTCTGAAGATAAATATTTATAATAATTATAAATGGATCTAATGCCTATAAATAATGTCTTTAAAATTAATCCTCTATAAATGAAATTTCGTAATCGATTTTATTAGTTAGACTCTTTACTTAGTTTAATAGAATTGCTTTGAATAGGGAATTAAACGCTAAATGCTGTATAAAAAGGCATCTTAAGGCTAATTACTGAAATGCATATTACTGAAATGCATATTTGTTTGTGTTCATGTCATGGAAATTCAGCTATTTTTCGTAGTACTTTGAACTGAAACAGTTTCTGGCAAAATAAGCTGCACGTATAAATTGCAAAGTAAATATGAAATTCGTTACATCATTTATATATAAATCATTACATATAAATTATCTTTCTCTTTTTTAAAGAAAGAAAATGAAAAATAATTTCAACAGCTGATAAGCCTTTATTTTAATTCAATTTTAAAATATTGTTTTGATATTGAGTTAGTTTCAAATTTTGATAATTTCAAGTTGAAGTGTAATCCAAACTTAAAGTCGCTAAAAATATAATGATCAAAAAATAAGTGGAAAATATAAAGGATTCTGATACTTTTTACTGTCTTTATTGTTTTGATATATTGTTTGATCTAATCTAAAATATTTAATTTGCTTAACCATAAATACCTTTACAATTAATTAATCTTGGTTTCAATATTTAAATACGAATTGTTGCATTTCAATAAATTGTTAATACAAATTTTTCGTGTCACATTGTTTTCGCAATTCAGTTTATAAATATACCATAACTTAAAACTTATGTAATATACTAATATAATTATTTCATTACTATTATTATTAAATATTTTACTACAAGATGTTTTAACTTTCTATATCTAACAAATAAGCGATGTTATATATATTTAAATCATTATATATTTTTTGCGATGTTCATTATTTGCTATCTTAAATTTCAGTTTTAATTTAGTAGTGTTATCTCCAAATATAAAATGACAAATTTATTATAACTTTTTATCAACACGTGACGTGGCTCTATGAAATAAAATTTATCTAAGTGATGGCTCAAAAGATTTAGAATGAAATTTATATAAATGGCTCAATTATGATAATTTTTGTTTCTACGAAAATTCTGAAAAGTTAGACACACCCTTTTTCGGAGTTTCAATTTTTGACTGATCATTTTTATTATTATTTTTTGGGTATACTTAAATGTTATTTAATAATCATTCAATAAAACCACATATGAGTTAAATACCCTAACATTAAAATTGTATAAAATCGCTGAAGGACAATAAATGGATTGTTGGTTAAATAGATGGTCATGTTGGGTAAAATGATTATTGAATTTGATTTTGTATAATATTACTAAAACAATAACATAAAATCATATCCACCAATTCAAATCTAGAGGATGTAATTTTACGTGCTCCGAAAATGAAATTGTGCCCTTGTCATAATTTAGTAGAGGAAAAAGTTTTTACAGTAATCATAACTATACACCCATTTTTAAAGCCGTATTTATAATTGAACTTATATATACTTTTGGGCACTAAGCTTAAAATTTATTCGAGAAAAGGAGTCGTCAAACGGACGTAGTTATAACAACATAAATGTTTCCAGAAATCCATACCAAGTATTTATTTCGACAATTTAATGTTGGAAATTAAAAAAATAAATAAATTTTTGATTTAAGTAATTTACTATATCAACAAACAATCCAAAAACTAGTAAACATTTATGGAAAACTTCATTCCAAATGTACTAACCTATTCATATTGATATCTATATTTGTTTTTTTTTTTCAGTGCTAAAAGTTATAGGGTTAATTAATTGAAATTATATTTTGTTTTTCAGGTAAGTTTCAACAAAATGATACTTTTATTCTTGATTGACGTAAGTAGAATAAAATTTGTATACTCAGATTTTTTTTTTTACTTTTCAAAATATATTGGTAGAGTGAAAAATTAATTGATTTTTTATTTGCTGCATTATTATTTTGAAATATAATTTTGAAATCCTACAAAGCCAAGTAATCATTATCCAAACGTTACATTTTGAAAAAATTTTAATTACACCAATTCCGCTCAAATGGACCATGTTTGAATCAAGGGTCGTAAGAAAAAAATCCGCTATACAGCCATTAATGAGCACATAAATAGCACTACATTTTTTAATAGGTTTTGATTAAATTTCTTATTACTAAATCAAATTTAATGTTAACCTGCTCCCCCATTTCAAATGTCGTTTTCTCCTAAACAGCTTGAGTAAAAACAGCGTAAATAGAGCAATAAATAGCACAAAAATTTTTGACAGGTTTTAAATAATTTTGTGATCTGGGGTGAGGAGGCTAGGTTAATATGGTTTTAGAATAATTAGAGTAATCATAGAGTGTTTAAAAAAAATGACGTCATCCTAAATCCAATATAGACTTCTAAGGCTTGTCACTCAATTTTGAAGCAGATTTCTTCAACTTTAACTAAATGTCATGAAACGGTATATAACATACATTTGTGGTTTTTAGTCCAGCGGATAACTAAAGGGCAAGGAATAAATTAAAAGTAAAAAATTATTTTTAAATGCAAGCTTTTATTTTTATGTACTACATAAAAAAAAAAAAAACTTTTACTTTAATACTTCTACATCAACCTGTAACGTCATTACACAATTTATATGATATAAAAGCTTATCGTGAGATTAACAAGTGTAGATAAACAACTTATTAAAATAACTTGATGTGATTGAATTTAACTATTAAAATTTTAGCTATTTAAAACTAAGTAAATGTGAGCTCATGTCGAAATTTCAACTCAATCAGTAAAACAAGAAACTACTTCCTATATTTAAGTTTATATTTAAATATGTTAGATGTTTTGTCGAAATTGATTATTTTGAATATTGGCGGGAAACATTTTAACAGAAAAACGTGTGGTTTATGGTACAAAGAATTTTATATAATGAAATTGTAAAAATGCATTATTTCTTCTCATATTCAAATTATAAGTCATTCCAAATGAAATCATACTGCACTTTTAGTTATGAGCATATTCATACAACACGAGGGCCGTTTATACGATCGTTGTATCTAGGCCGTAGGTCTGAAAAAATGTGTTATTGATGATAATTTTGCCGAGAATTGGGAAAACTTCGTTAAATAAATTAACAACACTTAAAAAATATGAATATATCATCGATTAATCTTGTTTTATGGTAATCTCATCAATATGTAACTAATTTAATTTTACTTTACTTAGGCAGCAAGACTAGAGAGTCTAACATTCATTTATTTCTGGTTAATCATTTTAAATAACGAGTTTTCATTTTGACATTTTTTTATTGCAGTGTAATTTTGTATACTTTATTCGCCTTTCCTAAAATAGTTAATAAGCAGGCAGAGGTACAGAAAGGCGTTGTTTAAAAAAAATACTATGGTAAGAGTTTAAAAGAAAATTATATCAAATATTCAAATTTTTTTGATTATTAATTGTTTAGAAATAGAAAGTTGGTACATTTTACCAGCGTTTAACTAGTTTTCTCTTTTCTTCATTAGAAAATTTCAGTGTTTTTTATATTACTTAAAGAAATATTATATCTATCTAATACTCAAAATAATCGAAATTAAAAGAGCCATTTTCTTTTTCTCTTTAATGCTCCTTAAGGGTAAAGTTATGACTTCATAAATCTGTTTGTGGTTAACATTGTCGCTGAATATGCAAAAAAGAAGATTTCACAGAATATATATCGTCCTCCATTTTTGAAAGTCAATTAATAAAACGAATTAAGAAATTTATAGTTTTAGAATTTAAAATTATCGGCATGTTGATTTAAAAATAAATTTGATAAACTATTTGTATCATGGGAATATCAATTATATTTATAAAAAGAACTGGATTTGTCCAAAATTTAGATAACCCCGGTACGTTAGATAACAATCGGAAGTCGTATATTTGTATGAAATTCAGAGAATTTAAATTTGGTTCATACTGTATTTTGGTAAATAGATAGATGGAATTAATAAATAAATAAATAGAATTTTGAAATTTACATTAAAAACAGAAATGAAATGTTTTATTCCTCATAGCTAATATTGCCAGGTATTTTGGTACTTGTTTGTGAAGGTGTCATGTTTCACGCTAAGTTATAGGAAAACTTTTAGGTGCCATTTATTTAATCCTTAATATGTATATATTATATACATATATATATTATATTTTTGTGTGAATATGTTTAGTTGAAAACGAAGTTAGTTTCCTACATATTATATTCTATATTCTTCTCCCACACTGCACCAATCCCATACCACTTTACTAACAAAAACTATATATAAATATAGAACGTTTAACGTCAGTATAAAGTGAAAAACGAAAACGTGTAACACCATATTATTATCTGTTGTTGGAGTTAGAAAAGTAAGTGGCCATACATTAATATACCTACCTAACTTCACATGCTGGTGAGTGTTAGTGTAAAGTGCACATTAAAAACTTTTCCCGAAAATTAAATTCAATTTATTCAAATATTAAATAATAGGAAAAATTTTATTGCTTCTAAATATTGTAGGTTATGTTTACTTTTGACATATATTTTAAATTTCTGAAGTAAATTGTTTTTACCCCAATTATTTTCGTGACATCTTTCAGCTTACTGTGCTGAAAGCCTCGAAAATGATATTTTATTACATCCTTATTAGAAATCTCATTGACACGAGCGTAATCAACATACATATTTGCAATTCTATATCTCAATTTGGAGGGTTCGTACATATGCGTAAAACTCTTAAAAGTGTTAATATAACATAAAATGTAAATTTTCTAAAAAAATTTTCTTAATTCATTCTACTTTTTTATATATTATAAGTATTGTATTTTACAAATCACGACTCCCGCTGACATAACGTAATCATACTCAGTTCTAGGTGAACGCCTAGGATTGTTGTATGCTGTTGTTTTATAGAATATGCCCACGATCAACCTTTCACTGTCATTCTTTGTAGTAGAAAAGTGGCTTCAAAATAATAATAATAATAAAAATAATTCTCAGGATCATATATGAAATAATACTTTCAAAATTATTAATTTGTACGTTATTATTCCATCAATGTATTTTTTTATCCATGGTACAAATTGACTTCCCCACGTATAAAGTTTTATATTTATTAAGAATTGATTTGACAGTTTCCTCTCTGTATCTAGAATAATAAATATCAACGAAATTCAAATCATTGATGTAAAATATTATGGTACAAACAAAATTTCAATGGTTGACGGTATATCGGCATTTATGTGAAAACAGCCTTTATCGAATGCATATATATACTAAAATTACTCTGTAACGACTTGACCAATTGAGTTTAAATTTTAATATGATCTAAACATAATTTTTACACATTTGTATAACATTTAGTTTCAGTAAACTTACTTTCACTCGTTATAAACGTGTTAATATTCGTTACTATTTTCGATTTTTCTTTAATACCGAAGTTTATTAATAATCGACTAATGTCAACCTATATTCAATTCAATCAATTCATACTTGTACTAAATATGTCGTAATAACAGGAAGAGGCATATTATAGGAAGTGGAAGATATTGCACATGTCTGTCTATATCATCAAGTGAAAATAAAGTAGATTTCGAACGCTATATCTTCAGGGCAGTAATAGATCGATGAGATTTTTCTAAAATTGGACTATCCCGAACACCTCCTCTCTTTTTTACCAAATTAAATTTTATATAGTAATAATAATAAATATGAATATAATATAATAAATAATATTTAATTATATTAAATAATATTTTGGTCAGGTAGATTTGAAGTTGTGCGCGTTCGTGTAAATGAGTATTACAGACAGAGACAACGACAAACCGACGGATACGAAAATTGCTCAGAAAGATGCACTTCAAGACGTCCGATACAAAATTTTTAGACATCGAAGCAAAATAAAAATATCTTTTTAAATCACGAACGCAATAATTCGAAAATTGTAGATTTAACTCGAAAGTAAAAGAAAAGAAAAAATCGATAAAAAATATATATTTATGTGTAAAACATAAATTATTTTGAATAGTAAACGTTAAATAAACAATTTAAAACTATTAAGAACAATATGAACAATAATAATGTATATACAATTATTTAATTATTTATAATCTATTATTATTTACATAAATAATAACAATTGTAATAATGGAAATTAGTAATATGAAATTATAACTTAAGAGTAATGGAATTTGACTTTTATATCCAAAGTTACATTATTGTATATTATATTCATTGCGTGATGAAACACATTTCAATATTTGAATGAAAAGTAATATAGACTTTCAAGGAGTTCGCAATGTTGAAGACTGAGAAAGTAGTTGCCTATACTTATAGAAACATTTTTATATCAAACTGTTGAAAATGCATGTATTTGGTGACTTGATTTTGGTATTCAAATTTTCAAGTTACATTCGATATATATCTTTACCATTATATAAATAAAAAAACCATTTCTTTGTACCTTTGTAACGGACAAAAAAAACTACTGCACCGATTAAGAAAATTTTTTTACCATAAGAAAATTCTATTATCTGCAAGTTGCATTAGCTATAAAAATTTTACTGACTTATCCATATAAGATTCCATGTGGCAACCATGTGGGTTACATTTTAATATTATAACTTCTAAATGGTCTGAGTATATTCAAAACCTGCAAATAAAAAAATGTTCATTTTTAATACAAATAAATTTTGTTTGAAAATTATTTTCGTATTACCAATTTTTTGGATACTTACAATTTGGATCTATTGAATTTTGTTAATCACGAAACTCAATCTCTAATACAATTATAGCGTGAAAGCAATTAACACATCCCATGCGAGCAAAACGAGCACTGAGGCTGAAGCATACAGCCTATTCTGATATCGACACAAAGTCAAAGACAAATTCTGAAAAGACACCTACATTATTTCTATACAAGTGAGGAAGATGCGGTTTGTTGCAGTCGATGCGAAATGACAAGGAGAAATTAAGACAAAATAATATTATTTAATTATTCACCCCCTGTTTGGAGCAAAAAATGCTTAAATGCGAAATCATCATAATTTATATTCATGCCTAGTTCATTTGGTTTTTTTCAATGAATGAAAAATGGTTAGGAGACATTAAGGTAAAATAATATATTTAATGTAACCTTGTGGGCTCTGTGACCAGAGAGCATCTATATCGTACACACTGATTCTGCGGCAGTAACCGGTTGTGTTCAAGCTAGTATACATATAAATTTTTTGTTGGTTTGCTTGAAACGGCTTGATAGACTTGGATAGTTTTTGTCAAAACATTCGTAATTACTTTGGGAAGCTGAATATTAATAGAAAAATAGAAAAATTGTCACAATTTAACGCTGAATATGCAAAATTGTTATTTTGTTTTGTCCGTAAAGTTCTGGTGAAAATCATAGCTCATGATCCAAATTGCGGTATGTTTTTTTTTACTGAATTGTTTTTAGAAATAAACATCGGCGGTTGTGTTTCCGTCATTAAAAAGACCATACTTATAAATAATGCAAACAAATAAAAATTTTTTCACATAAAAACTGCTGTGTTAATAAGGAAAACCTTTTATCTCTATGATAGAACAATAAGCCTAGAAATATTATTTGTTTACGAAACGTTAGTTCAAAATGAGTAATCGCATGTAACCTTATTATTAAAAAAAAAGTAATGGAAACATTTTTACTATTTCCTTTTTGAAAGCAAATATAATTAAAATAAAGTTATCGTAATGTTAGTTAGTGCAATGTTAATTTATTGCAGCACCAACGAAAATCATATAGATATGCATGATATAAAAAAAAAAAGACGTGTGGCACTCGGGGACTGCCGCGGTAAATCTATTGCATAGCATTTTGTATCAACTTATGCAATTATAATTTTTTATTTATTTATTTATTTTATTCATGCAGTATTGCTTTTTCTTACACCTATACACCTATATACTTTCTCATAAACAGCTGCTTATGTATTCGTTCGATTTCGGAGCAGCTCGTCTCGATTCGTCAAGCCACACCTCCTTGCCCGTCGGAGTGGGGAGCGTGAGGTTTTTTCGTTACGGAATTTCTGGATTCGGTCCCCGCGCTCAAGGCCCGCGATAGAAGCTATGCAATGATTCCGGTAATACTTGAACAAATTCAAATTCAAATTAATAATTCTTTATTTCATCAAAAATATATACAAAATACAAATCGGCTTATAACTATAGCACCTAGCCTAAGCTACTTGAACAATGCGATATGCACACTTTATATAGTTGACAGTTCGTCATACTGCTAGTGAGAAGAGATAAAGAATTTTTATTTTGAATAGATAAAGAAGTTTTATTTTTTTGGTTTCTATGGAAATGATGATTTGTAACATATCAGGTTTTTTCGTTACGGAATTTCTGGATTCGGTCTCCGCGCTCAAGACCCGGAGACCCGGAGATAAAACATTACAAAAAAAAAAAAAAAAAAATTAAATAGTTGGAATTTCTAAAAAACGAATAAGTATAAAAATTATTTGTATATAAAATTTGCAATTTTTTTAATACATTTAACGTGTAAATACACACCCTACGTCTTGGTCACTTTGTTCTGGAATATTCCGTACATATTTAGAGTAGAAATTTCTTTTATTTAATTAATTTTTAACTGTTTATAGAAGGATAATGATATACTTCAATAGTTTTGTTTTTTGTTATCAAATTTTCGTGTAATCATTTACATTATATAATTTATGAATTCTACATAGTAAAGTTAAAAAAAAAAATAAAAATAAAAATAATGTAAATTACTATGGAAAATAGTGAAAATACACACAGAAATGCATATATAAGTTTAAATAAACGAAAAAAGTATAAAACATACTTATAAGAATGGTTCTAGTTTTCCAAATTCAGACTATTCATTTTATATCAATCAATAATTTCCTAAATATTTTCGAAAATATTCACGTATAGACGCGGCTTGTCTTAGTAATTTATGAAGCGGTAATTGGCACAGATTTTAAAGCCGCAAAAGTCTGTTTGATGCACGTATCTGATGTAAATAATAAATTTTTCGAGCATTATTTACCACTTTTAAAAATATTTTGGTATTTAGTGAAACTCACAGGATGGTAAGATAAAAGCTAACCGATAATAAGTTTCCTCAGAATAAGTTTTAATTAAGAGCACGGGATATCCAAATACCTAAGTAATCATCAATTGATTATTTTTTGCTTGTTAACACCAACCGCCTGAGTGCTGCCCTCGTAGCTGTAGTGGTAAGGCCAACTGTAGGGTAATTTCTGCGATTGAGAAAAGTCCTCTTGCGTAGATAGTTTCAATTTTTTCAGCATCTTATAGCTGAGTCGAACAAAAAAATAGATATTATATTTTCCCACGAAATAGCGAGAAAACTGCCAAATTAATATTTGGTGATCACACAACCAAAGAGATTGTAGACTAATTTTGTTCTTATAAATAAAGTAATTTGTTCAGTTGAATTATTTTTCAGTTCTCGTCATTTTAGAATTTTTTTATAAAAATTAATGTTGTAGAGTGTTAAGCCACTTAAGTAACTCAGTAGCGTACGATATGACACAATGTTTTATGTGAAAATAATGATTATCAATGAATCAAAGCGCTACAGAACCCTACTATTTTCAAATGTTTATGTGAGGTAATATTATAAGCACGTGTTATTCGTGTTGAATTATTATTTGTAAAACCTACCCCGTTCTATTACGTTTCCTACCTTATACATTTATCATTTTCTAATTTTTTTCTGCAATAATATTAGACTTTATAAAATAATGAACAAAAATTACCAGTTGCAAGTATTTATTTCAATAAAATAATAAATATCAATAAAATAAATAATTTTTGTTTGGTTTATTTAATATTAATAACATTTGAATTGAAAAAATTACAATGTTTATTTTTTTCAAGGCAATCATGCCATTAATATCCATATTAATTCAAACATTTTGGATACCTAATGAAATATTATTTTTAATTATTACCGTTTTTAACTACAAGGATTTCAAAGTACCTACTATATGTCTTGATATATTTGTTAATTATAAATGAGTAAAATTGATTTGTTTTTGATCATTCCTATCTGATGGAAGAAATGCGATCACTTTGGAATGATTAAATTTAGGCTAAAATATTCTTCATTCATAAATAGAAAAATAATAGCACTTCGAATCAATCCACAAAATTCATTTTGTACTAGTTTTATAATTAATAAGCTAGAAAATTATTATTAATGCCTTTTAATATCCTTTAAAAACTGTGAGTATCGCTTATGGTACAGAAAGCTTCTGTAACTTTGCATTTAAGTAGAGCCTTGAAGAAAATCCAGGATTTTTTTCCAGAAAATTTCTGCCAGTATCTTGGGTAACAAAATATGTTTACTTATTTACTGGAAACTAGATGGATGCGATGAACATCATAACACCTCAAATCTATTTGTTTATTCAATGAAAGTGGAAATGGGAAGTGTAAAATCACTTCATGTTTTAATGACGGGATTTTCTGGAGCCTGGCGTCGACGCAATCTAAAATTTACATTTTTTCATGCTCGGTGATATCATGTATTATTTTTAAAAACTATTTACATTCTTAATCTTATCGCTTGTCTATGTCTTCCGATGGGTTTTTACGTGAAATAATTCATTGCGCATTTGTGGGAATTTTATACAAATTCGCTGTATATGTTGATAGAATTTTTAAATGGGAATTAAAAAATCACCACTTTCGTCTTTAATAAGCAATGATGAGGGTTTGTAAGCAATTCATTTGAACTTTTTTGATTTTCTTGAACGTTTTTGAACCTAAACGAAAATAATGTCTACCGAATCTTAAATAAGTATTCTAAGCTTTGATTGGAAATACAACTTCATCAAGTAGAAGTTTATTAATTCTCAAATAAGTCTTACGATTCTTTATGTAAAAAAGATAGTTTGTCTCGCTGAAAACCTTGTTAAAATGTAACAAACAAAACTATATATATAAATTTTTTTATGTTTTAAAATTATTCTACACTAGCGGACGTTACGCGGCTTCACCTGCATTGTTCTCGTTTCCGTAAAAATACGCCGGTTTGAAAAGAATTTTTCAAACCAGCCGAGTAGTTTTTAGGTTTATTCGTTACAAACAAATATACAATAATTATAATAGTTTAAAAAAACTAAAAAAACACGCATGCATGCGTAGTTCGCGCACTAGCTCTATCTTTATTACTCTCATGCAAAGGATCCGTTCAGATGCGTTCTGCAGCCAACTTCAGAGAGTTACCTACAGACAAACAAACATACGAGTGAAGCTAATAAAAGCGTGTTAAAAATACATACAAATGTTTCCACTTTATAATATATATGAACAAGTAATATGCATTTCTGTTTCAAATTTTGAATTTTTCTGTCACAGAGTTTTTCATTATCACATGATTTTTTGTACTCGAGTTTGGAAAAACTTAAAACAAGAAAATGTATTAAAAATTACCGCCTTAAATGATAACCAATTGTATTAAACTACCAAGTTTAAACTCTTGTTTCTGTGGATAAGAGTTCTTAATTCAAAGTACTTAATGTAATGTAGCTTCAACATTTGACAGCATGACAGAATTTATTAAATAGCCCAGATTATTCATATTATAATGAAACCACGAACATCTTCCAAAAACAGCTATGAAAAATGAGGTATTGTATGGTATGGTAGATGTATCATAATTTTTATATAAAAAATAATTTGTTAAAATTCATTTCGTTTATTATAAAAAAAATATTATATATATATGAAGCTGTGAAATGAATAAATATTACTTGCTGGCGAGCTGCTGGCTGACTGGTTGGTTTTGCTAAGGACTCGAAGAGGAAAGTATTACAACAGCTCCTACAAATACAAGAGCAGAGCATGAATATTAGCTGTTATTTAATAAATTATATCACGTTCATCTAAAAAGTTAAACATAACATGTTATACTTTCAACTGTACATCTGTCTGCCTGTTTCTTGTATGCTTTTATTCTACCGTGTGTGTATGAAAATTAGAACTCTCCCAAAATCTCCATTTAGGTTACCAAATATACCAAAGCAGCTTAAGACAACCGAAAATTTGTTCCAACAGATACATGAAAAATTTGGAGTAATGATATAAACTGCAGAGGTTTTTATTATCTCCAGTGAAGGATTTTAAAATTAGTTTCAATGGTGGCTAGACAAGAACATTCTCTAAAAATTCCATGTTGAGCCATTCATTGGTTAGATATAATTGAAACATTTTTACCCTGTATAGATAAAAAAAAATAAAAAAATCCATGATAATAATTTTACAACAGACTTTTCTACACATAACGAATATGAGTGTTTTCACTGTACAAAATATAGCATGATGGTATATAGATAATACCATATATACGGTATGCTCTCTAAGTCGTAAAACATATTTTAAAACGGCAAATTTCTAGTCTAAGATATTTACATAATGATCCAAAGTAAGGCTGTTTCTAAAGACATTCGTTCTGGGCAATAAGTTACTTCTTAAGAAATTAGTTCTTGAAAACACAAATTTATTCCACGCACGTTTTGTTTGAAGGATTTTTCAGTACAAAGTTTACGTGATTCGATATAACAGAAGCATAAAATGAGCAGTACGTATACATATTACACGATATACTATTTCAATCACTTTAAAACTGTTAAATAGGTATCTATTGTTACAAAGACGTAATTTTAAAAATTAAAACCCGTTTCAGGGAGACATTTTAACAAACATTGCTCGTTTTATTGCTGACTAACTTATCAAAAATACGTGGTACTTTCTGTTCTTGTAGAAACTTTAAATTTAAAATTTTATCACAGTATCGTAGAAATATCCAGGGTTTAACAAATCAATTGTCGAAGGCTGTCTTGAAAATAATTAATTGTTCTCAAATCGACTAGGGAAACAGTTTTTCTTATGTATTGTTTTTAATTTAAAAATTTGATTCATTTACACGGAAATTGCCCTTCGATTTCAAGGCTCTAATACTAATTAATATATTGTTAAAAATTAAAATTTTTATTGATGTTGGCATTACTAATATACGATTAGATAGTTGCAAACAAGAATTCAGTGTGTTTAAAACTTTATAAAATAATTTTGATGTCATTCTTTCATAGACCAAATTTTTGAAAATAATTTTTAAATTATCGAAAAAAAAAAGTTTCAAATTAAAGGATGGTCAATGACTTATGGGACATTCTTATTTTGTGTGTATTGGCGCAGCATGTAGCTTGACGAATACCTTCACCATTCACTACTGGTCTACAACTTCTATAACTACTATATGGATGGTAAATGGTAGATGGTAGAGAACGAACAACAATAATTCAGGATTCTTTATTATCATTGTGTTGTAAAGAATATATAAAAATTATATTATGATGATTATAATAACGTATATATGAATGGTATATTTGTATATGTATGTCTATGCATATGTTCTGTTGCATGAGGCTACGGGCTACGAATGTGCAATAATATACTAATATTAGTCAGTCATACAAATTGTATTGTTAAATATCGAGAGAAGTAAGATTATTTTTTGTAAAGTATTCCACTCTATTTCAATAAACCAATTTTAAAAGTTTAAACGGTATATAAGACAGATCTGTTTTTTCTGATGATAAGCCTTTCATATTGCATCAGCCATCTTTAAAATTTTTAATAGATCTATCAGACCCGTACACAATTTAAGTTTGATTATTTCCAAATGGTTGATAATCTTTACATTATATAGGAAGCATATTAGCGGAGCTTGAGTTAAAGTAATGCAATTATTATACTGTAGTCTCTTGCTATTTTATGAGGTACATGCAGCACCCGTATTACAACCCTTACTAGACGGTATGCGATATTACGCTGCCGTAGAAGTACAAACACATATATATCCAATATTACTGAAATCTATAACTTGGTAAATTAAATTATATTGAATCTTTAATCCTAAACAGCTGTTTCATTTTCCAAACAGACCAGATACTATTACACATTCAAATCACATAAAAAAAGATGACGAGTATGTGTTGTGCTCTCAGTAATATCCAACTCATCCACTTAGAGGGTTTTAAAGCTCAAATGAAAGGTCTTGAGTCACTGCGTGTT
The DNA here is from genome assembly GCA_020423425.1 of Chrysopa pallens. NCBI lineage: Eukaryota > Metazoa > Arthropoda > Insecta > Neuroptera > Chrysopidae > Chrysopa > Chrysopa pallens. Next base: position 76,706,157 of record CM035592.1, read on the forward strand.
TTGTTGATCCCTCTATTTTCATTGAAAGGCAAAAGGTAGATGTACTCCGATGTTTGATACTTCTGAGCACAAATGCCATTCATATAAAAACAAAGGGCTGAATCGGAACAGTTTTCATAAATTTTTTGTCGATTGCCATTTTCATGTGCATCACAACAACAAAAATTAACACATAAAATATACAGTCTCCCATACCGTTTAATTCTTCGATTAAATTTTATTTTGCCTCATTTTGAATTCGAAATTATAATTTTCTCCTCCTTTTTTTTTATTGTCATTATATAATGTATCAACAGCAAAGATATCAAAGCTTTTCAAGCACTAAAACTAAATGATTTTTTTCTTCTGATAATTATTTATGAAATCAATTATTTAAACATTCATATGGATTAACAATCGAAATCGATAATTTTCATTAAAATATTAAAATACTCAGAATCAGTATATTATAGCCTGCTATATTCATAATTATAGCCAATTATTCTATGTAAATTTTTATCCATAAATTTTTTAAGTTTATTAGCTAGAATACTAAGATGTTAGGGGAATCAATTCAGGCAAAACTGATTAGGCTAAAAAAAAAATGTTGCTTATAAGTTGATTTATATACCTGAGTTCAAATTTGCATACAATAATGGTTTTTGCTTTCCAAAGATTTAAACCATTAAAATTTTCGGATATAATTATACATTTTTTTAAATAAATAATACGTAAGTATATATTACGTTTTGTAATTATAAATCTGTATTAGGTAAATTTTAGCTAATATTGCGGCGAATTCTAAGTATTTTATAAAAAAAAGTTTCAAACAAAAGTTGTTTGTATATAAAAAGTCCTTTTTTGCTCATGATATACCTTTTTTTATAACAGATGGACGGACGGATATACGGAATTGAACTAATTAGGTGATTCTATATATCACCCATACCAAAATTTTGAATGTGGTGTTTATATTTTCTGACGTAACAAATTTTAGACTTAAATAAACGTACTCTGACATCAACTATATAATATGAAGTTCAGCAAGCCGAGAGAGAAGCAGAGTTAACTTCCAAAATACTCAATATTGATGGACTATGAGTTTTTAGCCCAGAGTACTTCAGAAAAGTTTAGCTTGGTATTTTTTTTTTTGAGTTAACTTAATGGCAAACGGGGTAATGAGACATAAAAATGTAAAAATTAAGTTATTCTATGCGCCCTTTCTACGATATTAACTTAAAACCCATTGCGAAAAGTGCGTTAAAAAAATTTTTTTAACAAGAGTTAAGTAGCAATTAAAAAAAACTACAAAATTATTCAGGCCTTTTTATTATATATTCTCGAAGTCTATGTTTTAGAAGCCAATGGGTTGGCGTGTGGTAGAAATATTGGAATAGATCGCTGTGTGATATAGAAAGTTTTCACATTTCATCCACATTGCATAAATTACAAGCAATAAATGACCTTCAAAATTTTAAAGGTTTCTGTATTATTTGTTGCTGGTACCTTATTTACAATATTTTTCTAGTCTGGTACCGTCATCAACATTCATACGTAGAAATATGTATAGTATCATTTTTTTGTTCTTATTACAATGATTTTTTATTATTTATATATTTTATTTTTTTTTATTTTGCTTAACTTAACTGAAATAATGAAAAATTAAAATTACGTTTTTTTAATTTGAACAATAAGTATACAAATATATACTTATAATTAATAAATATTATTTGTATACAAATTAATGACTGCGATATAGTTTTGTTGTTTTTAAAGAAATATTCGACATTCAAACTTAATTACTTTCCTTGAATGATTGTCATTTTACAGTTCAGTGTAATAATGAAACTATTATCTATATGAATTTATCATTATATACATCACTTGAAAATTCTCTAATTTTACTTTAAAGATTTTTGAGTTCATCTCTATATGCTGCATGAGCAAATAAAAAATTTATTTATTTATTTACGCTGCAAAGATTTGAAATTATGGCATATATATTAACCGGAGATTACAATTTTCAACACATAAATAACATCAACCGCTACGTGAGTGCGTGAAACAAAATTATGATAGTGATTGATAAAATCCCTTAATGCATTAATTTTCGTATCAGACCTTTAAAATTACTACGAGCAGCCTCTACAGCAGTTTTGTGAATTAACAAAGCGGTGCTTTCCATCATTAAAAAAATGTTTGCTCCATAAAACTATCAACTGTTATTTTAAACTATTTGCATATCCCATCGTCTATCTGTAATTAAATCATACAAATGAAAATTTTTAATCATTTACATTAAATTTGAATCATTTTGTGTTGAAAATTGTAATCTCCAGTTAATATATATGCCATAATTTCAAACCTTTTCAGCGTAAATAAATAAATAAATTTTTAATTTGTTCAAGTTGCATGAAGGCCGTTCAAACAAAAGCTTGAACGTTTTATGGTTTTGCTATCTTTATTATTTTAGAACAAAGATAATTTTGAGTTTTCAACGATGATATACGTGTAATACGAATGTTGCTATCATCCAAAAACTCAAATACAAGTTTTCTCAAAATATTTTATTCAACGATTTATTATAACAGCGAATTTCATGTGAATAAAATTAATTGTCTATTATTCAACCACTCATTTATGGAATAAAAATAAAACAACAATGCCATTTCTTAGTAAAGTAATAAACGATTAAAAATGGTGCAGAATTGTAAAGTAAGGGTAAATCTAAAAAGAAATTTATTACACTTTGGCATGCTAATTTTAATTTAAATAATATATTGATTTCAATTGTAAAAACACTCCCAGCAACTTCCATGTATTTTCAATATAATTTATGTACGTATTAAAAAATATTATAACATTACAATATTTTATAATTCTAGACAGTATCATTCCAGTTAGATGTAAAAAGACCAAGACCTCAGTAGAACTCGAAAAATAATGATCTTCGATACAATAGCAAATCAACAATTATTGCAGGAATAAATGAGTTGTAGAAAATGATGACTTTTAAATTATACTTGAAAATTATCAATTTCAAGATCATATAACTACACTTTAAATTCTTCCTCTTTTGAGCTTTTTTTTCTAAAATCATTATTTTTCTAGTAGGGTAGTCATTATTTTTCGATCAATTTATAAAAAACTCAAATTCACCAATAAAATTCCTCTTTGAGTCAAGGACCTTTACCCGCGTATAAATAAACATTCTTCATTTCTGACGTAAAAAGCCATTGCTCATTGAAATTTTCAAGTTTGCTGCAAAGTAACCTTGAAAATCATTAAAATAAAAAAGAGAAAGATTACCATTCAATTCGATATTTTTTTATTACTTAAATTAATTGTGAGTTAAGATTATTTTGTTCTTTTACACTAAGTAACAATAGCGACATAAATTGACACTGAATCTTGCAAATTAAAAAAATGACTGCTGAAGGAAATATTATTTTTAGGGAACTAAATTTATTTTGTGGTTTTGATAAAAATGCGTTCGTAAGCGCTGGCCAATCGTGATCGCTAGAAATATTGGTCTCATTCACTTTAGTATTCGTTCAGTTTTTTCTTCTTATATAAAAAGCATAATTTTATCAACTAATAAAAACAAATATTTTTTTTCGTAATGAGTAAATAAAGAATAGTTCCGCAATTCGTTGCAGAAAACTAATGAGACTAGCTGTAGTGAAAAGGTAGCGAAGCGTAATAATTAAAACTCCAGGCTGAATTCCCAATCTCCTTGGAAATTTTTCGCTTATTTTTAGGAAAATTTTAATATAAAAAAAGCACATTTCCACATGTCTTCAATAATATTAGAATGGGTAACATTCTGTAAGTATGTGATCGATATATTTAATACATTTTACACTCATTTGATGTTATAAACAGACTTTACTTTTGAAATCTGTATTATTGTGTTTTAAAATTGAATAAATTAGAGCGATATTAATAAATGCTAGTTTTTAAATTATTAAACTATAGAGACGTCAACAACTTTTTTAAGGGGATAATTTTTTAGAACTATGAACCGATTTTTACAATTCTTTCAACTATAGTAAAGCTATTTAATATGTGTCAAGTATATTTTGTTATACCGCATATTATCATATAAGAATGAATACAGAATTAAAGATGTTCCCAAGGGTGATACCAAGTTCCACTTATTAAGATGCTATCCCACTGTAAATTACGATACATAACACTTAAAAATTTTGAAATTCACTGAACTCCTTTCATTATTTTTCTTAGGCAGAAACATAAATTAAATTAATGTTTCGAATTCGTTATCTATTACTTTTTCGGTCACGAGAAAAAATCGAAAACGATTAAAAGAAGCAAACTTTTATAATAAATCGAATTTTTATAATCAGATGAATATCGCTTATCTTCATTTTTTATAGATACATAATTCTCATGCCTTCAATTAATTATTTTCAGTTTTAACAGACGATCGTAGAAACATTGTTTATATTATGTAATAAAATGTTCGCTTCAAAATCGAACAGAATAGGATCAATCAACAGTCAAGAGTCGAAAGCTATGGAAAAATAAAGAATAAATGATATTTATATTTTAAAAAAGATTTATTTGGAAACATCTTTAAAGTTTCTAGAGGAAGTGGTACTCCAAGCAAACTGAGTTGTAATAGGCGGAAAGTAAGACAAAAAAATCACTTAACGTTTTGATTTGATGGAAGCATTTAAATTATAATATATTTTCAATCAATGATCTCATATTACGTAATTAAATATTATATAGTTTCTAGTTGATTCATTAAAACAGCATTATTTATATTTTTATTTCATTTTTTTCTCTATTATTATTAGCATATCACTATAAAAGGATAAATCTTTCGATAGCGAAATCTAGAAGTGATTATCAATTCCATTGATTGTTAGAAATATAAGTATATTTACACACCTACACACACTCTTCGATATAATTGTACAATGAACTTTATTTTCATTCGCATTACATAAACAATTTTAGATTACGTAGATTGTTCGTTAGTCGCAGCTGCTAGGGTTCGTGTAATTGTCTTAGACTATTGTATAAATGTATGGGGAAATATTTTAGTTTTAAGAGTTGTTTAGTTAGTTTAACGTGTTCCACAATTCTTCACGGTGCTGGCATCGCCGATTACTGGTAAGTACATATTTCAATACAATTTCTTGAGAATATACTTACTTGAAACTTTAAACACATTTATCTCGAAACTACTTTTTTTCGTCTAATGAAGCCAAAAAAAAAAACTACTCGACCGATTTTCTGAAATTTTAAATAGGTAATTTTGAACAGTACTGGCTCTGGCTGGAACTAAAAGAAATAGTTTCTGTAAAGTATTTCTATTTATTTATTTATTATTTTTTATTAAGAAAACATTGAAAAAAACGAGTCGTTTCCTGACTCGTACTACGCGCCATTTTTTGAAATTTTTTTTTTTTAGTCCCCGCTATAACTATATACTTATACTAATTAAACATCCGTCTTATTTTCTTATTTCAGATCAGAGGGAGAGATAATACAAGCTTCGTCGGTCAGGTCCATTTCTTTGGAGAGGGGAACTTCTGTGCCATTTTATTAATTTGATAAAAAAAAATTTTTGTTTTAATTTTCATTTTTGTATAGTTAATAAGTAATAAAATAAGTGTAAAAAAAGTTGAAAGCATTAGTCATTATTTGCATATAAAATTTTTTTTTTTTAAATAGTTCAAATCTTAGGCCGCTAAACTACCGGGTCCCCATAAAGATATAAAATCATGTTAATAAAAAACGTTTAATAAAAACATACAATTTTGTTACAAATACATTTATTCTGAACAAAAACAAAATTTTTACTTCTGTTAATAATCATCCTATGCAATAATATTCATTATATATCTAACATAGTTATAAAATTAAAGAAAAAATGGAACTATAATATTGACGAAGTCTTGAAAATTGTGATCAGAAAAATATTACTCCTATGAGAGTACCACTTAGACAACGACTTAACGTTAGAACGCGAGTCTTAACGTTCTTTTATTACAATGATATGCCATAACGCTTCTTTTTATTATACCATCAATAAAAGAAGGAAAAAAACAGTTGCATAGTATTCGTTTTTAATGAATACACTTGAATTGATTAGCATTGAAATTATAAATTATAAACTCTCAATTATTTCTATCACAAAAAGCTTCCCAAATGGATATTAATTTTATACTTATTTTTATCCCCACTACAAATAAAAATAAAAAAACCCATGAATCATTTTAGGGGAAATTTTTGAAATTTCGACTACCAATGTGTTTATTGCTCAAAATAGCGATAGAGATGAAAATATTTCGTATTGCTGTAAATATATATTTTGGTAATCTTTTTTGGTAAATAGCCAGAAAGAAATTATGCTTAGATTTAATTTTTTACTTTTAATGCTAGATAATTTTTTTAGAATAAATCTGGAAATTAATTTTTTTAGATAGTCATATGAATGACGAATTGCTATTGTTAAAAATAGTAAAGAATAAATAATTGAAATTAGAATTTTCTTTAAAAATTTTAATGGTTATTGAAAATTATTACTTTAATGAATTTATACGAAATTTAAATAATTACTTATTGGAAATTTTGAACCGTTTTAAATCGTTAATTAGAATCTCAACATACCTGTTATAAATTTTAGTAAAACTCATTGCATGGTTTTGAATTAGCTCGGAAAAATGCATTTAGATACTGTTCGATATTCTGAATTAGTTTTTTCATTTCCATATTAGTTCTAATAAAACTATACACAAAATGCTATACACATATACATGTACAAAATGCTAGACTATATTAATTGTAGTTCTAAAGTTCTTAACGTTAGCAAAAATTGATGGCACTCACAAAAAGTATACATGGTGTTTATTAATTTTGTTCGGCCCTCTGGCTGTCATCAAGATAGGCCAAAAACGAAAAACGAATGTAGAAATTTTAATGGCGTATTACAGACTTAAAAAGTGCAGATATGTTGACTATGATTGTTAATAAGCAAAATCAGTGATTGGGTCCAATGAATCCCGAATAAAACCAAACATTTAAACCAAAATAGATAGAAGAAATGTTCAAAAGCAATAAATGAAAACAATTTTTTTTAAGCTATTGCATAGCTTCTATCGCGGGCCTTGAGCGCGGGGACCGAATCCAGAAATTCCGTAACGAAAAAACCTCATATGTTACAAATCATCATTTCCATAGAAACCAAAATCTAATTTTGAAATTCAAAATAAAACTTCTTTATCTATTCAAAATAAAACTTCTTTATCTCTTCTCACTAGCAGTATGACGAACTGTCAACTATATAAAGTGTGCATATCGCATTGTTCATGTATTACCGGAATCATTGCATAGCTTCTATCGCGGGCCTTGAGCGCGGGGACCGAATCCAGAAATTCCGTAACGAAAAAACCTCACGCTCCCCACTCCGACGGGCAAGGAGGTGTTGCTTGACGAATCGAGACGAGCTGCTCCGAAATCGGACGAATACATAAGCAGCTGTTTATGAGAAAGTATATAGGTGTATAGGTGTAAGAAAAAGCAATACTGCATGAATAAAATAAATAAATAAAAAAAAAATTATAATTGCATAAGTTGATACAAAATGCTATGCAATAGCTTTACCACGGCAGTCCACGAGTGGCACACGTTTTTTTTTTGTATTAGATTCACCACAATTGCAATTCAAATTTAGCTAATAAATACATAATTATAATACATGTAATGACTACATGTATAACTGTATACGCTAGTAAAGTTTATGCATATTATGTTATTTTGTGAAACCCATGATTCCAAGAGAGATATACTACTATACTATTTTATTTTTAAGAACAAACATCAATTAAATAATAATTATAATTATTTTCACCTACAAACTCGGATTATTACAACAACAAATAAATACTTTTAACAACAAAAAGACATAACAACTGCAAATAAATATTTTCGTTTTTATTACAAATGTCTGTAGAAATTTTATTGTATTGTTTTCAAGAATATAAATATGATATTTTCGGGAATAAAACAAAGTGATTAAAAAATAAAACACTAGATAGCGCAAAGAACGCATGTCAAAGATACTAAATTAGCAAATACATTATTGTTTATTTGATTAGTTTAAAATGTGTGTTTTGCATTAATAAATGAACTATACTATAATTGCATACTGTAATACGATGAATGGTGGTTAGTTTCCTCGTATACATCGTTTGTTTTATTTTTTTCTTTATATCCTAGACATAACCTTTCTATTTTCTATTCTAGAACCAACTATAAACCCGTTCTGATTACATAATATTATACACAACTCTCATGTCGATTATTACGAATCTCCCATAACAATTGTTTAAATATATACAACAGGATGCTCTAGAAGTATATATAATTAATAAAATACCAGTTTTACCCTTAATTATTTCCATTTTGATAATCATATAATTAGTCGCACTAGCGGGTCCCTACAGACCCAAAAAATATAAAGTGAAATTGATGTGTTTGAAATAAATAATGTAAATTCAAAATTTATTTAGAATAACTAACTTAAAAAGAAAAAACATAACTATGATATAAAAATTTACAAAAATAGGCTAGTGTGAGACACTCTTTTTTAACGATTCAAATAATCGTGACTCCATGCAAGCAATTAAGTGTTAAGATTATGAAATTTACGAAAAGTATTAATGAAAAATAGTCATTTATAATATTAACATAATTCAAATAATTGTGGCTCCATGCAAGCAATTAAGTGTTAAGCTTATGAAATTTACGAAAAGTATTAATGAAAAATAGTCATTTATAATATTAACATAATTCCCAAAATGAAATGATATATTCATCATTATTCCTTCCATTCCTTATGAAGTATTATTTATTTCTTATGAAGGGTTAGGAAACACTAGTTTGGGAATAACAAATTACTAATAAAAAATTGATGATAGACCATCCAAAATACATCACAAGTTAAAATTGCCGTTAAAGTTTATCCAAATACACAGATCTAAAAAATCTACAGGTTGACATACTCTCTGCATATAAATTTTATATTATTATTAAAATTATTTTGTTCTGCTTAGCTTACATATACAAAAACGGGGTTTTTTGGTTTTCTAACACAAAATTTTTGACAGTAAATTTTCATGACACAAATCAAATCATCTTGACTTCAACCATTCATATTTCTATAACGCAATTCTGGATGGTTCGAAGCTATTAAATTTTTTTTTTCGTCTTATGATGACTAAAACTTGAATAGTTGAAATTAAAAGCCAAAAACTATTGGGTTAAGACAAATATCTAGTTCTTAGATAAAAACGTAGGGTTGAATAAAATCAAGTAAAATCTTTTCCATTTATCGTTCACCTGTGTATTCGAATCACTAAAGAAAAGATTATCATAGGTAAATATGCATATGAAATACATCTTTTACAGTAAATATTTATACAGCGTACTCTTTCACTTAATCAACTATTACTGTTTGCAAATTGATGATGTTAACATTTATTTCTTTTAAAAGTTCACAGTTTTTTATATATAATAATTATAAATTATTGATTATAAGTTATTGTTTTTAAGGGTTGTGGATAGATACAAGGGTGCTACCGTGACTGGAGTGCTATAACCTATAAATAAAGAGACTCTGTCGTAAGCGAGACCTAATGAGAGAGCTAATAGTAATAATATTATATTGAACTTTTTTATTTCAATTATTCTTTCCTATTTTTCAAATATTGTAGTTGATAAAAATAATATTTTGATAAAAAATAATTTTGAAACCAAAACATGAATTCATATGAACATTAAAAAATTTAACTAGTGAAACTGTTTAATGTTTTCATTACTTTAATTAAGGAAAGAGAATCAACTCGTTTCAAAAAGCAAAATAAAATAAAAAATAATAACGGGAACGATTCCATAATTTCTCATTAGCCATTTCAAAAAAATATATATGTGTATTTGTTTGAAACATCATTCCAAATGAAATAAATCTTACATAAAATATTTTCATGTTTATCATTATATACAATACATTATGCAATTAATGTTATAATAATTATAATGCACTTTATTCTCTATGAACTCTCTTACAAGAAATCCTTGGCGCGGCTTTGCACTCACTCGAGCTTGTAATAATTGCTCAAATTGTCAATACTTACACATCAATCTGTCCCAAAAATGATAAAAATTAAAAGAACAGAAATAACGTGGAAATGATGAAATATTTGGCTGATAACAACTATAAGAAATATATAAATTTATCATTGATAATCAAAAAGTGTATGAAAATAACATAAAACAAAAATAAATATAATAAAATTTATATAACACATCTAAATAACAAACAAACACATCCCAGAAAATTTAAAACCATAAATTACATGGAATTCGTATTTATTGAAATTTTTGGCATATGTTGAGTAAAGTATGTACATTTGTTTTTATTAAAATACATCACCATTAAATTTTCCACATACAATTTTGTTCTAGTTAAAGTAAATATTAAGTTCATAT